>VYZT01008481.1:14472-201057 GCA_013400735.1 Pomatostomus ruficeps
GAGGGGGTTTGAAGAGGAAGTAAACTGACTCTTCTTCGCTTTGACCCAGCTATTTCTGGGTCATTTTAATTAGTGGCATCTTTGGGAATCATCCAAATTTTTCCCGAGATTTAAGTGGGAAGATGACCTCCTTCGTTTTTCCTTGGGTCACAATAATTGGTAGTCTTTGGAAATCATCCAGATAAGTGCAGCTGTACAAGGTGATCAATCACTACTAATCCCCAGCCCCGTCAGTTAGTTCCAGCTGTTGCTTGCTTTGCCTACTCCCACTAAAGTCCTAGTGTTTCACTATCTATACTCTACTTTTATTAAATTCCACGTTTCACTGCCGGGGGTTATTTCAGGCTGTGATCTCTGGAGGCAAACCCGAAGTCAGACACTGCACACCCACAGAGGAGGAAGGCTCAGGAGTGTGCAAAACCTTCACAGCCTCCTGATGACCCATGCAAACCGAACTGTTCTGTGGCCCTGTTAATACTTCTGTTCCCAAGTTCATACTTTGCTTTGTGAGTTGGAGATTGGAGTGCTCAGATCTCGGGTCAATATGTTTGACTGCTCCTTTGTGATGGCCTTACTGTGATGGGCGTGCCTGGGGTTTTAATAAGTGGTTTGTTGACACTATTGACATTTTAATGTTCATGTACATACAAAGAGAACGCTCAGGCCTTCTCAGTGTCACTGATGTGCAAAGAACTGGCTCAGAGCTGCTGCAGTCAGAGGCTGGATGACTGAGGCAGGAGTTTACAGCATCCTTCTGGTGTGAGTAGCTCACAGCAACCCTTCAGGAGCTGCAGGCAGTGACGAGGCACAGCCATGGCATTTCCCACACCAGGCTACCGAAAACACCGTGCTGCTCTCTACCCAAATATTTCTAAGTAGAAACGGATGCAGAGCAGTGTTTTGTTGCATAAGTTTAGAGGTAAAACCTTGGGATGTTGGTAATTTGTTTCCTCTGCCTCACTAAGCAGCAGATCCCTGGAGCAGCACCGGGGCAGAGGAGCAGAGCGGACACAAAGGCACCGTTAAAACTGATCCCTGCTCGAGGCTCACTGGTGGCTGCTCACACATTTATCAAGGGTCATCCCCAGCTGCAGGGTCACTCAGGCACTGTAAAATCCTCCTCAACAGCCTCCTGCTTTCAGCCCATTTCTCCCAGCACTGCCCCTCCCTTCTGTGAGCGCTCTTGGCCATGGTTTGCGGGACCTGCTGGCTCTCAGTGGATCCCAGTGCTCCTCTTTTTGCCCCAGCTCAGGAAACCCCCTGTGGGATGCAGCTGCTCAGGAGCTGCTCACCTTGGCGAGTGAAGCCACAGCTTCCATGCCTTTGTGAGATTTACGTGGAATGTAATCATCTGTGGCAGGTTTAAGATTGAAATTTTTTCTTCCCCTCTTATTTGTGAAATTATATCATCCTGACCTAGAATGCCTGACATTTTGATTCCCCCCAGTTAAAAGTGTAATTATGTCGGATATTTTATCAGCAAATCTACCAGGAGATATTATTTCTTTCTATTTTTCAGACACTGCCTGTCAAAGGACTAAGAATTAGCACTCTTGTCCTTGGCCAAAAAAATGCCAAGGTAATAATCTCAATGGCGATAGCCAGCAATGGCTGATGAATGAAGCCTGAAGTAATACAGTCATTAGATTACATTTTCTCTTTTCTGAATGTACATGTATAATGCCGCTATTTCTTCTGAGGTAGTAGCAAATATGTGGTAATGTAATTTGAAAATTACACTGGGAAAAATGCATATTTTTGAATAATTCCCACTTTATGTTAGTGGTTGATATGCCGAAATTGTAGGCGTTCTGTAAAATGACTGTATTTTGGAGACCAAATTTGAACTTCTAAGTGAATTAAAAGATTAGGCCATGATTAATGTTTAACTTATTCTGTGAAATATATGTCTGTTAAGAAAGCAGCATTATAGAGCAGTCATTTGGTACGAAATTCCGTGGATTTAAATAGGTATAACATAGCAGGGTTACAGCAAGAAAAGGCCATGACTATCAAAGGAGAAGCACAAAATTCTCTAAACTCCTTGTACTGAAGGACAGCGATAAATGAGTAGGAAATGAAAATGTTGTTACTTTGCGATTTTTAAATTGCTTTGCAGGCTGAGGTCCTGGGTGTTTTAAATCCTTGGATAATGGGGGTGTTCCACGTGGTTCCTCTAGGCCGCTGGAGGGACGTGGAGCTGACGGTGCCCAGAGTTTGCAGGGCCGTGCCAGCTGGAACAGAACCTCCTCTGCAACTTCTCCATCCGGATTCAAATCCTCATCCTGCCCTCTGCAACTTCTCCATCCGGATTCAAATCCTCATCCTGCCCAATCCACCCATGCAAACCTCACAGCAGCTCTTGAGGAGAATTTGCTACCTTTTAGAGAAGTCAACTGAAACCATTTCGAATGTGTAGGCTTGAGAGGCAAAACCAGAAAGAGGCAGGCAGTGCTCCTCCATCAGGGATTGCACCTTCAGCCACCTCAAAGCTGCCAGTATAATTCACATTTTATGGCAGCACAATGGGAGTCAAAAGATGACCCTGGAGCACCCTCTGCACCCAGAGATGCAAGGATGTGTCCATTGAGGTCCAGGGGGCGGTTTGGGTTTTTTTACCTCTGTCCCATTCTCTTCCTGTTTCTTTACCTCCTGCGCACGTCCTTGTTTACAAGCGATGTGCTGAAACAATACTTGCACTTCAATAGCACAGGGGATTGGTTTTGCCCTCCTGAGGGGCAAGAGAGCCCCAGGCAGTCAGTGCAATCAGACTCCTGAGCACGTTCCCCTTTCTCAGGGCATCATTATGAACACAAAAGAAAAGGGGAGGAAGCCAGGGACTTTCTGGGTAATAGGAATTTTAATTTTGTGTGTGTTTCTGAACGTTAGATTTTTGCTGAAGAGCAAGACGCTGTAGGCTGTGCAGTAATTATTTAGTATTCTGTCTGGGAACACAAAACACATCACTGACCTTGACTATCTCGGCAATTGTATTCAAGAAAATGAAAATTAGTTTATGCAAATAATGAAGGACAATAATTAGATAAAGTATAATTTAATGCTTGGAAGATTTCTAAAAATTAATTTGAAGTTACTAAGGGTGTAAAATCTCAACTGCTTTCACAAATGTGTGTTTCCTTACAATTCATGTTTAAGGAGTTTAATGTATGCTTTGCATACGATAACTCAGATCTGCCTTCAGGAAAGTGCTGGAGCCCACTGGCCCTTCAATTAGAGACGATTCACTGATATCAGGGCAATTATTTACCTGGCAAACCTGTTAGAAGCGTTTTACAATGAATTTGTTTGCAGTGGCAAAAGCAAGTGGCGAGGTTCTGCAGCTAAGTTTGCAGCTCCCTGGCATTCTGGCTCCTCTGTCAAACATTGTTTGCTTCTTCAGACTCCCCCTCCTTGTATTTGCAAGAGAAATAATGAGTAAAGCGGAGTAATTTGGGGCATGATGAAAATGGAACAACGCAAGCTGCTTTTTCACGGGCTTTAACAAAAGATTTTATTTTTGAATGGCTGCTAAATCATTTTGCTGGGGATTGATTGGCAAACACTGGGAAGGATCCTTTGTTGTCCATTATTGACATGGGGTTGGCTAGACTTGGTTATGAACCTCTGCAATTTTGTTCTCAGTCTGCAATAGCATTTTATTAGATACTTTAGAAGAGAAGTGAAGGAACAGTTTTGAACCCTGAGCTTTCACTACACATTTACTTACTCTCTGAAGTGTCCCGGAGAAAATTTGACTATAGGGGTATTAGGATGGGCAATGAAATTTGAACTGAAGTTAAAATAATTCTCTATTCAAAACACTACTTTCTTAGTGCATATTTAAAATGAAGAATGAAAATATTTAATTTCAAAGTGGCCTGGCCCTGTGTTCAGCAGGAATGTTTTACCTAAAGCTGTATTCCCTTTGAGTTTTTGTTCTTTTAAACAGTATCTGCATTCATGGGTGATACAGAAATCAAATTCTGGGGGGGAAAAAATGTTTGTGCCCTATTTATGTAAATAGATGGGAAAACTTTGAGTTCAATAAAAAGCACTTTTTTCTTTCCTGCTTCTTTGTTCTTATCCCTACGCGTTAATTGAGGGAATAAGCATGCCATAAATGGACGCAGAAATATGGGATGTTTTCCAACCAGGTAATTTTTCATAATCTTACTTTCCTAATTTGACCTAAGAACAGGAAAGTTTTCTCCCTGCGTCTTATCAGAACTTATATTTAAAATAAGAATCAAATCATCTGATTCTGCAGCCACAGAAAACTCTTAAGTGGCCATAACAGCAAGACAATATTTTGACCTGCCACAGCCCCAAAATATTCTGTTATCAATGACCATAAATTGATTATGTTCAGTAACAAGAGCAGAGTCGATAGCGCAGAACACTGCCCATAAATATTCATGTGAATGCCAAGAGTGCCCAGTTCAGGTGTCTTTGTGTTGCTCCCGGAGTTCTCTTGCACTGGCTGGGCCTTTGCCAGAGTAAAAGCTCACAGGAAAAAGAATCTTAAGACAACATATTTTGGCAGCTGGGTTTGTTTGCCATCAGCAATTCCTGCAGGAACCTGTGAAAACTCGTGTTTATCTAATTATGGAAGCAGGGCCTGCTTAGGAAAGTTGGTGTCTATTTAGAAAAAATCCCACACCACCACGAATGTAAAACTTCTGAAGATCATGTGGGATGTGAATGTCAGAAACCAAAGGATCTCTCATTTCTGATGCCACCCGGGTCGCTTTAAGCAAGGAGGTGCCTTTTTTCCCTCTTTACGTTGGTCTTTTCTGTGTCTTTCCAGCAGTAACAGCAGAGTGACTTAACTAAGAGAAAGAAAAGCCACTACTAGAAGCAAGAGAATCATAATGTTTTAACAGAAAACAGTTCTTTTTGGTATAATTTGTAATTTAATTTAAAGAAACTCTAAATGAGTCTTAACATTTTCATGGTTCTGAAAGGTTTCTGTAGCAGTACCCAAGTTCCATTAAGCTTTCTGCCTTACCATGAACTAGACAAGTTTCATATTCATTCTATTTCCATTTTGAAAGGATGCAATAAAAGTGTAAAAATCACAAAATGACAGAATTGTGAATGATTCAAGTGAATTTGCTCAGGGAGAAAAGATATCGATAAAATATTTTTTGGGTTTGTTTCTTTTCTTTAGCAGAATGACATGCACTTTAAATGTCAGAAGTTCTGTAGAAACTGAATCTCTAGTTTGTTTCCCTGTTCTTTTGCCATGAATACAATATTAAATGTTTGAATGGGTCTTTGATACCCTCCATTAGAATTGTTTCAAACATTCAATTCCCTCCACAGTTACAGGCTCCTTCCCTTCTTCTGAATAGAGCCATCACTGGAATATTTTATAAAAGATATTGTTCGAATTGAAGGTGGATTTTGCAGTGTCAGTCCTTTTCCCGCATCTAAGATTGAAGAAAAGTGTAGAAAATGTAGATGAGAGAAATAAATGCCTTGGCTGATCAAAAAGATGTGAACACCAGGCCATTCATGTGCCCGTTACTCTTCCTGTGCCTAAATTCAGCATTTCTTGGGCCCTGCCTCTTGGAGGGCAGTGCTGAGTCAGGGGCAGGGATGTGCTGGTTCATGTGAATCTCTCCATTTAGAAGGTTTCAGAGAATTATGATGATTAGAAATCCATAATTCGATAATACAGGGGCGTACCATGCCTCAAAGAGTTTAAACATGCATTTGAAAACTTTTAAATACTGTGCCAGTTTCTGCTGTCTTTGCATCTTTGTGTGGGGAAGCTGCTCAGTCTGGCAGTGGCTTTGCTTTCCAGGGGAATATTTTTATGACACTTTAATGGTGAGAGTAGAAAAAGGCAGAACCTTCAGGAATAACTGGAAGATCTTTAAGCAGCTGTCCCTCCTGTCACTGTGCAGTCTTCAGCATCTGAACTCAGGCAGGAATGGCCATGAAGGAAAGGAAAGGAGCTGAAGTCGAGTCCTGAGCAGGATGTGGAGACACTGACTCCCGAGTCTCACGGTGCCTCTGCGAACAGCCCCAGCCTTTCCACTGCAGTGAGGTCCCAACGTTGTCCTGAGTTTTGCAGTTTTCAATATTTCTCTTTGCTGTAGTACTTTCTCACGCATGCTGCTGTAAACATGGCCATGTTTTTGCTAACTGTCCTTGTTGTTTTCATTCCATTCTCCGAGGCGGAGATGTGTGATGGATTTGTCCTTTGACCAGTGTGATTGAGAGGTGGTAATTTCTACCTCCAATCCACGGTGATTTCTAAGAACATATAAATAAAGGTCAGAGGGTTCTGCCCTCTCTCTTGACTCTCTTTTAGCTCTCTCATTTGGCTCTCTCTTTTGGCTCTCCTTTTTGGCTCCTCGGCCTAGTTCAGCTACGTGTGTTTGTGTCCACAAACAAAAAAACCCCACAGCCAAAGGTCTCTGAGAGAAACCAGGAAAACCTCAAAGGAGAGTTGGCACCATTTCTCCAGAATCTCCTAATCGTGTGCCATTTGCTTGGAGAAATCATAAATCGCTTTAAAGAGAGCCTGGTGTGGCTTTAAAACTGTTTTGTTTTCTTTTTTTTCTGGTGGCAAAGATCTTTCCCACACTATATTCAGTTCATTACTTGCTTGTAAGATAAACTTTGTTGGGTGTAAGTGGAAGAGGTGGATTTATGCCCTACCTCTATCGGATATGCAAAGAGCTCGTGCATCTGCACTCTGTAAACATTTTGAGCAACAGGCAGTTTTGTTTTCTTTGTTATTGCTGTGTTACACAAGCATTGCAACTGCATTGCCAGTAATAAAATGTTAAAAGCTTGCCAAAATCATTAGGTTCTATATACTTATTATTAAACTGAAGAAGTGCTGCCTGTTTATCACCAGCTGCTTTTCTGAATGTGGTAATGCACTGGAGAGGCAGAGTGCTGAATCCAGTAAGCGCTGAAAAGATAATATCACTTGTCTTGTAAAGAATCACAGATTGGTAGAAATGTTTTCAATTCAATTATGGCTTCCAACCTCAATTACTTGAAGAATTTTTCTCGTTAGTTTATGGAGATGCTCACAGACAAATATTCTTTTATGTAATTATTTTTCATTCGATGGGAAACAGAGGGAACAAACCCAATATGCTCCAAGTTTTGCATGCACAAGCCAGGTGGCAAATGCAGAGTACTCTCAGAGTACCTGCTTACCCAGGGGTTTGGGAACAGTTTATCTGTAATGACACTTCCAGACTGAGAAATTCTTTCCACTGCATGAGTGGTTTGTAATCTTGCCAGAGAGCACCTTGGGGGAGCAGCCCTGCCAGCTAGGATGGCTCAGCGATGGTTCCTGGGTCTCTGGGTAGGAAAAGCAGCAGCATAATTTCTCCTTTACTGCTCATCCATCCAGGCCTTATGCGGCCACTGCAAGATGAAGTTGCGCTGCTCATTTCCTGCCTCGCTGGAGAAAAATGATAAAGTGGAAGTGTTTTGCTTTTGCATATGCTGATACAGAAGTTTTAGTGGGAAAACCAGGGGAAAAATGTTTTGTTTCAGCAAAACCAGGAAGGGGTCTCTGTGTAGTTACCTTTGGAGAGCCTTCTCAGCCCATTTCTGAAGGGAGGCTGTTCTGTCTGAACCTGAGTGGCATTTGGTGCTCCCTAAAGGTGCTGGAATTCCTGTGCCTTTCTCCTGGTCCCTGGAGAGCTGCTCCTCTTTCCAGGACTGGTGCTGCTGCTGTTCTTGCTGCTGAGGGGGGATTCTTGAACATTAAGGCAGATTCTTGTGGAGGAAAATGGATCTGGAAACTGTGATACTGCTGGAGTTGTATCTTCAGAATCTGGACAAATATTTTTTGTGATGGGTTAGCTAAGTTGTGACTATGGATAATTTTCCATCTTTCTTTTTTTTATTTTTATACCTTTCAGCATTTTTGCTTTCCTTTTAAAATTTTTCTCCTTTGTCTTGTTCTTTCTATTTTTCTGATAGCATCTGCACTTTTCTGTGGAGTTTACCCTTTGGCTGAATTCTGTGTGATGGTGAAGTAACTGAGGGCAAAGTGTTCTCTAGATTATCTGAGCTAAAAATTGATAAAAATAAAGTATGTGCTGGCAACATATTTTCTATTGGTAAAAGTTAGTTTAAAATGTGTTGTTGAGAAAAATCAAAGAAACTTCACTGACACTTTATGAATGAGTGGCTTTAAAAAACCCAACTCCCCTGGTAAAACACAACCAAACAACAACAAAAAACCCAAACAAAAAAACCCCACAGCCTTTTAAAACATTTCATATTTTCCCCCTCATCTACAATAATAAAAAAAAAAATTTAAAAAAAGGCAAATTAGGGGAACATTTCAAATAGATCATAGAATATCATGGCAATTGTTTGGACAACATGGAATAAAACACCAGTGAAGCATTCTGTCTTGCCAAAAGACTTTCCAGGTACTTTTGTATGCCTAATTCCTTCGTTTGTATGCGTATGTGTGATGTTTTAGCAGAACATCAGCAATAACAAAGTTTCAGAGATTGGGATTTCCAACTGTTTTGACTTAAATTTTGCTGTTGTAGTGTTGTCAACGAGCTTTGGTGTGGCACTTGTCTTTTTCTCTTTATAGCTGTTTGATTTTGCCATTTAATTTAAGATTATTGTTAAAAAGCTTCTCTATTTTCTCTATTCTCTATGTGCTGCAATGCTGCATAGTTAGCATCTGCACAGTAGTCAGATTTGTTTTTCTATGAATCATTAAAAAGCTCCAGACTTAATATTTTTCTCCCAACTGGTTCTGAGTTGCTGTAATGTCTGTTAGTTGTATCCATATGTGGAGACTGCTGTGTGAAGCATTTGTCTCTTCAGAATAACTTTTTCCATTAAGTTCATTTATTCATAATTTATGAAGCATTAAACTTTTTGTTAGAGTAATAATTCTGATGTTTTCCAGTGTACATGCCATCCTGCCCTCTCACTAGAAATAGTCACAAAAAGCGTTATTATTAAAGATAAAGGAACTGCTAAAGGATTGTGACCACGTTAGGGATGGATAAGAAGCAAACTGAGGTGTTTGGAGAGCTCTCAGTGGTGATTTCTGAACGGTGAAATAGGAATGCATGGGACAAGCCATGTGGCTCCTGTAGCACATGAATTGCACGTTGATGTTCAGTGCCCTGCCCGTCTCAGGGAACGGCACCACAGCCCAAGTGGGGCTGGTGTTGCACTGTTTGGACACAAAGAAAACACACGCAGTCAACCAGGTTGAGGAGCAAGGAGAGAGCCAAGAGGGGCAGAACCCTCTGACCTTTATTTATATGTTCTTAGAAATCACTGTGGATTGGAAGTAGAAATTACCACCTCTCGATCACACTGGTTAAAGGACAAATCCATCCCATGTCTCTGCCTAGGAGAATGGAATGAAAACAACAAGGACAGTTAGCAAAACGTGGCCATGTTTACAGCAGCATGCGTGAGAAAGTACTACAGCAAAGAGAAACATTGAAAAACTGCAAAACTCAACAGGCTGGTGCATTTCTGGGTTTATGCCAAGGCAGTTCTGCTGATGTAGTGAAATTTTTCTGAGCTTTTGTCATGGTTTAACCTCATCTGGCAACTAAACCCCACATAGATACTCACCCTTTTCCCCTCCACCCTACTGTACCTCCTACCACCCCTGTGAGAGAGTCAGAACTGGTAAAAGCTGGAAGATTGAGGGCTGAGATAAAGACAGTTTAAGGGGTAAAGCAGAAGCCTTTCACACAAGCAGCGCAAAATGAGGAATTCATTCAGCAGTGCACACGTGCAGGGAGTGTTCAGACATCCCCAGCAAGGCTGGGCTCTGTCACTCATAATGTGACTCGGGAAGGCAAATATCATCACTCCAAACACCCCCCCCACTTTCTCCCCACCTTTATGGTGCCACATGGTCTGGGACATCCCCTGGGTCAGTTGGGGTCAGCTGTCCTGGCTGTGTCCCCTCCCAGCTCCTGGGGCACCCCCAGCCTCTCGCTGGTGGGGTGGGTGAGCAGCAGGCAAGGCCTTGCCTCTGGGTAAGAACTTCTCAGTGATAACAAAATCATCCCTGACTTATCAACGCTGTTTCCAGCACAATCCAAACCACAGCCCCACACCAGCTATTTGGAAGAAAATTTATTCTACCCCAGCTAAACCCACCACAATTTGACTTCACAGAAATTTGACCAGAATCAATTAGAGAGTTCTTATGTCTCTGCCCATTCAAAAGATTAACTTTGGATCTCTCCTGGCCTATTAAAGGATATTTCAATGGAATTAATAAAATTTCCATTTACAGGCATGAATTGGGTCAAAGCCCTCTCAAATGAGTATCTCATTTTTGAAGTCAGTAGGAGTTAAGTGCTGCTCATCCCTGCCCTCAGAAATAATTTCCATGGAATAAGTGTGCAGCCATAGTGGAGTGTCCGATACGCACCACGGGACCCATGTAATCATTTAATTCTTCTGAGATCAAATGGTCTTACTCCGAGGTTTCTCATTTATGCTCATTGCTGGATTGGAAACAAACGTGCACCAACCTGAGTTCAACCTCTGAGGGGGAAATGTGGCTGGAAATTTCCCAGGCACAAATGATCCGAAAAGCCATTCTCTCTTGCCTTCTCTCGAAGTCCTAACACTACAAATTACCAGCATCATTCTCAAACATGTGAAATACCTGTAGCAGGTACCCAAAAACTTGGAAAGTGATGTCTGTGTCATTTTTCTGGCACTTGAGGCCCCTTCCCTGCGCAGAGGAGCCATTACCTGTCACAGGAAGGACTCGTGGCTGTCACAGGTGGGCAGTTTGCAGGGTGGATGCTGCAGAGATCGTGTTTGGTGTCCCACTTGAGGGAACCGAGAGCCAGGCTGTGCTGGAGCCTTCATGCCTCTGTGCCTCTCTGCTGTGAAAGGCACCACTGAGGAGCTGCAGCATGGATGAAGCATTACAGGACGAGAGGCTTATCACAGAGATCATGAATAATGCAGCCTGGCTTCTCTCCATAGATGTAATGGCACTGCTTACATTTTTAGGATATGTTTTTAAAACAGCGTATTAATAAACATAAAAGGTATTTCTCACCTCAGTGATAAAGTCTGCGCTGCTGCACTACACTTTTGTGACACAAGCCATATTTCTGCTGTTAGATTTATTAGTGTGAAGAAAATTGCTCTTGTGAAAAACAAGTAATACAGACACATTATTACTGCTGCAGAAGGTGTTATTAATCCACACCCTGCCTCTCCAGTTGCACGGACTCTGTTTATTATCTGCAAAAGGACCATGACTGTGGCTTTCTCTAACAAATTCTGGAAGCAGCTATTTTACCATGAGACTTTTCCTGCTTGCTCTTTATTTTCATGGGGTACTTGAATGTCTGGATGCAATTTTAGAAGGGGTTCACTTCCTGTACATGAGTAGAGGTGTATGTTGATAAAGATTTCAGTATTTTTTCTTCTAAACTTTCTTTATGGATTTAAAGAAAACAAACAAAACCAAATGAGAATGTTATTGTGCGTGCTACAGAGTTGGAGATGAAGAATTAATGAGACATTTGTAAGAGCTGCCAGAGAACTAGGTTTGAAATCTCAAACAGAGGCTTAGTGCAATCAAGAAATAGAAAAAATGAGTGGGAGCAGAAGCAATAACATGAGAAAATAATCCCATTTGCCAGATGGTCAGGAGAAACCATTCTGGGGTGGCCTGTTGAACAGAGATACTCCAGAAAAGGCCTGGTAATCCATGTGTGTGGAACTGGAGATAGTGAAGCATCTCTCGTATTTCCACTGCAGTCCTGTGCAAGTTCAGCAGCAGATTCCTGTCCTGAATCCCCCTCTCTGCAGCTGAACTAATTACACTTCCCTGAACGTGCTCAGCATTAGCCAGCTCCTGTTTGGGCAGCTTTGTTTAAAATGCAAAGACCAGCGGAACTTGATGAGGTTCTGACAAAACACAGATTCCTGAGCAGCCAATGAAGTCCTCAGGCTTTACTTGGGCTTTAATTTCCATCTTGTGCGTCCTGTGATTCAGCACGAGAAATGATGATTACTGTCGTGCAATGACACTGCAGGTCTCTTTCGCTATCTGTGATTACATCAACTTTTTGGTCCACCTTTTTTTGCATTGGTTTTATTAACAATGAGAAAGAGATTGTTTAGGCTTCAGTCCCTCTAAAGTTATCTCTTGCAGCTCGTGGCTTTCTGTTTTCCAGTAGCACGTGGGTGGCTCTGGCATTCACAGTCCCCTGCATGATGCCCACTGCCCAGACACCAAATCTGCCAGAATTTAAGTTAAAATGATGGGGGAGGCTGAGCACAGGCTGCTGAGGGCCCAGCTGGTCACATTTATTTACTGCAGCTGGGAGAGGATATTGCTCCATAGCTAAATTTTGCTAAGTATAAACCAGACAGGATCAAAGTATTCCCAAACATGACCCTAATGGATTTCTTTGAAGTGAAACTAGCTGAATTATTTATTTGTAGTTTTACGTGGCATAATTGGCTTAGAGAAGTAATGCTGTATCTAGTAGTAATTAAAATAAGGTAATGTTTTTAATATTAATAAATAGTTTCTCTATTACAATGACACAGTGGTTAAATAGGGTACAAACCGTATTAAGACTTGTTTTTGCTTGATAACAATACCTGGCTGTAATTGACTCTTGTTTCATCCAGCGTTTCTCTAAATTAGAAAGAACAAAGCTATCAGATAAAAATGAAATAGCTCAGAATGTATATTTCACAATCCTTTTTGAAATGCAAATGCTACAAAACATATTTCTTATATGTTCTCGAGTTATGTTTGATATTTGTGAAGTTGCCCCTCGCTGCCTTCAGTTACAAGTCCACTTATCAAGGATAACCTCTGTGTTATTCATACCTTAACTGATCAATCGAATCCTTTCATTAAGATGAAATCAAACCTTCCCTAATAACTGTACAGAACCACATGGTGTCTGAGGGAAAACCACGGCGCTTTTGACTGTTGTTTTGACTGTTATAATTTTAACAAAGACACACAAAACAAATCAGTAGCAAAAACACAAGTTGCCTTTTCCTTTCCCCAACATGTTTCGTTTGTTGTATGGGTCTGAGGTAAAGAGTAAATGAAAACGGTCTCCAATAAAGTCAGTCAGCTGCTTCAATGGCAGTAGTTTTGGTTTTAGTTCAGAACATTTCTAAGAAATGTCATTAATGTAATTCTGATGTGATGAAAGGAATACACTTCCTTCTCCCCACTGCAGTATGTGGGATTAGCCCCGCAGCTTGAGCAGCGCCTGCACTGAGGTTTGCAGCTTTGCTCTGGGTTTCCGTGCACGTTGAGGGTGCAGGCTCAGCTGTGGGACCTGCTCCTGCCCGCCGTGTTTGTCACAGCAGCTCTGCGCCCCACGGGTGCGTCTGCAGTCCTTGCAGGGGAGGGCTTTTCTGCTCAGGATGAGTTCTGCTGCTGGAAGTGACAGCCCACAGGAGCAAAGTTTGATTTGACATTTCTGGCTGCCTCTGAAAGTATCAGTCAGGGAATTTGTATTGTGGAAAGGAGCCTGTGGGAATGTAAAGTTGGTGGTAGAAAGAAAAATGATCTGAACAGCAGATAGTTTGTAGCAGGCCACACATCTGCTAACCCAGGTGGACATATTCCCAACTCCAGAATTCCTGTCAAAGGAGAGAGAAAGATCACATAGCAAACAGTATTGTTATTGTTCAGCCTGTACCTGAGTGTGTCCTTTTTGCCAGAACCACATCCAGAAGATAAATGTTAATATTTACATAGCAGAGCAAACCACGCGGCCTGCCTTAGGAAAATGCACAGGTACAACGGAAGATGAGCTGTGGACCTTACTGCGGTGCTTTGCACGTCCTAAAGCCTAATTTCCCTTTATTTTTAATGGAAATTTCCCCCACCCATCAGTTGTTTTGGTTCTTGTCCTCTGAAGCTCCCAGCAAGGCTTCTCATTCCACCCAAGCTGCTGATATTGATGTGGTTGTGCAAGTGCCCAGTGCCAGCCCGGTTGGCATCTGCTGGCACCTGTCTGTGTAAGGAAACTCATTTTGCTGCTTGCAGGTGAAAAATGCACATTGTCTGCCTCTGAAATATCTTTTATCTGTGCCATTCCTCTCTTTACGGAGACCACCAAACCACTGTAGTGCTTTGAAAGTCTAAAACGTGTTACTCAGCTTTCCCCATCGAACCCCGAGTCTGTTTTCCCCTCTGCAGTGCCAGTTGTCCGTGTGATGCCTTGTTTTCTTGGAAGCTTTGGTATGAAAATGAGGGCTTTAATCCTTGCCCGTTCCCCAGCACCTTCTGCTGAAAATGTGATCTTTGGGAAGGTCTGGGAAATGGCAAAGCACGCACGATGATTTTTTTAGCAGTTTAAACCAGCATTTGCTTCTCAGTGTGCAGCTTCCCATTGATTAGGTGGTAGATTTTCTAGATTAACTCCTGACCACTAAAGCACTTTTGTTCTCTCCCTTGCTGTTGGGAGATTTATTGATTTAATTGAAGGTGTTGTTGAGTTTCTCAGCTGTACATATGTCTTTTCCTCCTTAAGCTGTTCACTTTACTCATTTTTATCATCCTGTGGGCTATGACTGTTTTTTTCCCAGAGGTTATGAGCTAAAACAAAGGCTCAACTTCTTTTCAAGAATCTACTTGTAATTAACTTGACTTTAACTCACCCTTAACAACAGATCAATAACACCTATACCCGCCCCTAGGAAGCTTCCCTGGGACTATATACAGATTAGTCACCAGAATATGAAGGTAATTTAATTTAAGGAAAACAGAAATGGGTCACTTTAACAATGCAATGGCATCTTTGTGTCGTATTTACTTAGAAGCTTTGTATGATTGTGATATTTTTATTTTTCTCTCCTGCCAGGTATTTCTGAAAATTAATAAAGCACAAGTTAATAAAACCAATGGAACATAAGGATGGTGTTACATCAATACAAGGCTCTCTATCCTTGCTTTCTTTTTCTCTGTTTTTTTCTAACAGTAGAAGGGACATATTAAAAAAAAAAAACCAAAACAAACAACACTGGTTTTGTTTTAGACCACATAGTGGAATTATTCAAAAGTTATTTGCTGTTCCTCAGAATGACACTTCAGGTTGTATAAAGGTTTGGAAAAGGAAATTCAGGATCTGTGGCAGCAGTTAAAAACTTATAGAAAAATAATGTTTGCTCACTGTTCTGCAGAACGTTTGAAATCACACTGGCTCCTTTTGAAAGGCCACATTTTTTGTTCTTATTATAGAAATCATTAGCAATTTGTAGTTAGGCAAAATTGCCAACTGTAATGATAAATAATAGCATATGGGTGTATGCAAATACAGCAAACACCCTTTCATCCCATATGCAGCACGATACAATTCCCATCAGCTCCAGCCCATCAGCATTGCAGATACAAAACTTGCTGTGCTGCCAAGAGAGTTTACACAGATTTGTTGAAATCAACAGAAACTGTGCAGCTGAAGTTTGAAGAAATCCCTGAGTTTTTCTGCTCAAACATGCCTGTTGTTCCTTTTTCACGTTCCAAACGAGTCAAAGGAGGACAATTTGGAACACCATTACCACAGCACTATTTTTTTCCTGTAACTATGGTTCGGTATGTGTCCAGTTTTATTTCAGACTGCAAAAATGTATTGTAGAAATCTGATCCCTTTTCCTCCAGCTGAAAGAGGAAAGCAAGGCATTAACCTTTTTTTTTTTCCTATGGTGTATAATTATGAAAAAAATATAAAAATCTGATGGAACAGATTAGCTGAAGGCAATAATTGGGAGTGACAGTTGCAAACCTACCAAAGAATTCAAAATGGAAATTCCTGGGTAGCACTTCAATTTTTAAAATTCCCATTGTTACAAAGAAATGTGGGGGAAAAAGTTCCCTACGATGTAAATGTATGTTATTAATATGCTTTGCTAAAGAACAAAAGTGATCCAACAGGAAAATACATTTACTTGTTGGAAACTTTTATGAAAGGAAAAATGAATTACAGAGAAATATATGAAAGGAGCCAATAAATAATAACAGTGAATCATCTGCTTCTGGTGGATGCCTACATGAGGTTTAAAATATTTCCATCACTGTCTCTGCCCTGCTGAGGGGTTGCTTTGGCCCCTGGGCACAGGTTCTGAGTTAAATCAGCACACAGCAGCACGAGCTGAGACCCTGGGGCTGGAAAAGCACCTCAATCCCCTTTTCCAGGTCCAGGAGAAGAGGGTTGGCAGGCAGGTGAAGACACAACGATCCTCATCTGTCAGAGGTTCATTGTGGTTACGTAACTGGGCTCACACTGTTCAGTTCCTTGGCTCTGGCACACAGCATGAATTTCCATACATTTAGAGCCCCCTGGGTGTATCTAGAGCTTTCCTGTGCAGTGTGACGTGGCTTGGAGGCCTCATTAGGGAATTGGGGAAAAATGCTTTGTTTAAAAACCATACCTGCTCAGACTTTTCAGTGCCATATCGACCTCCATTTAAAGAAAAACCTTTTGTAAATAAATAAGGATAATTTCCTAGATCATGCAGAATGTTCGAATGACCCAGGATTACCCAGGGCACTGTCAGGGCTGGGATGCACAAGTATGAGAATGTTCTGATGCTCTCCCACGCCTTTCCCAGCTGCTGTGTTTGCCTCAGGTCTGACTGACCCAGAAACAGTGTGATTAGAAACCGTGAATTTCTCTTCTGTGAATTTTCTCTGTTGGTTCTTGAAGTCAAGTGAACATTTTGCTTTCTCAGCATCGTGCAGGAGAACCTTTCCAGGCTTAAATGTATTTGATTGGAAGAATTGTTTTGGTTTTTGTGGTTGCCTGGCCCTCTGTGGTGCTTTTTAATGCTGTATCACATTAGCCATCTTCAAGCCCCCTGCTACAGAGGCAGATTTCAGTGGCAACTGCACCCTGTAGCTATAGAATATTTATTTTCCTTTAAGTTAGTTTGGATTGCTGAGTAAATACCATCTGGTTGTGGCAATTTGTTACTGTTCACTTGTTCTGAAAACTCTTCCCATTAATATTTCTCTTTGAGGTGAATCCTTATGCTGAAACAGCCTTCTCAGGATGAGTAATTCCCGGGTCTCTGTGGTGAGCGTGGCTGTGTCTTTCAGGAACATTTATATTGTGATCATCAGACCCTTCTGCATAGCTGCTGGCAGGGTACCTAATAATGCACTTTTAAGAAGTTTTATGTTTAGATTTCAAGCCTTCTCCAAACTCTTGGTTTGTTTTATTGTGGTATTACACATGACTTGTCAGAATTTGTTTCTTGTATGGAGAAGACTTCAGATTTCTGTGAGATTTTTATTACTTCGGAAATATTACAAGTACCATTGTGATTAAAGGTGTCATATTTTTCCCCTCGATTTTTTTCTAAGTAATTTATATATCTGCCTTTGAACTCTCAAACATGCAGTTTTCCAATGCCTCCTAAGACCTGGAAACAAGAAGGTAAAGTTGATTCTCAGTGCTGCCTGCCCTGCCTGCACGGGGACTAGAGCTGCACATAAACTTCTGGTGTTTGCCCTGTGCTGTTTCCTCTGTTATTTACTTGTTACGTGGATATCTGGGGCTCCAATCCAGCAACATTTGCACTTGCAACTAAAATTATTGCCCTGTTGCTTGACACTGATGTCCCAAATATTGCCTTGGATATATCGTGGTCAACATGGTGCTTGCCATTTTGCCTCCCATCGTCAGCTCTGGAGGCAGAAATGTATTTGTAACTGGGACCTGAATCTGATTTGATGAAAATGATCCAGGTTACCTTAAACACTTTAAATTGTTTTTTGCTCTGGTTTTTATTGAGGTGTATTTGGAGGAATATTTTAAGGGGTTGTTCCTGACCATGCCAGCAGACTGGGGGATTATTAACCCTTGATGGAGGAAATGTTTATAGATGGCTGAAGAAGGGGCTGGGCTTGGAATTTTATACTCCAGAGCAGCACATGTGACCATAAACTTGTCATTTAAAGGAGTTTCATTGCTGCTGGAATTCTTCAATTTGAAAAACTGGATTAGTTTATGCTTGATTCTCAAAAGGAAGCCTCCTAAAGACACTTGTGCAGTTTGCTGTTTCACTGGGCTACAAGTTGTCCACGGGCTGAAGCCAAAAGACAGGAGACAATTCCAGTTTCTACACTGCCCTACAAAACAGCGCAGCTCCCTTTTGAATGGTGAGTTTGACAACAAGGTTATTGCTGAATACTTTTAACAACTTTTTTGAAGACATCCCTGACAGCCAGAAAATTGTACACCACAGGAGAAAAAAAAAAGAAAAAAGCCTGAGATGATTTAAAGTCAAGGGCAGTATCCCCCATATTTCTGAGGATGTCAGCAGGTAAGTGGCTGCGAGCTTCTGGAAGGTTGCTGTGTTCCATAGCGAGCATTAAAGTGGCTGCTGACTGACAGCAGTGGGTCACCGTGCTGTTCATCAGAGAGGATTATGCAAGGGAGTGACACCTTTAGCGCAGGCAATGAAGTTTGTGCAAACATTACCTTGAAGAAACTGTTTTTCAGCGACCATTAGCGGGGCACTGAAAGTGGCTTGTGATTTGTTTGTGCTCAGGGAGTGAGGATTCCAGTGTCCAGGTTCACTGACTCTTTGCTAAGAGGCACTTTGTCTCAGAGACAGCAGCAATCATTTGGAGAATGTCCTGGAAATAGTTGCCAAAACTGTAAATTGAACTGTGGTCTGAGGGCTGAACTGCTGCCAGTTCTGGGCACTCCTTGATGAAGATCAGTCTCAGTTCCTACCTTTGCTCTCTCCAATGTCCTGGGCCCAGCAGGGACAGGGTCTGACGGGTGTGCAACTCGGCTTGACGAGACAAGACCTTTTATTTTAAATAAAGGTTGGAAATCATTATTAAATGAAGAAATTATAGGCTTTTGCCAGTCTCTGTTTTACCACAGGGATATCACAATGTGTAAAGTCATCAGAAGTGTGAACTTTAGGAAAATACCCAGGGAGACATTTCAGTAATATCATGGATGACATTCTTTAGAACCTTGAGAGCTGATGATTAAACAGTCTCAGACTTTGAGTTTTATGTCATTAGAATTTTATCAGAAAGAACTGGCAATAGTGAGGTTTATCTAAAGAAGAACTCTTATTACAATATTACATATTTTGTGATTTTCTCCCAATGTCTTAAATTTTTTTGAAACATTTCTATCTTGCTTAAACTGAACTAATTCATTTTTGAGAAAGAGTTAGATTTCTGAAAGGCAGAAATCGATTTCCTCTCCCAGATGCGCAGCTCGGTACAAATCAGTGAAAAAGATGGAGCCACAGAACTTTCAGCGAAAGAAAATTGACTTTTGCTTCCTGCTCATGTGTTGTGAAGTGTTTCATGGTTGTCAGGCTGCACTTCTCGGGTTATTCTTTCTCTGTGTGTGTTTCTAAGTTCTTTCCTCGGTGTTTAACTTTGTCAAACTGAGCTTTCAGAAGCATGTCAATAGCAAGCAGAGAGCTGGGTGTATCTATCAAAAAAGCACAGAGAATTTTATTCAAGCGAAGTTTTCAGTGAAATGTGAGCAGCGTGGAGGAGAGTGGCTCCTGAACGTGCCAGTGCCACTTGAATATTGCTACTTCAGTGGTATCTCCAAGCCACAGACAAAGCTATTGCTTAGAAAGTTTATGTTCATCCTGCTAAAGGTTATTTGTTTCATTTGGAAAGGATCCAAGTCCTGTTTTCTAAGTGGATATTTTGTTCTGCACAACGCACTCACTGGTATTTTAACTTGAATTGGACCTGAATTCAAATGAATGCCATCAGATTTACTTGCAAAATGGAAAACATTTGCAGATGTAGCAAATTCTGTTGGAGTCATGAAACCCGATATTTAAGAAAGGTTGGATATATTAACATGTAGACCATGACATATTTCTTGCACATGACTGCATGCAACACTCCAAAAGTTTATTGATATTGTATTTATTATTAACTTGATAATGATTTAATAGTGGTGGTGTGAGAACTGCCAGTTAGGCTCTAAGCAAATTATAGAGGGGCAGTGGTGTCTAGATTTTTGCTACCCTCTAGAATATACATTTTCCCCATATATATTTTTTCTGAAGTAGAGATGTTTTGTTTACCATGAAAGTTTCCCAGCATTGCTCCCACTTACAACGAGGGAGATGCGCTGCAATTTGGCACCTATCAGGCTTTTTGTGACCCACTTCTTATGCTTTGTAGAAATAATTAAACAGCTGGTAAATAAAAGTATCTGTCCTGTCTACTGTTTCTTATAATGTAATACATTCTTATTATTCCGGGCTTTGTCTAAGCCAGAGTGCATCCTGAGCCACCTGCAATAACAGCATTGCTGCTGGATTCAGCCTGGGAAGGGGCACTGGAGTTGGAGTTTGGAAAACAGGATTTTCTGTGTCAGCTCTGCCACTGATTATTGTGCACAAGCAGTTTGACCTCTGCATTTTTTCTCCAGCTTTTGTCTATCTTGGCACAACAGCTGTATCTTATTATGCTCTTAAATTTGGGTGTATTTTGACATACATGATAAAGATAATCTGTCCGAAAAAGGGCTGATGAGTTGATTTGAGTTAAAATAAATATCCCCACCTTGTTACAGGCATGACTGCTGTAAGGACTGGATCAAGTATTTAAAGTGGGGAAGGCTTGACCATTCTGGCTTTGTTTGGCGTTGTGGGTTTTTTTTCTTCTGTCAGTTTTGTTTTCTCCTTTTTCAAAAGAATTCTCCTTTGATTCATAGCAGCTCTCCTCTACATCCTCTGTGTCTTATCGCCCTTCCCCAGCTAAAGGTTCTCAGCTCCTCACAGCTTGTTTTTGGGAGTCCTTCCTTTTCCGAAGGAGCCAGAAGGAGCCTGCTCAGCTGGAGGGCTGTGCTGCAGTCCAAGGGAGCTGCTCTGCCATCTGCACCCTCCCCAGTGGGAAGCTGGGACTCCGGAACTCCCGGCAGAGCTCACGGAGGCGCTGGGATCCGCCGCCCCTCCTCACTGCCCACATGCATCTTTTCACTAAACGTGGTTTTTGTTTTATTTTTTAATCATTCATTTATTTTAGTACATTAATTTCTTGATCATTAGAATATTTGATGTGACAAAATCATCTTATTTATGTTCTTCCATCCAGTATTGTTGGTTGTTACCAAGGCAGTTATTTAAAGAAATGTTTACACATGGTAAGAGCACGAAACAAATTCATGGGTGAATTTTATGGGTAAAATTATGAAATAGTGATAGCATAGTTTAACACAGTTCTAGGAAATAATTCCAATTGCAGTCTATACAGGAAGACCGATCATTCCTGAGGTGTTACAGTCAGCTGCAGTAAATTATTACAGTAAATACTGTGTCCTTTGCCGCCATTAAATATAATCTCTGAATGTGCAAATGAATGTTATAGTTCTATAAACCCCCTGTTTAGACATCTTCATGTCTAAAAAACCCAAACCATTCCCATTTAAATGGTCCAGTAAAAAAATGTATGAAGGATTCAGCTACTTTTTCTTTGGCAACTAATTTATCACATAAGTAACACAAATTAGTTTACTATTTGATTAACACAAGTGGAAGCAGTACACCAAGAAGGGAAAGATTTTTGTAATTATTATCATGGTTAAGTAAATTATGTGAAATTGCAGTCAGCAAACAGGCTGTTGTTCACACACTGTGCCCTTGAAAATAAAAGCCAGCTATAGCTGAAATGTATGAACAAATCTGAAAGCCAATATGGACCTGAGCCAAAGGGTGCTGAAGCACATGGAAAGATTCCCACTGACTCCAATGAGCTCTGGCTGAGGGCCAGGCAAAGTAACATTCAAGTTTCCAAAGGGCCGAGCTGCCAAAATGCAATTGGAATTTTTTCTTCTCCTTTGCCAGGCTCCATGGGAGAGACATTCGCTGTCTGGGTTCTTGCACCTGAAACCCCACATTTGGGATGCCCATGTACTGCTTGCAGGCTGTTTATAACTCCTGAGGGATCACAGGCTGGCTGAGGTGGGAAGGGACAACAGCGGGGTCCCCTGCTCCCACCTCCCTGCTCCAGCAGGGTCATCCCAGAGCACGAGGCACAGGAGGGTGTCCAGACGGTTCTGGAATATCCCCAGTGAGGGACACTCCACAGCCTCTCCAGGCAATCTGTTCCACTGCACACTAAAGAAATCCTTTCTCATTTTTAGGTGGAACTTCCTGGGCATCATTTTCTTCCCGTTGCCTCTTGTCCTGTTTCTTGGCAGCACCTTTTTCAGAGCCTTTGTTTTCCATACCCTAAAGCCTGTCTGCTGTTGTGCTGAAGATCGGATGTGTTGAAAATTTAGTTTTGTTTCTCTGTGCCATTTCTCTGTCTCATTAACTGTGTCCTGTGACAATGACAATATCTGCAGGTGCTCATTACCAACAGGCCACAAACGTGCACACCTTGCCGGTGGAAATTCCACCCAGTTGGTGCCTAACCAGCTCTGTTTTGGAGGGCAGGAGGAAAGGTTTTCATTTCATTGTTACTCAGACTTCCTACTTGACCAACTGCCAGGTTTGGGGACTCTCTTTTAGTGACAGCCTGTTGAAAATCATATTTTCTTGATATGAAGCAGTGTTTGAAGCGGTGGTTAATTCCTGGCACCTCTGGAGCTGAAGACGTGTACTGAGCGTTCAGAATTGGGGCTTCCCAGTAGTGGTTGTATAAAATGAATTCTTACTGAACCAATTCTTTGTCTGATTGTACTTTTCAGTGAGCGATGCAACACCCTGTTAAATATAAACTTTGTTTACCCTGAAGAGCAAATTTTGCTTGTTATGCTAAATTATGCTAAAGAGAACTATATGGAGAACCCCTTATTTAAATGAGACAAAATGCCAATCAAGTTTTATTCAGTTTTTGTTCTTCCTTTCTTGTGTTTTTGCAAAATCCTCACTTATGGCCAGCTATCATAATAAGAACATCACAGTGCAAACATGTGTTTATTTCAGAACATGGAAGAAAACACAGAAAAATGCTTTTTTCAACCACAGTAGAAGAAGATATAGTATAGCCGTGATAGAAATAAATAAAAATTATTTAATTAAAAACCTTTAGAATTACATTTTTTAATTATAGCGGGATTTTAAAATTGGTTCAAGGTTGTCTATTTGTATTTTTTCTTGTGGGTTTCTTCTCTCTGTATCAAACGCGGGGTTCAGTTCCTGTATTTATCAGTCAAGGAAATCCACAGTTTACTTAATAATAATGCAGCTGCTTTCAAATCCATGGATGACTGATGGATCACTCTTCCTTGTGGCCAACAATATCACACTGCTATGTTCTTTCCAGTTAAGTTGGAAAAGAAAATCTTTAGGATTTTATTCCCAAACTCTGGGACAGAGCAATCTCCAGCTTTTTAGTGTGTTGAAAAATCAAACCTGAATACATTGCCAAGTGCAGAAGCTTGTGTGGAATATCATTATCTGAAAAATAAATGATATTTTAAGGTTTACCTAGTGTTTTGAAATAAGGAATACCCACTTCACTTACGAAAAGCTCGCTATAATGCATGAACAGGGCACACAGTAAATGAAGCTGGGGCTTTTTTGGTGTCTCTGTGTGTTAAGATTGATGCATTGACACATCAGCCATCAGAGCGTTTTCTGCAGGGGTTGAGAAATCAGTGATGGGGCTGGTGCTGATCAATGTTGTCCTGAGTTTTGCAGTTCTTCAATGTTTCTCTTTGCTGTAGTACTTTCTCAGGCATGCTGGTGTAAACATGGCCATGTTTTGCTAACTGTCCTTGTTGTTTTCATTCCATTCTCCTGGGCGGAGACATGGGATGGATTTGTCCTTTGACCAGTGTGATTGAGAGGTGGTAATTTCTACCTCCAATCCACGGTGATTTCTAAGAACATAGAAATAAAGGTCAGAGGGTTCTGCCCTCTCCTTTTGCTCGCTCCTTTTGGACCCTCCTTTGGCTCTCCTTTTTGGCTCCTCGGCCTGGTTCGGGTACGTGTGTTTGTGTCCGTACAGTGCAGGGACATCGACAGATCAAGGATGTGCTTCTGAAGAGCTGGGGAACCTGTCTGCCTGCAAATGCTGTAAATAACCCAGAAACAACGGTGAGCACAGAGGGAAGCAGGAATTCCAACTCCAGCCCGTGTATCTGTGGACAACCCTTGTCACCAATACCGCGTGCCCTGGGGCAGGCAGCTGCTGAGTTTTACAATCAGGTATAAAACGCTGATAAAGCTCTGTGTGCCCCTGATTTTTATTGCAAACCTTTCTTGTCACACTCGTGTGCTGATTGAGTTCACAGTTTTACACTCAAGACTCAGAACTTACTATGTTTGCGTATTTTATTTGTCAAAAATGTTCCTTGATCCAATGTAGTACTTTCCAGATCGAGCTGCGTGGCCTGCTGGTTAAGCTACTCAGTTTATTAGCAACAGGGAATGAGTAAACAAGAATTTCATCAATGTTTGAGGGGTGCAGGTTACTTCCACTGCAATGCTAATTTTATTTTGTAAACCCAGTGCTTTTAAAATTCACTTTTAATACTGAATATTCTTTGAGAGCATCTGTTGGGTTGGGAAGATGACACTTCAAAACAGGTCATGGAATTTAAGACCATATATTTGTGCTGTCCGGAGTTTGAATAAAGCCAATTATTCATTCATTACTGAACAGCTTGCTGCTTGCTGGTATTTTTGTGTGCAAATTGGTCTTTACCAGAGTAAATGCACACTGCTAAAGATTCATATGTTATCAATTAGTGCAGTCCTTTTCTTCTGATAAAATTAGTTTTTCCTGGAACCAAACTTAGGCATTATTGCCTTACTGAGCTTGTAACAACACTGCATTCCGACTGCTTCTATTGAGTTTAAATGTTTCTAGTCTATATTAAAATCCCAATTTCATTATTCCCAGCTTTTAATCTGCTTTTGTAAAATTAATTGCAGTTCAGCATAACTTTTCAGTAAATAGCTTTAGTTTCTTCTTCCAGAAGTTCCTATTCCATAGGGTTTTTTTTCTTTTGTTGGCCAGCTAAGATTCAGATGTGAAAAATGGAACAAGATTGTTAAAAGGAACTGAACATGGGTACCAGAAACTTGTTTCTTGACGAGTTTTCAGTTTAACTGAACCTTTTGCCCAATTAATTGTTTTGGTGTCTGAGGCATCTCTAGATCAAGAGTGAAGCAGCTCTAATTCTTTCCTTGTTAACAATGAAATCTTTTATCTTTACTCAAAGAAAAGGGTTTCATTTCCTCCTTTCATTTTCTCCCAGCTGGGTTAAGAGAGATGAGAGTGCATTTGTTCGTGTGTTTTAGCAGAGCTGGAAACTCTCAGCTGTTCCTGGAACTGACGCAACTGTAACTTAAGGACTTGCAGCACAAGAATATTGGCAGCCGAATTTGTTAAAAATAGCTCCTTTAAAAGATGTATCTTGGTTTAGGTGGTGCTGACACAGAGGCATCAACACCTCCTCCAAAATGGGATTTTACCTGTTAGAGCACTCTGGTTCTTGGGATGGCTGAGAGACAGCAAAGGGCAATAAACTGAGAGCATGTTGATAGGTTGATAAGAATGTTGATAAGCACTGCTTCTTGCTCTTTCTCCGCCTCTCCCGCAGCCCAATAATAATTCTGAGCGTGCGGCAGAAGGGTTTTGACATTTGTATTATGATCACTGTCAACTTCTCCCTCCCTCTCCCCTGAAAATGCAGCTTCAAAAAATCATTTTGGTGAAGTAGAGAGGCCAGAGCAGGCAGCTCTTGCTGTGCTTCCAGACAAACTCCTGCCATCTCCGGGCCGATTCATCCACGCGGAGTTACACATTGTTTAAAAACCCACCCAGGCTCTGGGTGCCACGGAGAATACAAAATATGCTAAGCTTGCTTTCCAGCTCCTAAGAGTTATTTTATCTATTTTTTGGCATTGGTAAGGCAAATCTAAAGTAATTGACCTGAGAAAAGCAACTGCTGGAGATGTCAGAGCAAAGGGTGTTCTAGGGCACTGGAACTCTCATTATCACATGCATAAATCCCACAGGAAACCTGAAGCCAGGCCTGGCTGTGTTCTCAAATACAGGATTTAACAAGGCAGGTGTTTCACTGACATGCACCCCTTCAAAGCTGACATAGGCAGAAAGACAGGAGACATTGTTTCCCTCCGATTATTTAGGTACAACATTTGCTATTCCTGTATTCAATTTTGCACCACCGTCAGATCTGCAATTACCACGCTGGAAAACACTGAAAATGTTCTAGCGAATTCTATTGTCTAAAAATATGTCAGCTTTGGTGTCAAATGTGTGGATTGAAGTTGTCATTTAAGCAATAGAAAAATGTCTCTGCTAATTGCACATTTAAAGCAAAAGAAATAACTGAAATAATTTCACTCGGGTTTAAGGAAAAGATATGATTTGATTCACATGACAACATGTTGAGTTTGGTATTAATACTTAATTTGACTAAGACATAACCACACAGTCAAATTTCACAGACCATTGAGTAGATGGTTGAGAGGACAAGTAGTTCAGCACAGTTCCTGTCACTTCTTGGTTGTCAGCAGGTCTTGGTGACCTTATAAAAGGCTGAAACTCATTCTCATTCCAGGCCCTTTGGTAACTGAAACCACTTGACAGTGCTATCCCAGCCACTCCAAGAGGTGCAGTGTGGATGTTCCACTGCACTGTATGGGCACAAACACACGTAGCCGACCAGGCCGAGGAGTCAAAAAGGAGAGCCAAAAGAGAGAGCCAAAATGAGAGGCCAACGAGAGAGGGCAAAAAAAGGAGAGGGCAGAACCCTCTGACTTTATTTTATATGTTCTTAGAAATCACCGTGGATTGGAGGTAGAAATTACCACCTTTCAAATCACACTGGTTAAACCATAAATCCATCACAATTCTCCGCCTGGGAGAATGGAATGAAAACAACAAGGACAGTTAGCAAAAACATGAATAGTTATCAAAAACATGAATAGTTATCAAAAACATGAACAGCTAGCAAAACATGGCCATGTTTACAACAGCATGCGTGAGAAAGTATTACAGCAAAGAGAAACACCGAAAAACTGCAAAACTCAGGACAACAGTGCAGGGATTTCCAAGGACAATAAATGAGCTGTTCTCCTGATGAGAGCAGCTGTAAAAGGTTGTGATGTTTCTATGCCCATTAGAGCACTATGGTCTTCACAGCCGTGCTGAGCTCCGGATGGGCAGCTGTTGCACTGTGTATTGATCCTGGAGTCATGATTGAATCTTGTGTGAAATCAATGCCTCGTGTGCAGCAACAGCAAAACCTTCTGGGGTATCTGGATTAAAGCAGGATTTGATTTGTAGATGGCGTTTTTGTTCATATTGTGCTTTCTCTGACATAAATCTTTTGAAGAAGGGTTTCTCTAAGCACCCTGCAGGTGAGCCCCTTTCCATCCAGATGGACTTCGGTGCAAGAAGAGATCCTCTCAATAAGACCTTAACTCTCAGCTAAGAATTCACAAGATGGAATGCTACAGCGAGGCCAATGGAGCTGTCCTTGCCTGGGACAAGGACAGTTAATTTGCTGTGACTAATTGGAAAACATATTTGCATATTAATATGCAAAATGAAAGTGCAAGCTGTGGTTTTGCCAAGCAATGGGATCATGTAAAAGATTGATGTATGAGGTAGCATACTCGAACTCTACATTGCTTTGTGTCCTTTGTTCTATCAAAATGAGGAAAGCTGTGGAATTAGGGATGAGAGATGCCCACATTTATCAGCATAGAAAGTGAAAGAATGAGCTGACAAAGGGAAAGACATGGCCAAAAATAGATAAATCAATGAAACTTATCTATTTCTGTATTCAAATAGTCCAGTACTAAAGAAATGAACTATGAAAAGTACCCTTGTATACCCAGACAGCCCGGTCAAGGTTGTTATCTTTGCACCAAAAAGTGGATTTGAATTGCATCCATTCCTAGATTTCTGTACAGCATTTGCAGGCAATGGGACACTACAACCAGGATGTTTTAATAAGAAAACCTGAGAGGTAGAGAAGACCTTACAGTGTCTAGGCAACATTTCCTTTGCTTTTGCACTAGGAGGCCTCCAGAGGTAGAGAGGCAGGAGATGCATTTGAGAAGCACATTTTGTAATCTGGTAAAGTGCTAATTTAGGTTTAGCTGAGACTCAGCTGAGATGGGCACAGATAATGAAACTTTCAGCTTTATGAAGCTGAAAACCACTATGACTTGCAATTTTCCTAAGCTCTTTTTAAGTAGGGAGAAAAGGAAATCCTCCTGCACTTCTCATCTGGAACACTGAAATTACTACTTGTCCAAAGACTCTCCTTGCGCAAAAGGGATGGGGCTATGGAATCCCATTTGTTCTCTGAACAACTCCAGCAACATTTCCCTTCTGAATGTTCTGTTGGAGCAGGCTGCAGCATTTGATGCACTTTATCCCCAGGTGCTTTTTCCGGTAACAGGTGGGGATCTGTTTGAGCAGATAAAGATGGTGCCATTCAGAGAGGCAGCTGCAGGTGCAGGGCCTGCCCTGACAGTGGATCTCACTTCTGCTGTGACCTGTCTTGCTGTGGTCCCTGATGGGTCTGTGGTTTCTGGCTGTCTGTCCTCCTCTGCAGAGACGCTGATCTCCTTCACCCTCATGCTTCATAGAAAATGGATCCTTGAGGTGGAAGTTCCCACACGGAAACTTTCTTGTTCTCCCACTCTACACCGGGAGCTGTCGATGTCCCTGCTCTGTATGGACACAAACACACGTACCCGAACCAGGCCGAGGAGCCAAAAAGGAGAGCCAAAAGAGAGTCCAAAAAGGAGCGAGCAAAAGGAGAGGGCAGAACCCTCTGTCCTTTATTTATATGTTCTTAGAAATCACCGTGGATTGGAGGTAGAAATTACCACCTCTCAATCACACTGGTCAAAGGACAAATCCATCCCATGTCTCCGCCCAGGAGAATGGAATGAAAACAACAAGGACAGTGAGCAAAAACATGGCCATGTTTACAACAGCATGCGTGAGAAAGTACTACAGCAAAGAGAAACATTGAAAAACTGCAAAACTCAGGACAACAGGGAGCTGTCTCTTTTGAACCAGAGGGTGGAATATCCCACTCTGGTTTTCCTTTTCAGGCACTGTCAGTGTTACTGTCAGCTCTAGGAACTTCCTTGTGTCTCTCATTCTGTCCACAGCTCTGAGTGACAGTTCTGCCCCAGCTCCTGCAGCTGCTCCCATCCTCCACGGAGCTGATACCAACCTTCAAGAGAGGAGAAAAGGAAACCCCTCAGATGCCCAGCCATGGGTATCACTGCAGGTTTTCCTGCAGCTGAGGCTTCAGGACAGCTCACGGCAGCAGGCTGATACCACTGCACTGCAGGAGCCTCCACAGCTGTGCCTTGGTGCCACATCCCTGTCCCCAGCACACCCGTCCTGACTGGCCCAGGGTCCATGGAGCAGTTTCACCTCTGCTGTCAGCAGCCATGGTGGTGCTTGTTTGCTCATTCAGGTAACCTGAGAGGGGAAGAGAATGGTAATACGCTAAAATATTAAATAAAATACACAAATATATAGATAAGGAGATGCTGTTCTTCTATCTTCTCTCATTCACAGCCCCTCCCTGTCGAATCTGGAGACGTAATGACAGTCACTGCCTTCTCTGTGTACCACGTGCTAAATGGATCTCTCCCTCAGACACACAAGGTATTTTGAAAATATTGTGCAATCTAACACGTACCTTTCAATGTCTGTATAGTCATTCAATCCACCTAAAAAGTAACTTACCTATATCATTTATTTATTGTTATTTTTTGTCACTAAAAGAGACTTGAAATGGGGAACTGCTAAGGCTAAACCACTGGTGTTTTTCTGTATTACTTAATAAATATTTGAGTATTAAGCTGTTACGCTTTGTTGTCTTTAGACTTCGAGTTTGTATTTATACAGTTAGATATAGATATGTATTTGGTTTAATGAAGGCCAGCAAAACTGGAATTGTCAAAGGTTTGTTGGACATAACCCAAGGAAACATCTTCAATGCTCCCAGGCTTTAATATACAACCTGGTCTTCCTGCAGTCACAAAATTCCTCTCTCCCTTGATCTATTTGCTTCTTTATTACCAAACTAGAATTGGATCAACTCATCCAAGATTATTTCTGCTCAGATTCTAATACTTCAGATAAATTTATGTCCACGAAAACTTGTAATTTTCCATGTTTTGATCAATGTGCCCATTCTGAACCCATCCTTGCTAAAGCGCCCTTTGCAGAGGAGCCTATGAGCTGGAAATGATTTCACATTGAAAAACATCCAGTATATTATTAAACCCACTTCCTTTGTCATATCCCTACCCTGTTACTCACTGTTCCCTTCATCAGGGCTAATTAAACGTTATGCTGCTAATCAGTGTTGATAGATACAAAGTACTGTAATGTCTCCTGGCTTTATGGATTATGCTAATGGCCATCTGCCTATTATTGATAATTTGTTCTTCAGTTACTGGAGGGGAGGAAGGAGCTGTTTGGTTAACTGTAAAAGGGAGCTATTTGGTTTATGGTGCATTCAGCTGTATCACCAGTTGTCTTTAGCTATTAAAGTTACTGCAAAAAATATACTTTCATCAAGGTCTGAATTCTGTCTAGTTGTTGTATATGAAATTTGTATGTTCACACAGCTAGAATGAACCGTGAGTGATAAGAGCTTGATGGCAATGAGCTTATTAAGCGCTCAATGTGTGAAACCAAAGGTGGATAGATACATGATTCCATTTCATCTTGCAGTTGTCTAAAATGCTATTGACTATGAAGAGTAAAAGGCCAATAAAAAATAATCTAACTAAATTCTGTAACACGGAAATCTCTAACAAAATCTGTGCGTACTCCATGGGCAGCTGGAAAATGTCAATTAGAGAAATTTGGAAGCTCTGCTCAGAGAGGTAATGTGCGCTCCTATGTTCCTGCAGTGTGATAGACAGGACCAGACATTCTCCAGTGTGAAACACGTTGGGTAACAGCCCTTTAGCAGCCTGTTAACATCTGCAAACCGTCTCAGGTTGTACTGAAGTTGTTCTTAGCTGCTTTGACTCTTATTTCTCCACCAGAGCAGGGAGCTCTGACACACAGCGAGAACCGAGGAAACCCTGATGCTGTCAGCAGTAGAGTTACCTGGGAAATACCCACAGCTACTTCAACACACGGAAACGCAGCTCACTTCTGTAGCACTTGCTATTTCCTCTTGATGAGCTACTGCGACATAAGGAAAAACTGAAATTAGAAATTTGGAACATCTTGGTAGGAGTTTTAAATAAAACACAATAGAGGTTTTCAATAAAACTTTCCCTAGCACTACTTGGGAATCATGTCAACACTTAAAGGAGAGGTTCTAAGCAGTAAGCACATTAAAGAACTTGCATGTTTGACTTTTCTTTCTTGAGGAACTATGTAAGTGTGGAGCTTTTGAGTAGATTAAATTTCACTTTCTTCCAAGACCTTAAACTATTCTAGAAATACTCAGTGCTGAGAAAGGGAATCCTTCCAAAAAGAACTTGAAAATTCACTGAAGGAGACAGGACTGTTATGTGGCAGGGGATAGTCTGACTGATGGAATAGCAATTCTTGGCAAACGCACTCCGTGGTAACCACTGAGTGTTCTGTAGCTACTGCATTTCATTTGACTTTACAAGCTGTGTGTGTGAATAGCAGATATCACAACGACCTCAAGACTCCTTGCAGTAGCCAAAACTTCACAAAACCAAGAGTTTAAACCGTGATGCCTGCCAATGAAGGGCACCACTGAGAGTTCCCTCAGGCAGTCTGAAGAAACTCAGCTTGAATTCTGGGAGTGCTTTGAAGAGCCATTGAAATGCTGCCTCAGTAAACTGAAGCACTGAACAGTGCAGTTTTCTCTGAATACGGTTCTTACAAACCAGGAGAGTATGAATGGCTAGATCCAGCACAAAATGAAATTACTGCCTTCTCTATAATCTCTTTTAAACTGGCTGATATTCTCTTACGCAGCAGCAAAGCAGATTTCCTGTGTGTTTCTTACAAACTCATACTTTCATTAATGAACCAGCCTGACAGCTCTGCAGAGATTTTAGGAGGTTCTCAAAGCCCCGATGCCACTAACGAGCTATTGAGGGTCTAATGAGCCACACCTGGAGCCTGAGACCCGCCAGCCCCTCTAACCCCGCCCTCACTTTTGTCCCAGCATCTTTATTTGAGCTCAGTGGTGAGTCTTTCCTCCTCTCTGAGCAGTGTTTGCAGGTGTTGGTTGTCAGTTTAGCCTCCACATGCCTGGGCTGCCCTCCCAGCTTGGCCCCAGACCTGTCCCATCCTTCTGGAGCTGCCTGGTGCTCCCTGGGCTGTGCAGCATCCTCACCCTGGGGCTGAGCTGGTGGCCTGAACTCTCAGCTCCCTCACCCTGTGACGCTGCCTTGCCCCTGCCTGGCACCCCAGATTGCTTGGGTTGGACCCTCTGGGATGCTCCTGTCAGGTAAGACCGTGTTCTGTGGCCTGGATTTTCCCCTGGTCCCCTTGCTTCCCCCGTCACTTTCTTGTGGAAATGGCTGGAAATAACATATTCCTCATGCCTGGTTTGTTTATGTTTTCAATTCTGTATTTTGCAGCATAGGCCCAAGAAACTGCCCCTTTACCCTATAATTGTTGTTTTACTTTTTTTTTTAAATTTTTTTTTGTATTTTGTTTAGTCCTGTAGGTCTCTTAGATTCCCTAGGTACCTGAAGGTGGAGGATTGTAATTTTCAGTTGTACCTCATATTTGTCTGCTCTGGCTAAAGACAAAACCACAGTCATCAGGGATTCCCCATGATAACAGGTTTATGTCCTAACAACACTCCTGTTTGCTTCCCTCAGGGTCACTCCTGAGCCTAGCACATTGCTAGGACTTCCAGAAAGGAAAAAATATTCCTTAGGCTAGTATTGTTATATCAAGCTGTCCATTTGAAGACTACCCTGAAAACATTATTATCTGCTTCCAGAAACTGGAAAAAAAAATTAAAAGGTATTGTTTCATCTTATTATTGAGCAATGCCGGTCACTTTGGAAAGAACTGACATTTGGAATTTTTCATTTTTATTATTTTGGTCTTTTGAGTACTTTCCTGCTTATGGAATCTGATTTTCCCAAGCAGGTGATATTTATTATAGGCCTGCTCTGGGAGGTGTTAAGTGACAAGAGTGCTGCAGAAAAGTCACTGACCCAACAGTGCTGGCTCTGCTTTGCTGTTCTGCTCTGAGGAGCGGATGGGAGGAGAACACGTCCAAGGAGCACAAACCATGGTGCTGAATGCAGGGGTCAGAGACAGTTTGGGTACTCCAGTGATGGATATTTGTACATCCAGGAGAATTCTGTTTGTATGTCCAGCTCTTTACAGGGATTCTGGACAGACCAACAGATGCACATTCCTGAGGAAAACACCCCAGTGTGGTACTGCTAAGCACTGTCACAAGGAATGACACCTGGCTTCTCAACAGAGCTCGAAGAACAGTTTCTAGACAGAGCTGCCAGTGGGGAGGAGGGAAATAGCTCCTGACTGGAATTTCACAGGAATATCTTAAAGGAGGAGAAGTCCCCCTGATGCCTTGGAGAGGCTCCCTAGAACAGAGGCCAGACAAGACTAAGAGAATAAAATGGGGATTTATTGAAGGGCCTTCAACAGGGACACCTCGGGCAGTCAAAAGCCTCACAGAGGCCACACCCAAGATGGACCCCGGGTCATGAGTTTGCTACACTTTTACCAGTTTTGATCAATTTACATATCAGGGTTAATCCTCCAATTACAGCTTCAGGTAATGAAGTCATTTACCCCAAGTCTGTCCCCCCTTTTAGAGGCTCAGTTTCCATATTTCAGGGCCTGGAACAACGAGGTGTCCTTGAGTGCAGCCTGGAGAGGATTTGTTGTGTCTGAGCAGGATGGGAGAACAGGAGCTCCCAGCCCGGGGGGAGTGTGAGAGTTACACACTAAAGCAGGGCAGGAGCTGAAAAACACAAAAGCTGAATCCTAAGGCATCACCTCCATTTGCTTTTTCAAGTGCTTAGATTGCAAACCTGGTTTATAAAGCTCTTGTCTGCTGGGCTGAGGAATGTAGACACCCTTTTGAAAAAATGGTCTGGATAGCACCAAAGAAATCAGCCCTGTGCTTGTGAAAAGGGCCATTGCCAGATGTGAAAGGCTTACTGGCATGAGAAAATGCCACTTTTGTGGGTTTATTATAGGAAGTTGTAGCTGATTGGAATAAGGGTGATCAGAGCAGGCAGGTGCTTGTGTGTTGGCACCGTTGTCATGACCCTTTGTTATTAAATGCAATAGTTCTCTGAAAACAAAGCAAACTGCAGAACATCCTGGGGAAGGTGCCACACAGATGACGGGGCAGCTGCAGAACTAGTTGCTCTATGTTTTCATGGGGGAAATGCAGAAACACATTATGCCTGGATGAATATTTTTAATTACTTATGACTGAAGTGGGCTACATCTGTTTTCTGGAGCAGTATAAGGAGTGTCAAATAAAAGAGTGCAAAGTTTGCAGTCCCCTGTGCAAAGGAGCATCCCAGGGGATTGGTTAAGGCAGTCAAGAGAAATTCAGTGCTTAAACTGAAGGAAATTCACAGGAGAAGAGATGTGAAAGCATTTTAGATGGCAAATTGATCTTGACATGCAGCATCTTTTGTCCAAACCCGGTACATTTCCTTGGATACTCATGAAGGGAAATAAATGTTGAGTAATTGACTTGAAAGTAATTCGTGCTGGGAATGATTTTGGTGAAATGTAGCTTTGAAAGAACCTCACAACTTGTCAAGGAACAAGTAATGCTTTCATTGACCAACTGGCAGCAGAGTTTAAAAGCAGTCAAGGAAAATGAAGCGAGCTGAGTGTTTTTAGCACTTTGGTGGTAGAGTAATTTCATGACTTGTGTTTATCACAGAAAACAAGTTGTTGGCTCTCAAATGAGGCACCACTTCATATGACAGAAGTGTGGCTTTAGTGCAGTTAAGCCGTAGGTTAAACATTCATGGGTTGTTTAAGCCTAATGGAAAAAAACCACATCCATGCTGTTTTTAGGAGTGTGCTCCTGCCATGCCCAATTTCTGTGCCAGCCAGCACTGTCTGTGAGACACTGAGCAGCTCCTGGAAACACATCCCTCTGCTTCACAGCTCTGCGCTTCACCCTGCAGTTTTTGTTCTCAGCAATCTGCAAAGAACCTGTTTGTCCTCTCTGGGGGTAACAACAGGGAGCAAATCTTGTCCTGCACGTTGCAGATGGGGGCTGTGGTTCCACACGGCAGCCGGTGTCAGTGTGGGAGTCTGCTTTCCTACCGCTGCTCAGAATATTTAGTGTAAATCAGATTGTCAGGACACCATGGATTTTTAAAAAATCTTCCTTGATATTACAAAATGACCTTGGTGCGCTGGGCTTGTTTTCTGCTTTGGTCAGTGCAGAGCTCGTGGCTCTCTGGCTTTGTGGTGCTGAGCTAGAGTCTTGCAAGCACTGAATTTTCGTAGGAGTTTCTTGTGTCTGTGTTCCAGCTGAGGAGGAGCAAGGCTGCAGAAACGGCAAGAAATGTGATGCTGAGGATGCTGAACAGAGGCACATGGAGATATTTTTTGCCATGGCCAGAGCACGTATCTCAGCGTAGTTCACAAGCTGATTACAGCACCACCAGAAGATAAATTTATTTAACTGTTGTAAATATTACACTACCAGCAAGCAATAAACTTACCAGGGAACCCTGTGTTTTTCTATGCTTTGTTTTATACCAAGGTTGAGGAAATTGTGTGCAAACCCAGAGGATGTCAGAGTGAAAAATAACAGATGAGTCCTTAGATGGAATTTTGCTGTGAGGGCAAGGCTGAGGTGTCACACTTTGCAGGAGTGGAACCTTTTGATCGTGAGAGGATGCAGCACTTTAGCACGGTCAGCATAACAGTTCCCAAATTCCTGGATTCTCCTGAAACAGAATGAGGGAGCAAATCCCACTGAGCACATTTAGAGCCCAGTACTTTAGGAGGAGAGACCCCTCATTTGGTAAACAAGAGAGACATCAGCTGTGTTAAACAGGAGCTACCAGAAAAGGAAATTATCCAAATACAGGTTGATGGCAGACATGGGAGTCTGCCAAAGGTGTAAAGAATTCCTTGTGGAGCGTTAGATACTTGCCCCTTTTTCCATGTAGTCTCTGTCAGTTTAAGAAAAGCATTTCAAATGTAATGTGATCTTTTTTCCTGTATCACTTTTTTGGTGTGTTAACCCAAGTACATTGGTATGTGTTTAACTCTGATTTTGATGGGGATTTGATGCAGCATAAAGTGCATGTGCTTTACTAAGCAGTGACCCTAGGGCAAATCCTGATCACCTCCTCACCTGTCACTAGCCTGCTGGTCCCAAGGAGGCAAAACTGGTGGAGAGGATGCAGAGAGCAGCAGAAGAGAGCAGTGCTGGCCCAAGCTGGCCAAGCCTGAGGGAACACGGAGAAAGCCACCTGAGGAGATGGAAGCTGCAAGAAGCAGCAAAATCTCATCCAGTGCAGAGCTGAGGTATGAAAGAAGCTCGTTACCAACTTTATTTGATATCAGCAGATGGAGGCTGTGAGAGCAAAGTTGGGCATGGAGCTTCCTGAGGGTTTGGGGTGTGAGGCAGTGACTGACCAGTTTCATTCCCAGATGAGAGCAAGTTGTGCATGAGCAGCTGGTCACTAAGTGTGTGTGGTCTCAGCTGTTGTGTCTGTGTGACAGCAGGGGATGCAGCCATTTCATGACTTTTGGAGTTGAACCTCAAAACCACTTTAATAATGTAAAATTTCTCAGGTTTCAATTAGAAATAGCTCTGGCTTGGACCTGCTCTAATAAAATATCTCACAGTTCATCCTCAGGACACTTTTTTGAGTGAAGTACCATATCTTGGTCAATACTAATCTATTAGCAGTGTATGAACAAAACTCAGTTAAACTTTTCCTGCTGCTTCCCTGAGCAGAAGTTTTACTGAGGTGTTGCAGCTGAAGGCTCCAGCAGAAAAATTGTGTCCCTTTCAGGTCTTGTGTTGGTACTTAATCTTTATTACTTTATCAGGAAACTGCATCACTTGCCATGTTGGTTTTTTTAAAGATGAACAACGTTAAAAGCTTTGGATGCAAACAGAAAATATAATGATGTCACTATGGCCTTAATTTCTAAGGAAGTCTACAAAAGGAGAAGCCAATGCAATAAATTTGTGTCTGACCTGCACTGACTTCCACTTTTAAAACCTTAAACACTGTTTTGCACAGGACAGCTGCATAAATCTTTGGGCAGAAAAGTGAAGACCAACCTGGAAACTACAGGGGGCACGTTAGGCAGACTCAGTGTAATCAGCTAAAATGGGATTTGGCCAGGACGCTGGAATTAATTAAAACAGTATTATGTGGGGATTGGATGAGCAGCAGCAGTGACGACCCTGGTGGGGTCACTCTGGGGTGAGGGCAGAGCTCTGATCCCCTCCCTGTGCAGGAGCAGAAGTGGCTCCCAGGAGGAAGGGCAGTGTCTGGTCTGGTTTATGTTGAAGGGTGGTGCGTGGGACATCAGAAGCAGGTTTTGGACTGTTTTGAGAGTGATGCTTTCTTTTGTTTGCTTCTTCTGTACCAGTAAAAGAGGGCAACCCACAATGAGATGGAGAACTGAAAATGAGAGTACCTTCATTTTTCTGTATTGTGAGGCCTTGGGGAGAAAAGGCGTTTAAACCTGCTGATTTACTCTGCCTGCCCAGCAATAGGATAACAGCACTTTCTTATGAAAAACAATCTGAAGCTTAATTCCTTGCAAGGTGATGTGGTATTTTGGGAGAAATTTTTCTAAGATGTTAAGTAAACCAGTCCTGTTCAAGCTTGAATGTCTTGGAGTCACAAGCTGTGAAGCGGCAGCGTCCACAGGGAACTAAAGCACACGCTGGGAAACTGCTGATGAATTCTTCTCGATTTCGGGAAGCATTTGATGAGGGCCCTACTGGTGAAATGAGAAAGAAGTAAAGTCCAGACCTCTAGAATGTCATTTTTCCTGAACTCAGAGTTGGAGATTAATATTAAAATCCATTCCTCCACCTGCTCTATTTTTTTAACCAACATCTCTCAACTAGAGTTAACTTCAGAACAGGGATCTTTTTTCTTGTTTCCCTTCTCCTTATTGAAACATAACTTGTTGAGAATGGAGGGGCCTAAAATTTGGTAAATCATACAACAGATTTAGAGAAATCCCATTTTTTTCTTCCAAAATTCCTTTCCAGATGAGCGAGGTAGAAAACTAAGGCACTCTAATTCCATTTGTCCCATGATTCAATTTTTTTGCCATTCCTTTATTATATTATAAATTTTAGAATCAGGGCTATACTTTTTTTAAAAAATATTCTTTGTGCATATGATTGGGCATGGCTCTGCCTTAGTGTAGGGATTGGGGCATGAAATTAATGCCTTATTTCCCATTTCTGCATGTGGATTTCAGGCTTTCCCTGTTTGTTCAGAGCAGCAGCCAAAGGATTCCACTCTCCTGTTTTTGCTGAGCACCAGCAGAGCCTCTCTCACACTCAGTGCATTCTCCAGGATGTTTTAGTGGGCATGGCTAAAACAAGGCAAAAATTTGTGCTTTTCTAGTGAACTTCATGTGAAAGCCAAAGGAGAGAATTTTGGTTTTTTCTTTGATCTGCCTCCTTCAGATAATGGATCAACATTCAGCAAATATGTGCCAAATAAGTGGTTATGGTTGTATTTGTTATTCTGTTAAAGCTTACAGCAAAGCTGATTAATTACAAGTTAACATTAAAGCAAATTTAAATATTATCTGTAACACAGCTTATCTCTTTTCTCTGTTAGCCTCAGGACTTAACCACCTGGCAGGTACTTATTTATTGTGGTCTGAACTTGTACCCCAACACTTATTATAATTTCCAGAATATCATTTAATCTTATCTACTCTTGTAGTTTTCTGTTTTGGAATGAGATTTGTCACAATATCTACAGATGAGCTCTTTTTCCTCCCACATCAATTTTTGCCATTGTACAAACTCAACTCAATCTGCTCCATGAACAATTACATCTAAATTCACTGAGGTGCTTTTAGAAGTTTATTGCTTTCAGCATTGAAATACAGGTGTTTATATTTCCTTGGAGAAGCATGATATGTTTGGTTTAGAAAATAAGACATTCTTGACTTGATTTTTTTTTTTTCACCATTGATTTTTGTCTTGAAATTTTGTTGTTTGATTTTTAAAAAGAGGACTCAATTGCTTAAGAGGAATGTGTAGTTGAGAAGATGAACTTATCAGTAAGAATTTGAACCTTGAACCTGAGCACAATAAAAAATCAGCAATCAATAAAATGGTATTTTTTCCCTGTAAGATGTATTAACTGCACGGCAAATAGGAAGCAAACAACCACTGTGGCAGGTCTTATCAGCCAGATAGCAATGAAACACAAAAAGGTCACAAAGGCTGCTCAGCTGAGGCAGTGCTCCCTCCTACTGCAAATCAGTGAGGGTTACGTGCCAGATTTGACATATGAGCATGGCAGATGCACTTTTTTTGGCCTTAAAAAAAAAAGAGAAGAGAAATCAGGGTCTCCATAAAGAGCAGAGTCAGAGCTTTATGTGTTGGGAACTAGAAATCCTGGGGGTGGGGTTGGGACATTGTGTCTCTTGCTGGGTTTATTCAAGTAGCTGAGCAGCTTGAAGCAAGATGGAAGAAATAAAGGTTTGACAAAACATTGCTGAAATAGGTCTAGAGGAACAGAGACATTGGCAGGTGAATAGAGCAGCCAGACTGCCAAAAAATGTTTCCAACTGAGTGTATTTGTGTTTTGGTTTTCAGAACTGAGTGTCTCTGAAACTGCAGGGCATGTCCTTGTGCAGTTGCTGGGGGTAAGAGAAGGGAAAGATGAACTGAGAATTTCTGTGCCTGAGCTTGTGTGGGAGAGAGGCAGCCCTCTGCCTGTGCATCAGCCTGGAAATGGATCTCTGCTGACGGAGATTTCTCCCAGTGTAGAATCAGAGAAAATGAAATTTCATATCCATTTTTACTTAAAATCACTGAAAAAGCATGTAAGCCAGAAAAGAGAATTCTTAAAAATGCTTGTTGAACCTTCTGCACACCTGGAAGATCCCTTCTACCTGGACATTTCCAGGCTAAGTCTAGAATAATGCCTACACAGAAAGAAAACCATGTCAAAACAAACAATGCATTATATTTGCAATCTGTCCCACCTATTCACCTCCCAGTTACAGCTACCCTTGGGCAGGCTGAGACAGAACCCATATAATAGAACACAAAATAACACCCCCAAGGGGCATATAAAGTTATTTTCTGTAGGACTGGATGCTATTTGGCTACTGGGCAGTTGAGGTGAGACTGTGCCTGAAGGATCTCACACATTTCTGTGCCCATCAGGAGGCACCAGAACCAGAGACTGAATCATCTGTGACAATTCTGAGAGTATTTTGAAATCTTTAGAGGATTAAGGAATTTTTCAAATGTAAATGAGGCTTTATACAGAAACTTTATAAATCTATATGAAAAGGAAACTGCTTCCCGAGATTTTAGTACTCCTGTCCCTGGATGTTTGTGAAGAGCAGTATGAAGTGTTTCCAGATGACACCTATCATTTTATTGTGGTAAATCCCCTGTGGTGAGTGCTCTGAAGTCGAGAGAAATGCAGCAGTGAAGAGCTGCCGATGGAAAACTCAAACAGCAGGGAGAGGATGGATGGACTGAAGCTGGAAACCAGGCCAGGTAAATCTAAGGCAATTCAAAGGAATTAAGAGCATATAGGAAAACTGACAAATGAGTGATAGGAAAAAGAGATTGGAGTTCAGCCCTGGGAGAGGACAGGGCATTGTGGAGAGCTGCTAACAGGAGGGTGAGAGGCCTGGTGAAGCATGGCAGGAGAAAGGGCTTTATTGCTGTGATTTGATTTCCGTGTCTATTAAGACAGTGTAATTTGACAAACAGAACCTGGGAAAGGACAGCAGCCACAGAGCTGTGTGCAGGGGGCACAGGGAGGAGGAGTACACGAGGTTTATGGGATGCAGGAGCAGCCAGGAGGGCTGCAGCTCTCCAGGAGGAGCTTCCCTGGCATCTCAGGAGTGCTGATCCCAGAGCAGCCCCGGTGCTGCTGGGGTGTGTGGAGAACCAGGAGGAGCTTCCCTGGCATCTCAGGGACTGCTGATCCCAGAGCAGCCCCGGTGCTGCTGGGGTGTGTGGAGCTCTCCAGGAGGAGCTTTCCTGGCATCTCAGGAGTGCTGATCCCAGAGCAGCCCCGGTGCTGCTGGGGTGTGTGGAGCCCTCCAGGAATGCTGGAGGAGCCAGCACAGCCCAGAACACCCGGAGGGAGTCCAAGGCAGCACCGGGCTGGGCAGGGTGCACAGGGGAGCTCAGAGTTCCCTACGGCAGCCACTGGGGCTTGGAGAANGTGCGCTGGGGGGTGTGGAGCAATCCGGGGGGGGCTTTCCTGGCATCTCAGGAGTGCTGATCCCAGAGCAGCCCCGGTGCTGCTGGGGTGTGTGGAGCTCTCCAGGAGGAGCTTTCCTGGCATCTCAGGAGTGCTGATCCCAGAGCAGCCCCGGTGCTGCTGGGGTGTGTGGAGCCCTCCAGGAATGCTGGAGGAGCCAGCACAGCCCAGAACACCCGGAGGGAGTCCAAGGCAGCACCGGGCTGGGCAGGGTGCACAGGGGAGCTCAGAGTTCCCTACGGCAGCCACTGGGGCTTGGAGAAGCCCGCAGAACTTCCAGGGATCCCTGTGGGGTTGCAGAGTGGCTGATCACATCCCCAGGGTCCCAGGCCTGTGGGGAAGAGCCTTCCTACAGCCAGGACAGGTACCAGTGCCCCGAGGGGATGTGTTGTTCTCAGCCTCTCCAAGGACTCAGCTCTTCCGAGGTGATGGGCTGTGGAGCTGGGGACTGGCTTGGCAAAAATATGTGATATTCCTTGTGTTGCTGTCATGAAAGGCGTGCTTTAAAAACTCAGGAGTCTGGCACGAATAGAAGCCGATATCTGGGCTGCTTGATTCTGTGATCTATTCCAAACACATTTGACAGAGAGGTGCACTATGAATGTTTTCAGGCTTTTCCCCCAATAATTTTTTGATGCTGTCACCTTATTTCTATAGCCGAGGTTGGCAGCTCGTATGTTGCCATGAAAATGCTATAGAAAGTGTCAGGAAAAAAATAGTATAATTCAGTTTTAAAAGGCAATTAATCAAGAGACCTGAACCTACTGGAAATGTGACTTCATTAGTTCCAGTGCTCAGGAACTCTTTGTTCCCTACAACATTCTAAAATATAAAGCATTTTATATTAAAAATGGAAGAGAACAAGGGAGACCACACTGGACTGGAATTGGCCAGCCCCCTGACAAACCCTCGCCTTTTCACATGCCAAGTGCACTGCAGCCAGAGGAAAACAACTGCTGCCTGAAAGAACCCGAGGTTACCCGTGCTGGGTTAACAGAGACAGATATTCCCAACAGGACGTGCTTGTTTTCCTCCTCAGCCCTCTCCGCAAGTCATGAACCCGAAAGAGAACTCCTAGGGAGAGCTCATTTCTCAGGCGTTCTGCAATTGTCATCTTTTTGCTTTTATATGTGCTGGAGAAGTGTTCTACAGCAGAAAAAACCCGTGAAGAGCAGCTTTTGAAGTGCAAGGACAAATCAATCAATTAAAAGCTGTTCTGAAGATAAGAGCGGTGCTGCCTGCCTTTCATGGGAGCTTTGTTCAGCACCTAAAAGTGAAAGGTTCACATCTAACTAGTCCCAGGCACAATAATTTGAATTTATAGCTGTTTGTGGCTTAGCAGACAATGTGGAATCTGGCTGTACATACAGTTTGAAAGGAATCCACTGAGGTCTTGGCATAAAAACGTGTTCAGAAAAACTGGCTTTGTATTCCATGATAAAAGTGATTGTGTGCAACCAGCTCCTAATTCCAATTTTGATAAATTGGTCCGATTTGTCCTTCTAAGGATGTTAAAAGATGACAATTAAAGAAGCAGAGGATACGTTTCAATATAAATAAACATTGAAGTCATAATTATTAAGTTTCTAAGTTGCTGGAAAACAATGTAAGCACTAATAAGTGAATAGCATACTTATAATATCAGGATTTGCTGCCCTTGCTCTAATTACTTTTCAATAGTAAATTGGAGAAGAAAACCCAAAAGCATACATGCATGAGTTCTGCTTTTTGTACTGACCACTTTGGTTATTACCAAGCATTTTCTTCACAGATTATAAAAGGGAGAAGTCCTAATTAGTTTTACTTTAGAAATATTTTAATGCCATAAGACATGTATTTAGTAAAGTTTAAAAAACTGCTTTGAAGAACAAGAACAAAAAAAAAAAGTGTTCATGATCATATTTGTGAAAGTAACAAATAGGCACCTACCTGTCTCTTTGAAGCTGAGAAACCTGGCAATTAAAATGCAACAAGGTGGTTTTGTTCAAAAAACCTTTAAGTCAGGCTTCTAAGCAAAATCTAAATTTGGAATACTTAATTTTTCAGGTGGTTTCGCTTGCAGAAGGTCTGTAAGAATACAGGCTGCTCTGTTCTAAGAGCACATTTTCAGTGACATGCTGGCATGATACAGATGTTTGCACGTGTGTGTTTGGTGGAACCAGCTGATTTGCACCATTTATTTCACATTTTCCTATCTGCTGCTGCTAATAGGTTTTTTACATCCCCAGCTTGCTGCTGAGCATCTCCATTTGTCTCGGGGTGACCTTCCAGAGCAGCTGTCTGGGGGATGTGCTGACCTGAAGCTGCAGGGCCCTGAAAAGCAGCACGGTTTGCATGAGAATGTCCCGTACCCATAACTCCTCTTGCCAGGGAATTTTTTGCTGGAGTGAATGCAATCCCATCAGTACAAACTGGAGTACATCCTCCTCATCTGAAAACTCAAATAAATCCTTTTTGTGTAGTTCAGGTACATAATTAATGGTTGATGTAGAGAATACCTGGTGTTGGTATTCTGTGATTCATTTTTTTTCAGCCGCACGTTTCCTGAGGGATTTCAAGATTTCTCATGTGGAGTTGGAAATATTCATTCTTCTATGGGTTTTCTGTGGCAAGGCTAGCTGGTTTTATTTTCAAACTACCCTACAGCAGCACATGCCCTGTGCAGTGTCAGTGGGTGCCTTTCAGCTTCTGCCTGTCGTCATTTTGAAAAGCAGGGTAGGAGGGAAGTATGTTAAATTTGAGTATCTGTGCCCGTCAGATTAGTCAGGTTTACCTCTTACCCTTAAACACAAAATATCCTGAGTTTGTGATGCCATCAGAGACTTTCAAATCAAGCATCTTGTTCAATTGCCTCAAAGTATTACCATGACATGAACAGGTTAAGAAGGAGATAGTTTCTTAAATTCACCTGTCTCCAAAACAATTACCAACTGTAAGGTACCATAAATGAGGTTCCTCAGTCAGCAGCAAGATGACGCCCATCATTTCTTTGATCTGGTGTGATTTATCACTTCTAGAGGGGGTACATCAAATTAGAAACTACCGAGGGGTTTTTCTGTTCCCAGGGGAGGGAGGCCGAGCGGAGAGGAGTCACGAACATCCCGCCTTGGTGCTGCACTCTGAGAGTTCACCCTTCCCAGAGCAGCAGCAGATCCCTGATCCTCTAATTGTCGTAGCCTTTGGCTTGGAAATTGCTGTGATCGTGGAGGAGTGGGACCACTCCCACTCTGACCCCTGTTTAGGAGAAGTCCCTGGGGTGTGATGCTTCCCCTGGCATTGATGAGAAGGGGCAGTCGAGCAGATCCTTCCCCTTAGGCTGGCCAAGGCCATGGAGTGATGATGTCCAGTGAAAGCATCCTCCTCACTGCTGTACTACACAGACAGTGATGAGGTGGTGTTTTAACATTGAATTTTAGGTTTGTTTTTTTCTTTTTTCTTTTTTTTTTTTTTTGTGCCTCCATTAAATTTGATCTATCTGGGGTGCTCAAGGATTAGATCAAGCAGAAAATAAATATTAGAGAATAAAAGCATGCTAAAAAAAGCAGGAAGGACTTGAAAAATATTGAATTTTTAAGTCACACATAGATTTCGGCCATACTTTTTCCTTTGAATGGCTAGATGCCTGCATTTGATCTGATTCCCATGGCTTGTTATCACCATTTTCTGGTCACAGAATTGTACAATCATTTGTTATAGATGGATGTCTGGAGGCCAATCTGTTGCTCAAAACGGAGTTGACTTACCTACCAATTTAACGAAAATTTTGACTTTCTTGATCCCATTCTTGAGGCAAAGGTGCAGGGTAGTTTCCATACTTGTCATTGTCTGTAACAAAACAGTGGCAGAAGCTTCTTATTGATACTGAAAACTTTAAAAACAACTGACTAAAAAGAGTTTTGTGTGTTTTTTATTTTTATTTTTATGTAATTTTTTTTATTTGTCTGGTCCCTTCAAACTTGCTTAGCTATCATTCCTGACTTTTCCTGTTCACCTTAAAGTTCCTTGGCTTGTAAATTAGGGCTTATAAGAAACAAGGAAATAGGAATTTTTTCTTCTGTTAAGAGTTTTCTGAGACCTCACTCCTGCAATAGTTATAGAACGAGGGTTCTGTTCTTCCTGGTAGCAAATGCTGTTTCAGTAGTGACATTCTGACATAATGCAGTTATTCATGATGCCATACATGCAAAAATATATCCCCATATTTCTCAGGCCCAACTAATTGCATATGAACGTGACTCCTGAGAAGAAAATCAAACTTTATGTGTTTCTGAAGTTCTTTTCTGGTCTGACTTAGAAACTTAGCCCTGAGCTTGTAATTGCTGGTTTATGTTGGCTCACATAAAAATATACAGAAAAAGCAATCCAGGGCTCAAGGGAGCAGAGAAATAGATAAAATAGAAGCCTGAGATACAAAGAAAACTAAGAGTTAGTGGCTTTAGTTATCTGCTTGTTGCAGAATGTTGTGAAACTGAGACAAATAGTATATTGAAATGAGATTTATTTTATTAACCAGTTACACCAATTAAAGCTCCGCCATTAGAATATGGATCCGTGGTGTCAAGTGGAGTTGATAATGCCCAAATGACTCAAGAATTCCCAAGATTTTAGACAGGGTAGCTCAGCTGGTCTGTGGGTTATGGTAAAACCAGGTTTGCAGTTGTACCTCCATATCTTTATCCACAGAACAATGGAGTCCTATTTCATGGGAATAACCAAGCACCGTTTTAAATAAATTTCCAAAGACTTAGATTAGAAAAACTGCCTCGGGGTGAGTGCTCCATTCTTTTTCTCAGAGCTAGATCAAATCTGGCTCTTCTGACTGTTTCCATGTACGCTTTTTTTACTAGTGGTTCTCTGAATATTAATACTGGGAGAAATATAATGACAGAAATATCTGGGGTTTTTTTTAAAAAAGTCTTTCTCCAGTCTGGTTTCTCTGCTGTATATCCAAGTTATTTCTCTTCTAAGCTGCTTTTGATGTGTCTCACTTGAATGTGTTGCTTTAATGGCAACTTGTTAATGAAGTTGAAGTGATTCAGCAAAATTTAGAGAAAATGCCTTCATGAGGATTATTTTTTTCACCTACTAAGGATGGATATGGTCCCCAAGTCAGACTGAAGCCCTTATTTCAATGATTTGCTGCTTCCTATTAAGATGATAGTGAACAGCAAAATCCAGCCGAGGTTCAATCTCACCTGAAGTAAATTTTTCTGACACTGCATCTAGTTAGGTTGTACCTTAAACTCCATCCAGACAGGTTGAACCGACAGTTTGGTATCGAGGTCTTTGTAAGTGTGGGTAATCTCTGGGAACAGCCTGGTAATATTCAGTCCTAGTCACTTTTAGTACTTCCCAATCTGTAGAAAGGCAGAAATAAATTATTAGCTGGAGCTACAAAGAAGAATGAGCTAATTTTGGCCACGACTTCATATTCACAAAAGATAAGACAGAATTAATGCATTAGTATTTCTTTCTTTTTTCTTTTTTTTTTTCCTTTCTCTTTTTTTTTTTTTTAAAGAATTAGTTCATCTTATTTTCTCCATTTTGTCTTTCTGGTTTCAGCTCTATCTGCACGTAACAGACAGAACAGCACTTGAATGTGAGCTGTATCCTAGAACAAATACCTATTTATGTTTATCCCTAATTCCTCTCATTGTGTGCAATTGAAGCTGAATCATATTGCAGCTCCCGCAGATGTGACAGGAGAGGCACTCTAATAGCTGCGATAGTGTGGGCAAAACTGCCTTTACGTTATTTTAACGTTTTTTTCCCTACAAGCATGCTTGTAAGTTTTATTTGTTCAGTCTTCATTTTATTGAAAAATTGACCACCCCCACATCTCCTGCTAATGCATTTCCTTCGGTGAAATGCTGGGTGTGGTTGGTGTCACGTGTGGATGATTCCGATGGTTTTTGGTGCTGTAGCACCTGTTGCCTGAAGGAGAGAACGATGATCTCGAGTGGTCTTTCTTTTTCCTTTTTAATGCAAATGTCAAATTTTCCCCTCGGTTTTGTATTGTCCATCCAGTTCTCTTCCCCCTGGGAGGTTCAGCAGCTTTTGCCAGTTTATCCCGTGCATCAGACAGCGGCTGGGGTGGTTGAGTGTTCCCCCAGATGGGTACAGCAGGGCTGTGGCTAAAGTGTGACAGCTCTGCTGGTTCTGCTGTACAAAAACAACCCCGCTCTGCTCAGCACAAGTGCCTGCCAGTGAGTTTTCCTTGGTACTGAAGTGACGGAATAACACATTAGTATTTCAGTGAGGCGCCTGGTGATTCATTGTCTTCTTGAAACTTCTTAATTTGCATATATAATATTGTTCTTTTTCACTGAAATGAAAGTTGTGAGGCGACTGGAATTTATATTTCAGGTTTGTTGATGTGTTTATTCATATTGTATTACATGCTTGGCTCTTTTCCTTCTATCTTCTTTATCTTCTTGATATAATAAATGGCTTATTCGCACAGTTCTGCTGATTTATATTTTTTTAATGTTTCAAGGTGCCTGAAAAATTATTCAGAATTTTGAGACTCTCCTTTGAGATCTCCAATTCATTCCAGATGAGACAGTCTGAGTTCTGAATGTTTGAGTGGATTTCTGCCTTCCCAAAGCTGAGCCTCAGTACCTGTGTACGGCTTGGGAGGAGAAGTTTACAGGGTTCAGGACAGCAGAGACAAAGCTCCTGCACCCAGAGGATAAAAGGTTTTGTTAGAATTCCTCTTGAGCTCCCAGCTGCATGCACAGGCTCCAGGAGAGCTGCAGCATTTTAACAAAGGCCACTGCATGAACAGCACGGTGATCTGCAGCTGGTACCTGTTTGTTTTGAGGGAGAGTTTGTGCCTCTACAGCACCGATTTACCAAGACTTGCACTCACTGATCCACTCTCCCAACCCTCCTGCAGTTCATCTTTTTCCCCCTCCCTGAGTTCCAAGTTGTTTTGGGGATTTTTTAGACCCTTCCCACTTGACTAGATTATGCCAATTAACTTTATGAGCATTCCTAGGGGGTTTTGATTTGTATTTTGCCCCCGGCTGCCTTGCTGAGCAGTGCTGTGAGCCGGCTCCAAAGCTGCTGTGAGCTCCTGGCAGAGCAGGAGGCAGCCGGGGAGCTCAGCAGCCTTCGAAAGCTCGGCCGGGTGTTCAGCTGCTCCGTGTGATCAGTGGGCTGCTTCTTTTAGGATTATTCCGATATCGACTGCTAACCTTAGCTTGGCTCTGAACCCAGCCTCACGCAATTAACCAAATTTTACATCCCTGCGTCTGCCCGCCTGCCTTCTTCTCTCTGCTTTCTCTGCAGATCAAACTCTTCTGAGGGAAAAAGCTGAGCTGGCTAAACCCCCACAGCAGTTTCATTCAGGATTTTATTATGGCTCACAGGACTTGACAAAGTGAAAAACAAACAAACAAATGAGCTTTTCCTGAAATGCTATTCCCTGAGTGACTTGTTTCACCTCTGACAAAGAAGGTGCAGAGATAAAGGAGAATTTAGGCTGACTCTATCAAAATCTGAATTAGAGATAAAATATTTTATTCTGCTAAACCTCCTCCTTCAAAAAGCTGACTGATGTGCTTAAAGAAGAGGATATACTCATTTATAGAGTAAGAAGACAGAGTAAAAACATCATTTATTACTAAATAGTAAATGGTGTGCTTTCTTTTTCAGTTGAGTGTGTTCTGGTTGGGCTGTACATTTAGAGAGTTGTCCTTGCTATTCTTAGAAGCAGATGCAAAACATTTGCAAAAAGCCTGTTGGAAATGTCTGGTTTAGGGTTGCTCCAGTCTCCTGCCTGTAGGACAGACAGCACTCCTGGGGCTGCCTGCGTCCTGGATTGCTCATTATGGAGCAGGAGAACCTCCACAGCATCAAAATACAATTTTTTGCCAACTTTGTGAGAAATGTTGTGGATCAGACATTTTCCTGCTAAGCCTTCTGGGGCTTCTTTCAGCGCAGGGCCCCAGTGGGGAGTCCAGGCTGCTGCAGCAGCGAAGTTCAGGGTGACACCGGCAGCAGAGCAGCTCCTGTGCCAGGTGTGGAGGCTCTGAGCAGCCTCCCTGGTGTCCCCAAATGCCTCTTTTCTCCAGCAGTTCCTTGGAGTGCCAGGAGGGAGGAATTCTCTCATTTCTCTGACACTGGCTAGGCAAACAAACACACAGCTCTGGGATTACAGCTAAGAGAGGAGGAATCAAAAACCTGACCTGTGCTATAAACACCTTCCTCATGAGAGCAGAGCTTGTCCTCAGCTCTCGCTGGAAATTCTGTCCTTGTCATAGGAAATGGGCATTTTTACCTGTGTGGGCCTTTGGCACAATGGGGCAGGGACTGCATTCGTATTTTGCTCCTTGCTTTTAAAACAGTTTGCCACAGAATATCCGAAGTTCTGCTACAAGATGTATTTTACTTGAAAAAGACCAAATTTAGGAGGGGCCCAGTGCAGGAACTGGCAGGCTGCAGGAGCTGAGGTGCTGGGAAGACAGGACTGTGCTCTGTGGAGTGTCCTCTGGCTGGTGGGGAGGCAGAGCGGCTCTGCATGGAAAGGGGAGTTCATCTGCTCCTGTCTGGCTTCAGACATCACGGGCCCAAGCACACTCGGTCTCCTGATCCCTTCCACAGCTAAACCCCTCTTGTCACAGTGCTCTCTCTCTTCCTTTGGATCTCCCTCTCCTCAGCATTTTAAGTGTCCTGCTGGGAGCAAAAGTGTGCCCATGTGGGATTTGCAAAATAGGAGTGGGGAAGCTTTCAGGTCTCCAGACCCTCTGTAAGGTCTGGATCTGAACCTCAGCAGGCTTCCCCACTGTCTTATGTGGAATTGCTCGTCAGTAATGCATAAAATATATATATATAAATAAATTCATAGAAGTTGAAGCTTTCTTCCTTCTTTTGCCCCACTGCCTCTTCTCCCCAGATTTAAGATGAAGAATCAGCAAAGAGAACGATGGTAGCCTAAGGCAAAGAGCTGTGGAGATGAGACTGGAAAGGAAGAAAAGAGAAAGCTGAAAACTTTCAGCACAGTTTGTCAGCCTTGGGCATGGAATATGAACCCAACAGGCCTGGAAGGGCTTCACCAGTGACTGATGGTTGTGCTCTTCTCTGCAAGCCTTTGGCAATAGCTGCTGCAGATTGTGTTTTTGATAGTTAAACATGTACGGGGGGCAGCTGAATGTGCTTTGGGGAATCTCTTGTGTGCAGGCATTGCTGTATTTCCTCGTGGGTCACTTGCCTGTGCTGGGCAGGTTCAGCACAGCTGTTAAATTGTGGCCGTGTGGGAGCTGCTGTAACCCAACCTTTAAGATATACTTTTCTTTTTGAAGAAACCTTATATTCAGGCAAGCCTCAGGGTGAGCTGTGAAAGTATGAGAGGTGGCTAAAGTAAGAAATATTTCAAACTAAGGCCACAGTAATAAAATAATTATATCTGGTGTTGGTTGACTTAAACTGCTGACTAAAACTGTGCTGCATCAAAGTGCTGTGACAGCAGAATATCAAGCTCCTGCACTTAAAATAAGCCCACTTTGGAGCTTCTGGACATATTCACTGGTGTGTCACTTCTGTTTATACTGGTGTGAAATTAATTATAAGCCAGCATTTCTTGCACTATGGTAGAACAGGAGGACTGTGTCTTCATTTATTACCATGCCAGTGAGGCTGCAAATAAAACCTAATTCTTCTCTGATGGAGATGGGCAGAAAACGCACTGAAAGTCTCTGAAGGAGTTCTTTCAGGTCTGAATGCGTTAAAAAAGTGAGTCAGAGAAAGCTATTTGGTTTTTTTTTTTCCTTTGAGATCATTCTGTAAATTGCGATATGGTCCTCCTGGAAATCTCCTGTGGTCTGATTACAGCGCCTCTGCTGTGACCTCTTCTGCCTAAAGAGTGTCTGACCCAATAACAGACTGAGAATGTGGGGTAAGAAGGGCATGGCCAAGCATAGGTAAAGAAATGGATAATATTTCTTATCATATGATATTATGTGTTAACTGTTTGCCCAGAGGCATAAGAAATAATTTTTTTTAGTATCTGGGTCAGATTTCCAGTGTGAAAATGAGATTTTAAAGACTGCATGTTAACTTTAGTGATATTGTGCAATCTTAATTCATTGAACATTATTTGGTGTTGTTAAAGGGTCAAAAAAGGCAAATGAAGCACCATTAACTCATTGAAACAGGAATATTCAATGGCTTCTTTTCATATAATGGAAGAATCATATACTTCATGTTCTTTTCATATATCTGAATAAATTCCTAAAATCAAGCACTCCCCCTAACTACCCTTGAAATATTGATACCTCTTCTTTCAAACCTATTCATTAGGCAGCCTAGGAAGCCGATAAATAAGCTGTGCTGTTTCATGTTGCTTCCTTTCCATTTCTTTGGACTTACAAGAGTTTTACTGGAGGAGGGGAGGGATACCAGGAGGGAAACCTGTATTTTACCCAGTGATAATGTGATCGGGTGGGTTCTCAAATGCAATACATATGCAAATCAGCAGCGCTTGAAACTATTTCAGCCGCTTTTGGAATTCCATCAGGGAGAACAACACAAAGAAACTTGCCCAGAGTCAATGCACTTATTAGGAGATGCCTCAGAAACCTCCCTGGTGAAATGCAAATGAGGCTCCTAAGTCAACAGAGGAGATGCAACAGAACCAGCTCTGTGAAAATCAACTTCCAGAGCCATCCTGACACGCAGCGGGAATGTCCCGCTTTTCACTTCCCGCTTTTTACTTTCTGCATTATCAACTCACCAGTCTCACATCTGTTGTGAGTTATTAATGCCTGATGGTCTTTTCTTTTTATACATTTTTATCCATTTTTATCCGCTTTCCCTTTCCTTGGACCCTTCACAAACACTCCCTGTCCCTCAGCCCGACATGTGGAGAACCCTTGGGGGCTGAGATTGAGCTCAGCTTGGGGCTTCTCTGAGGGGAGCAGACCAAACATCCCGAGTGTCTCCAAAGCAGAGGCTCCAGCCTTGCCCGGAGCCTCCTCTCTGGAACAGGTTTGTTCAGCTGGGCTGGAGTCTCCCTTGGGGGGGTCATTAGAATGGGGGACAGTTCCCTCATTTGTTCAGTTTCTCACTGGGGATTTGAGGTCGATCTGCTCATTGCTGAGCTCCATCCAATTGGATCCACGTTGGACCCGGGGATGCTGCTCGGTTGTTCCCACCTGGGCCGAGTTGTGCCCCTGGGATCCCATTAACCCAAGGGAATGCCCTTTGCCCTGCGCTGCTGGGGCTGTCTCTTATTTTTGCCAGCCCTTAAAGCATCAGTTCTTGGCGAGCCAGGCAGGAGAAGAGGACACACAATTTCTAAATTGCAACTGTGACCTTTTTAACTTAAAGCAGGACTACCCACACAGGAAAGCAAATCCTTATGGAGCTAGCACCTGGGGTGTAGCACAGTGGTAAAAATGAAAGTATGACGTGGTGTTTCTTCTCCTTCCAAAGGAAACCCGACTTTGTGTTTTGAGCACAACTTTAGATTTTGACAACAAAAACTATGGTGTTGGTTTCCAGCTTTCATGCCAGGTGACTGTCAGACGTCACACGGGGCTGTGGCTAAGAACTGACATTCTGCTGTAGCTCAAATCAAAGGGTAGCAAGGCTCTAGCATGGCTCAGTCCCTTTACTGGGCAAAGAGGAGGGAGCAGCCTTGCCCTGTCCCTCAGGATTTAACACCCACTTGCCAAGATCAGTCGGAGCTGGTTATTAGAGCAGCATTTTTGCTTTTGTTGCCAGGAAAACCTGTCGCTGTTAACTGACAACAGCAGGCAAACAGGAAAGCAGATGTAGGCTTCTCTCTGCAGTTGTATTTGAGATTAGTGCAGATCATGTGTTTATGGAACCTCTGTGGGATTTGTACCTAATTATTTACCCTGAAATGCATAGCTAAAGGAAGAGTAGAAAGGGATATATAGTATATATCAGACTTTTTTCCCTACTGCCAGTACTTTACGGAAGTAACAAGGTGAAGGGGTTTTCTTTCTGTCTTTGCCTGGGTGCAAAAGTTGAGGTGGGATGAAAGGTGGTGGGAGATTTCCTAGTGAACCCTGTGTTCCCCCTATATCCCTGCACTTAAGCACTGCCTCTTGTGCAGTGGATTGCAGAATTTTCAATATCTTTCATGTAACTAAGAAAGAGTAATGGTTATCTCATGTTTTCCTCGGAAAACTTGTTGAAGAGAATTCAAGTTGTGGGTATATGGTGGCTTGTAGATACTTTGATGTTTTCCAGAATGGCTGCTACACTTTTTCTTTAGACATGTTTTCCTTTCTGTTTCTATCTGCTTGCTGCCTTCACTTGACTTTAAACTGCAAATTTTTGGGGTGCCAGTGATGCAGTTTTCCATGCAGATGTGACCAGTACACAGAGACACTGTGATCAATCTCTTGACTTTGGGGCTCTGGGAAACAGCCTGCTTTAGCTGATAATTAGTAAAGCAAATAACGCTAGGAGTGGAGAGATGAAGGTCCATCAAAATTGGGTTAAAGACGTGAGAAGGAGAGAAAAGAGGATTAAACAGAGACATGAAACCCCTAGGCTGGGTCAGTGACCTTCTGCTGTGTGCTGTAGCAGTAGCCAGGTGTTGGAATAATTGACAGAGTTTACAGGAGAGTGAGATTGATATTATGATTAAGCAAATCAGAGGTCGTGCTAGGCAGAGTCTGGATTGTTATCTCTTATCTGACAGCATTTCTCTGCTGCTGGGAGGGCTGCAGGATGCATGGACATGGTCAGATTTATATTGGTTAAATAACATAACATTTATTCCCTTGAGCTGCCTCAGCCCTGCTAATGCTGAGTTAATTTAATGTTGCTGTGGACACCCTGGTGTTCTGATCTTTGCTGTAGGTGACAAAAGTAATATCTTTAAACTATTTGGGAAAGCGAATGGTTTCTGGGTGCTTTAATTTATGTAAACTGTTTCAATACAAGTCAGAATCAAATAGGGATAGTCACCCCTTAATTTCTCTTAGAACATAATCTGTTCCTTCTTACTGTTCCCCTAAAGGCAACAGAAAGGGCACTTTGTTGCTGGTACTGTACATATTATGTATAATATACCCACATGCACTGAATTACTCAAATCTAAGCCTCTGTTTCTGGAACTGAATATTTTCTGACTAAAAAATGTCTTTTCAATAGATTTTGATAGGTAAAGTGGTATCTTTGTGCAAAGGGCTTTGAATATACAAGATTTCCTTTTAAAATAGCATCTTATTGTGAGATTTTTTTAGTTGAATACGTGTTTTTTTCCTCTCCCAGAAGATTAGCTTAACTTGGACTTTAGGATGGACTTTTTCTTGGCAGGGATGCACTTTTTCCTGACTGCTGGTAGCAATTATGTAGTTTTGAGGTGTATTCTGGAATTAAAGGGCATTAAGCACATCATATATTCCATGATGTGTGTTGTTCAGTAGAGTGTGGCTTCTGGAACAATGGCACCTTGATTGCAAGTAATAGTTTGAAAATAAGGTTTTTGAATGTGCAAAAATCCGTAAGGAAGACTAAGAAATCCTTGTGAAAGCTGAGCCAAAATGTGTATTTTAAACGGTGTACAATTACAAATACAATTATTCTCATGGCACATTTAATTTGATTTTCAGTTTTGGAGAGACCAGGTAAGTTTGGCTGATTTACTTTATGGAAAACAAATAGTGACTCCCACGAGGAAGTGCAGTGCAATGTTGGAGGAGGCTTCAGCTTGAATCTCCTCCCAATCCTTCACCTTGTCTAGCAGCAGCCAAGCTGAAGAGCTCGGTGCTTATTTAACATAAATAAATGTACACACTGTCAGTTCCTCATGGCAGAAATCCTGTCTGCTTCTGTAAAATGTTCTGCGTAGCAGTGGGTCTGGGCCATCCAAATACCAACAGGGCCAGTAGAAGCAACAAGAAAATTCTCTTGTTTTGGGTGAGAATCCATCAGGGGAGTGCAATGACAAGGAGAAGGAATGCTGGGCCAACAGAGAGCTTTTGATGAGTCCCTGTTCCGTGGGGATCCTGCCAGGCCATTTCAGGCTGGGAAGAGAAGGAACAAGGAGCCCTTAGGGAGAAGGAGCAGAGCCACTCTAGTCTGATTCTCCAAATAAACTCCATCCAGCTGCAAGGATTCCTCCAGGGCAGGCAGGGCCGGGGGCTCAGACACCTGAGAGCTGTTGATGTGCTCTGTGGATGGCAGAGATGTTGGCTGCTCCAGGAAAATCCATCCAGCCCTTTGGAGAGATGGAGTCACCCAGCTCTGGGCTTGGAGCACCCAACAGGAGCAGAAACTGAGCCTCGTACTCCTGTTGGACAGTGCTGCAATTTCAGAATTAATTCCAGCTGTGGAGAGGGAGAAAGAGCCTCAGTCCTTTGGGGCTGTGCGAGCCAGAGCTGTGTGTGCCCCAATTATCAACGGTTTCCTGAAGTTCTCTGATTAAAAAGTTAATCCGAGAAGCCAAGGCAAGCACTGGAGCTCTCCTTGTTGCAGGCCAGGTGTTGTGCCTTGCAACACCCCAAAATTTCCCCAGGCTGCCCAAGGAGGGGGGAACCTTCCCATAACCACCAAGAAGGGGGTTGTGCCTCAGAATGGCCCAAGGACTAAAGATTTTCATCCTCCCTCTTACCAATAGGCAGAATCTGAAGTAAAAGAGGTCTTGGAAGGAGTTCCATCCCCACAATGCTGCATGGAATTGGCCTCTCACTGCAGAACTAGGGACCAAAATTCCCATAGTGACTGAGCAAATTTAAGAAAAATTTTAATTTCTTTTTTGAATTTATATAGAAAAACATGATTCTTCTTGAATAATTTAGAAATGTTGGGGATTTTTTGGAAGTTTTTTTAGGGGGCAGGGGACAGCTTTTTTTTGGACAGAGTCAGGCTCCTAAAGATGCAAATAATTTTCCTTTCTGATTAAAATTTTAAAGAAATTATATTTATGCATACATCAGTTCTTTAAAATATATCCCCAATAATATTAAAGGTACAGCCTACACTAGAGGAAATCAATAATGGTAATTTAAGAACACTACATTTTTCTCCTCTGTCATGCATACATTCTAATTAAAAATGTATGGGTTTTATCCTGTAGAAGAAGACTAATTGAAGGAGCTACTAATTTATGCACGATGTTTTATGAGGAGTTTTGTTTGACAATGTAGTGTAGCCAGGGAGGCAAATGGATTTCCAAACGATGCTCAGTAAACAAAGTTCTGCTGTTCTAAGCACAAGGATGAACGGAGGGAATCTTTTAATAGATCACGGGTGGATAAAGGCTTGGATTTTGGATAGGATGTGTGTGTTTCAGGGCTGTTAGCTGTCCCCAAAACACCGGTGCAAAGAAGAGGCTGTAGGACTGCAGCTTCCTCGTGGATCTGATCCAGCAGAGCTGCAGAGTTTGACTCTCAGTAGACTCAAATATCTCATGTCCCGATGATTCTCTGAGTCAGTGGAATGGGTATGAACATGTCTTTAAGACTTTCCTCTGAGCTCTCAGAATATTAGGAAGTCTCTGTTCATGAGACCCTAATTTCAGATGATTTTTAATATTTCAAATAATAAAATCTGCCAGTGCTTTCTGACGCTGCCTTAGGGCAGTAATTGAGGATGGGTTTGTAACGTAGAGCAGATGATCCACGTTGGGAAGAATTACTCGCTGAAATTCCTTCCACCTCACAGGATTCCGGGAGCAGCAACTGCAAACTCAAGCAAGCTGGCTGTTGAGTTGTAACAAAGCAAAACTTGAAAGAAAAGTGTGTCTGTTGGAAGCTGGACCTTGTGCAAGCAGGTGGCTGGGTGCAGAGTGAATAACTAATCAACAGCAGATTCGGGCTTTGAGGCTGATTCCCATTAGGGCTTTTCCTGTGTAAGCACTTATTGGCTGACCTCAAATAGAGCAAAGCATCCCTTTGAAAGAACAGCTTGCTTGCAGGGCATTTTATCCCCAGGTGACTGGTGTAATCACAGATGAATAAATCATGTGTATCTCGTGTCAATTTGCTTGTATTGCAGGATTAAGAGTCTTTAAAAGTATGAGAATGCGCTTATTAGTGTGCAGGAAGGGCTGTGTGGGAGAGAGCTGAGGTGGTGAGTAACTGCAAAAGATGAGAAAGGACAGAATAATATGGCTGCAAGACACAGGGGTAGAAAAATGATGCTGCTCATGACATTATCATCTATCCTTGTCAGCAGCAGTGAGAAAATTGCTTGTGCTTACAAATGTAAAGACTCTGAATAAAGGAAAACAAAAATAAATAACACAAGTTTGGATGTGATGTCACCCGGCAGTTTTTAGAGTGTCTTCTGCAAGTTTTTCCAGGGAGTTTGATTACATTTATTTCAGCTTTGGTGTCACTGTGAGCTAAACTTCAGTCCGTGGATTTCAAAATTCCTCCAAGCAGAAATGTGCAAAGCTTTGTCAGGCAGCACTGCTGTCCCCTCCACCTTTGCTTTGAGCTGGAAGTAACAGGCAGATGGAAGGAGATAAGAAATGGAGAGAACTAGAATTGCGTAATGTAAGGAAGGGCTTTCAACACAGGAAAAGTAAAAAATGCATCAGGGCTTGTTCTCTGGGAGCCAACACCCTGAGCTGTCTTGGGAGCTTGCACACCTGTGAACAGAAAAAATGGAAACTTCGCTTACGGACAAAAAAATCTGGAGTCAAAAGTCTGTTACTCCACAGATGGACAAAAAAGTTTGAGTGCTCCTAAGCCAACACAATTTATATATGGAGTGTGAATTTGGGCACCAAGTTAAACAGCACAATTATGCAAACCTTATTCTAAACCTCTTCAGAAGTTCAATGCAGAATCAAATAATTCAATTACCCTTGTCTTGGAGGGAATAGAAGAATGAAACCCTAATCTAAGCTCTGACCTTAGCCAAAATCATTGCATAACGAGTGGGTTTAACATTTTTGAAGGCAGGTTGATTTTTTTCCCTTTACATGACCTTTTCTATTTCAAGCAGTATGATTTCTCCTCTTTCTCAGAAGAAAACAAAGCCTGCCGCAATCTAGTTTTAGAAGCTGCTGTGAAGAATGTAGTTGATCTGAGGAGTTTTCCTGAACTCTTTGCATCATAGGTGACAAAGCTATGGGTTATTATTCTGATTACACCTTTCCCTGTCTGTGGGATGGTTCAGTGGCCTTCCTGCTGGACACGTCACGTCTCTACTGCACCCCAAACGTGACACCCAACCTTAACGCACACCTGAACCTCTCTAACTGTTTAAGAGGAGCTGCTAATCATCACTTTGACATTTTTCTACCTGAGAGCCTTTTACCTCACTGCGCACGATGTAATTATGTCGGTAAAGCCAGCAGCACTCGAAATCTTTTCTTTGAAGCAATTCCCTCCGAACAGACATTTCAGTGTTTTAAGAGAGACACAAAAGGAGCCAAGTCTATTTGTAACTTCGTTATCCAGGGCCAGGCTGTCACGGTGCTGAGCATTATGTAATGGGAGCAAAATACAGGCAGTGCCTACACATCTTATGCTCGCTGGTGCACTCTGCAGCAAAACAAATACCAGTTTACAAAAGCAAATGTCTGCAGAACAAAGAGCAGAAGCTGCAAGTCCCACTTTGGATGCTAGGAAACACCAGCACAAGTGCTTCAGAGCCATTCCCGTGGGGCTGGTGTGCGCCAGGCGCTGTGGGTGCTGGAACAGAGCAGAGAATCACCCACAGAGCAGGGGGGTCCTGGTGAGTGACCCCAGATCTCTGCAGCTCCTCACTGGGGCAGGCCAGCCCTCAGTGGGTTCCAGGTTTAGGAACCTCAGTTTTTGTTACCCACTACTCTTAAATTGCTTGGATGGCATCAAAGAATAGAAGAAAAGAATTAGAAATTATTATATCTGAAATAATTCTAATCCTACTGCAGGAATCTTGACTTTTCCCTTTTTTTAAATTTTTTTTTATGAGACTGTTGCCATCACCTTTTCCTCACGACTCTTTTGGTATGTTCTTACACTCTGCCAACTTTGGTGTATTTTACTTCTTATCTCTTGGATTGTTGATCATTACTGTGTAATACATAGAAAAACGTAAAATTGCAGAAAAAGGGGAAGGACTTTGAAGTTTTTTTTCTTACCTTTTAATGTGTTCCCACTGCACATAAGATAAAAGCAGACGAAAATACTTCTACACCCAGTTGCTTTGTAGAGTTTGCTTGATCCTCAAGAGAAAAAAAAAACCCTTCTGTACTAGGTCCCCTTCTCCTTTTTAAAAAATGTAACAAGATTTTTCCAAGGTAATCAAAAAACAGACACTTTTTAACAGACTGAACATGATCCTGAGGAGTCCAAGCTTTTTTTGTTTAATAATACAGGGCAGAATGTAAAGTTAAAGTATAAAAAGTGAGCTACCCTGAATCTAATTTTCAGACTACCCGGTCAGTACTTCTTCCTTTGCACATTATGATGGTCCAACAAGACTTGGATCAGCACCTCCTAAATTCCATTCTTTTGTCTCTGCTAATGTATATATACAGATATGCATGCTTGGTCTTTTTACTGAGATAAGGAGCTCAAAAATCACATTGATCCTGTATTTTGCAGTGTGCTGGGGAGCAAAAGTGAAGGCATTTCTGCTGCTTCCTTCCACTCCCTGCATGAGAAAGATGGGTGATGGCAGAAGGAATAAAAAAGCCATGAATATTTTGATTAAGGAACTGAATTTAACTATGGGCTAGGAGTGTGCTGTTGGGAGTATTTGGGATCTGGGTTTTCGATACAGTGGTATGGCAGACTCTGGTGCAGGTTTTATTTTTCTGCCACCCCCCAAACTGGTGATAAGAACTGTTAGATTTCCTAGGAATTCTTGTTAAGACTCAAAGTTTCACTGACTTAAATGAACTTAGTAACATAAAACCTTATTGGCAGTGTAATGCTCTTATTTGTATTTAACACTTTAAAAAAGAAAAAATTACGTAGCCGTGGCTCTGTGCCATGACCTCTTCCCCGGGGAGCCTGTTCCAGTGCCCAGCCACCCTCTGGGTGAAGAACCTCCTCTTAATGGCCAAGCCAAACCTCCCCTGCCACAACTTCAGCCCTTCCCTCGGGTCCTGTCACTGTCACCACAGAGATCAGTGCCTGCCCCTCTGATTCCCTCCACGAGGAAGCTGCAGACTGAGGTGAGCTCTGTCTTCAGTCTCCTCTTCCCCAGGCTGAACAAGCCAAGTGAGCTCACCCTTTCCTCATATGGTCTCCTCTCGATCTTTCACTGCATTTGTGGCCTCCTTTGGACGCTCTCTAACAGCTTTATATCCTTTATATCCTCATATTGTGGCCCCGGGAATCGAGGTGAGGCTGCCCCAGTGAGAGCAGAGGGGGACAGTCCCCTCCCGTGCCCAACGGGTGATGTCCTGGTGCCCCGGACAGGGAGGTCCCTCCTGGCTGCCAGGGCACAGCTGTGGCTCGGGTTCAGCTCGGCACTGAGCAGCACCCCTAGGCCCCTTTCTGCAGCTGCCCCCAGCCTGTCCCTCCCCGGGCTGGCCGTCAGTCCGTCCCTGGTGTCACCGCAGGGAGTGGATTTGGTGTGGAGCTGGAGGTTACCCTGCCTTGGGCAGTGCTTGAACTGGAAGCACAGATACAGATGTGTAGCACGGATGAGGCCGACCAGGCTGAGGAGCCAAAATGAGAGACCACACAGAGAAAGCAAAAGAGAGGGCAAAAAGAGAGAGAGGGCAGAACCCTCTGACCTTTATTTATATGTTTTTACAAATCACCGTGGATTGGAGGTAGAAATCACTACCTCTCCATTCCATTGGTCAAAGCATCTATCTATCATATTTCTCCGCCCAGGAGAATGGAATAATAAACAACAAAGACAGTTAACAAAACATAGATAGTTAGCAAGAAACCATGGCCATGTTTACAGCAGAATGTGTGAGAAAGTATCACAGCAAAGAGAAACACTGAGAAACTGCAAAACTCAGGACAACACAGATGTTTCATGCAAACTTGCCAGTTTTGTAATTGCTGCTAAATTCTCAACAGACAGAAGTTCAATTTATATTTCATTATTATGCTGTGATACTCTGAGTAATTATTTTCCTCTTACAGATATGTAACAAATTCTTTCTTAACTTAATTCCATTACTCAAGTTCTCACATTGGCTGAGTTTTCAGGAAACAGTCTCTGATATTTTGCATAATAGTTTAGTTCTTTGTAACCTTTTATATTTTTTTGTATTTTCAGTCACTATTTTATTGTGCCTTAAAATAAAAGCAAAGCTTAAAAATCATAATTTTCAGCCTGTGAGAATATTGAAATGGAAGCCCATATAAGAAGGCTCTAATTACAACGTGCAAAAATAGAATGGCACAGATCCTTCATTTTTAAAGAACTTTGTTTTGGATTGAGGTTTAATCAAATTGCACTTTGAATGTTTGAGTTCAAACAGAGAGGAAGGCTCAGAGTATTAACCCACAGCCCATCAACCCTTTCTCCTGTGATAAGTCCTTCTTCACCTGAGCAGTGTGACTGATGTCAGGGGCTTGAGTACTCATCAGCCCCGGTGAGAGAGCACAATTCCCGGGGAAATGAGCCTCTGCAGCCCTGGCAGAGCGTGGTGTGGCCCCAGAGCGTGCCTGCATCACTCATATCCCCTCTCTGCACGACACGGGGAAAAGTTTCCGTGGTGGTGCGATGAGAGAGGAGGCTCTGCTGGGTGGAAGGATTAAAGCAGTGAGTTTTGTCTGTGGGGGTGCCCAGGCTGGAGCAGGTGCAGTGGAAGGATCTGATGGGTCCCACCAGGTATTCAGCCACGAAATGGGAGTGGGAGTGGTTTGGGGAACATCCGTTAAGAAAAGCCCACAATCCCAATAAACAAACACCCAGGGAATATGGTTAACCCAGCTTTTCACAGTCCTGCCAGAGACTGGCAGACAGAAAAAGAGAGAAAGAAATGGGGAAAAAGCAGATGTATGACAGAGTGAGACACAAATGCCGAGTATAAACAGGGACAGATTTGTTGAGAAGCAGTTATTGATTCTTCTGCCTTTCCCTTCTGCTTTGACTGATACCTTCTATTCCCTCATACCACACACAATTATTCATTTCTCATTTTTCTTACAGCAATTTTCCCATTTTCTTTGGTGCTTAAAAGCATGACCCCTCAGGCTTCAGCACAGCTTCCACTTATCCTTCAGAGGTGGCTTCCTCTGCCCTGCCTTCAGGTAATTAGCTGAGCAAAACTGAGCAAATTGTGTGGAGAAGGAAGGAAACATGAACTGGGTGTTTTGTTCCTCAGGCACTGTCTGCATCCTCTGTGCCTGCTGCTTGTCAGTGTTCTGCACGAGGAACGAAACCAATCCAGGTAAATAATCTGGCCAGCGATTGCTTAGCTCTGATGAGAGATGGGGGATGAAAACATGGAGCAAGAAAGCAGTGAAGATGAAATGAAAGATTAGATTCAGGGGTAAATTCTGCAAGTATATTTTATTCTTGTTTCTGCTTTTTGTTCTTTTGTTGAAATAAGAAAGATGATACATTTAAGTGGACCCTGAGGCTCCTTGTTCTATATGCAGAGGGTGCATCTTGCGGTTGTTTTGCTCTTCTAATGTTATTCAATTAAAATACTGTTTTGAAGTGGAAACTGTAAAGTTCATTCTGAAATGTCTCAGAAATCTCCTTCCCCGTATGTTCAATGAAATCATTCAGTAAATTCATCTGAATGTAAATTTTTTCAAGTGTCAAATGCTCTTTATGTTCAAAAATTGTATATACAGGGTCAAAATACCGAAGTATAGTAAAATAGGTAGTTAGGAACCCCAAATAATTTATAGCTAAGTACAATCCTAGTGTTCATACAATATTCCTCGTGTACTAGGACATCATACAAATGCCTAAATGAGATGAATCACCCTGAAAAACACTGAACTGAAAAATTGCTTTAACCTTTTTGAAACAATGCATTTTGACATTTCCAAAATGAAACAAGAGCCAAGATTTTATGTAGACTTTTCCCACTGAAGCTGTCATAAAAATCAACAAGTTCTCCTGACGCATTTTGGAGGAGAATGCATTACATTTTCGAGTTAGGAAATGGTGCTGAAGTTTATCAGTGTTTTTGTTACTTGGTTCTACTGCTAAAGAGATTTGGACACGAAGAGCAAAGGCCTTGCTTTTCCTTTAGTTGTTTTTTTGGCATGTATTTTTTGGGACACTTTTTCACCTTTACTGGTTGGAATTCTGAGGTTCAGGACTACTTTACAGCAAGGATAACTAATCTGAGATAATTTCAGCTGGTCCAGACAACCTCCTCCCCCCAGAATGATGGTTATAAAGAGCAATTATACATCAGTCCTGTAAATTTTAGATTTTATCTGTGATATTCCCCTTCTGTGAGAAAGCATTTGCTCAGCAAGGGTTGCAGGGACCGGAGAGGCATTTTTGAGAGGATGAGTGATCACCTGTCAGTCTGAGGTCTGACTGATGTGTAGACACTGGGACTGAACTTCTGCTCCATAGCTGGTGTCAGGTCCCCAGATGAATTTTCATGGAGGGAAATTGAATCTATTTAGTATTTTTAAGGGAACTTGATAACAAATTTGCATTTAAGAGATCACTCTTTATGCCATTTACAACCATGTACAAACGTTCAAGTTACAATCAATAGCAACTTTCTCTCAAGTTCTCTGCAAAAGTGGGGCTGCAGTTGTTTCCCTTTGTCTTTCTTCTCTTTTTCAAGTCCCAGTACCTCGCTCTGGCAGTCAGGTACAAGCAAGGCTGACAGAACATCACTGGAATGATTCTGTTCTCTGCTCTGCTTGTCTGGAGCAGAAGTTCCACTGCAAGGAATGCAGTCCCATTCTGGCAGAACCGGTGCTGGAGCAGATCCAGGCCGGCAGAACTGAGAGCTGCTGAGCTGCTGAATCCCAGGGAGGTGCTGAACAGAGAGGACAACGTCGTGTGGCTTTTCAGGGCTCAGCCTGGATAATAAATCTCATATTGGTTAGATCCTGGCAGAGGAATGGAAGTGGTTACAAAGTGGGTGCTAATTGAGCAGAGTGGCTGATTTTCATCTCTGGAGAGATCAGCTGCTTATTTCACATACACACATTTTACTTCTGGTGACTTTGATAGAAATAATTTAAAGAATATTTTTTAGGACTTCTCACAAGATTTCATTATATGAGAAAGCCCCAAAACCAAAGCCCCCCCCAGCTGTGTCTCGTGTAATAAAGTGACACACCAAGGAAGGCACTTGGGATCAAATCCAAAGCCCATTTTAATGAATTCAGCTTCTTCCCTTGACTTCTCTTAAGTCTCAGGAGCTCTTACTCAAGAAAGAACTTGGGAACAGTTGCTATTGTAAAAGATTTAAAATATGTCTTCTTTTTTGTTTTCTCATTTCTTGTTAAGCTTTCTAGTTATTTTCGATGGACCTCTGACTCTCTTGGTGAAGAAGGGGTGGTTGTAGGCTTGGAAAGAACAAGGCAGTAAACTTCCAAAAGGCACATCAACAATGGGAGGGATTTTCATGCAGAAACACACTTTTGGAACCGAGAGATGAATGACTTGGTGTGGGAACTATTCATAATAGACCTCAAACCCTTCAAGATATGTTATTTTTAGATATGGTGTCACTGCACAGGAAATTAAAGGTGGCAAGTGATTCAGCTGTCAGTCAGCGATGGCTCAGGTCGGAGGCAGGGGAATGACACTGTCACCTGAGCCCTGTTTTACCCAGCAGTTGTGAACTGCAGTGAGAATAGTGGGGTGGGAGATCACCTCTGGACACAGAAGACTGGAATTTGTGTTGGAATGCTGCGTTTGCTCCCTGCACGTGGCTCTGTGAAAGGGACACAGAACCTCGAGTAGAAAGAGGAGCCGTAAAAATCCTGTGATAGAAAATCAAAGAGGTCGTGTTGAATTTATTCAGATTTACCAGGCAGGTGTCCTGTCCCTCCAGCCCTACTCTGGTGGTTATGGAAGCAACCGGGGCTGCCCCGCTGCCTGCAGCTGAGCTGTGAGATCAGAGCACAGGGACCTGCCGAGCTTTGGCTGTGCTGTGTTTCTCTCACACACATGCAGGCAGCCAAACATTCCCTCACTTGCTGCTTAGATCTTCCTTACTGATCTGTGATGCTGCTTCATTTGCTTGTAATGACCATTTGCTGCTGCAGTGGGTCTTTTAAAATTCAGTTGGTGCACTGAAAAATTCTCAGGCAGGTGCACAAATGTCATCCAGGTACTTGTACAAGAATTACATTTCTGTCTTTTATGTACTGTGGTGGAAAAGTCTGCCACGAGCGGTTTTACATAGGTACTTAACTTTTTAAAGGAAGCAAGAATTACAATTGCAATAATGATAATTTGCACTGGCATAGATTTGGAAACATTTCCTACAGGTGTTTTAAAACGATCACTTCTCTTTTGTCAATAAGGAAAATAAGGCGTTGGAGAGACTGTAGGGATGGCCCAAGAGCCAACAGGAATCTGCTGTTCCAAAGCACCAGAAGAGTTAAGGTTCAAGAGCCTGCATGATATAAATTTTTATAACTCTGATGAAGTAATCTGTGCGCATTTCTGCTGACTGGAAGGACAATATTGAGCTCCAGAGTATTGATGCAAGCTCCCGTTGGCTCTAATATCAACCACAGTATTAATGATAATACAGCCCTCTCCCATTCTGTCTGTAAAATCACTAGCTTTAAAACTGCTCGCAAAGTCTTTTGCTGAGCTCTTTTCTTCAATTTTAACAAAAATAAGGACTTCTGGTATTTGATATTGTCCTTTGGTGGGAAGCTGAGTTACAGTAACTGGGGGAAAAAAAAGTGATTAGGCCTGAAACTTTTATTTAAATGATCAACCAAGGAACAAAGTGCAAGGTTTCTTGGATCCCACTTCCCTTTTCTGATGTGCTCCCATGTGGAGTGCCTATGCTGGGCCTGTATTTGATTTTGTTTTGCAGTAGGTGCGTTTATATAATAATAATTTCATTCCAATATTCCCTCCCAAGTACACTGTAGGCAATATTCGTGTCCACATGTAGGTCTGACAATGAAGGCAGGTGTGCTGGGGGAGGAGAAGGGGCTCCACACATTTGGAATTTGTAGATTGGGGTAATGGGCTCTGTGCAGCTCATCCACTGTCAGCACCTCTCCGAGAGAACGCCTGTTTTACACATTTGACACCTACAGTGCAAGGAAACAAACTCCACTTTGCAAAACATCTTGGAAAAATCATCCTTTAATGCTGTGGCTGGGAGAGTGAACAAATATTTTCTAGAGTCCATACTGGTGAATGATTTCCCTCCATGGATCGCTGTGCTGGGAGATGCGAAAGGCTCTCACTTTTCCTGCTGGTGTGGCACTGTTCTGTGATTGCCATTGCTCCTCAGTGTCACACTCGGCCTGCATGTGGCATCGTCTGTCCCTGCTCTGTAGAGCTGAGGCTCACTGGAGGGGAGGCTGAAAGGCTTCAGGACGGTATTATTGTTCTTCTAATCCTTTTCTCAAGTCTCTGCTCTGCCACAGGCTGCTTCCTGCTGTCACACTTCTTACCCAGCTGCTTGCTCACCTTCTGCTTTGGAGTATTTTCCTAGCAGTTGTTGCTTTGTGATTTTAAGTTTTTTCAGGTACCAGTACTCCCATGGCAGAAGATGCAGACAGGTGAGCACACCTTTCCTGGGCTGCTCCCATCACAGAACCACAAATAGAATTTCTCTGAGGAAGAAGATTATTTTGAAAACTTTATCCAGGCGAAAAAAAAAAGGAATGTCCTGGGCTTTTTACCTGCTAGAAAACTTCCAATCTGCTCTGTGAAATGAGTTTTGTTATACCAGTCTCTCTCAAACAGCTCAGTGCAGCAGGGGGGAACTCTCAGTGGTCAACCTGCCAGTGAAAATTCTCTTTTAGCTGCTGTCTCCCAGGTCTTCTTTTTTGCTGAAGTTCAAGGTTTATTTAAGGATCTCTGACCCTGCATCTGGAGCCTCTTTGCTCTGTGATAGCTTTTAGTTTCCAGTCTCAGTTTTAAGGAGCTGTTCAGGCAATTTCTCCCTTTTTAATATTTTATTAACAACCAGTGAGCCAGACTTCGTCTGACCTTTCTGCTTCTTGCCTTTATTTGTCTGCCAAACATCAGCCCAACTCCCTTGGTGAGCCTTGGGTCTGTTTTGAGGAATCCTGGGAAGCGCCAGTTGGAATAACTCTCTTTTGGATGCCTTCCCAGGAGCTTCTCTTATCTCCAGTCGTCAGAGCAGTGCATCAATACAGGCACAACCTTTGAAGTTACAAGTTATGATTAGTTCATTTTAGCCTTAATAAAGCTGTCCATGGGGCAGGGATTTTGTCTGTCCCCATTGGCATCCTGCACTCGACACCTGCTGAAACTCTGAAATGACCCTGTAATGAAATGTTCTTCCCTTGGGACCCCGGGGGTACATGACACCCCAAAGGACAGGTTCTATAAAGCTTTGCAGGAGCATGGAAGAGTCTGGTACTACAGAATGTAGGTGACAGAGGAACAGGCCTTGAACGCCAGAGTGACCTCCTGGCTTTGGTCCGGAAGAACCCATGAAACACAACCTGGCTCACCAGGGCAGGGCTGGGAGAGCACTGGGGGTTTGTGACCTGCTGGAGCTGTCAGAGGTGACAAACACTGTTTGATCCCTTCAAAGGCATTGTTTCCCTGTTCCCATCAAAGGTGATACTGTGAGACAGAACCGGGGATTGGGGCACACTGGGGTGCAGAGTTATTTCCCGTTTGTGTGATGGGATATAAGGATTTTTCACTGCGCAATGAACGTCTTTGCACAGCAGCATCTTGGGAAGTCCGGGACCCCTCATCAATCACTGCAGAAGGGCTGAGCCGCAGGCCTGTCCTGTCTCGCTCAGCCCGGTGCTGATCAGCTCTCTTCATGCCTTTTCCTGCTCTTAGGAAATGAAAGGCAGACACGGTTAAAGGGTGAGGGGGTTGTTTATCTCAGTAGCTTTAACAGGATCCTATTGGTGCATCCCTTGGCCAAGGTGGAACGCGGCGCAATGCCCCCCCACGGTAAATTGCGTGTACAATTCACAGACCTCACCCATCAGCAATCTCACAGGGGTACCCAGCAAGAGGGCTCGGGTGGATGGTGTGATGTTTTCCCCATCTGTGGAATCCCACCCCCCTGGGTGGGCTAATCTCTGGTTTACAGAATGTGTTCTACAAGGGGACCTTGCTCCCCCAAGGCAGTAGAGCGTTTGGTCTCCTGGCTGTGCAGCTTCTGGGGTGTTTGGTCTCCTGGTCCTACAGAACACTGGAAGTGATCAGACTTAAAAAATTACAAGTCTGCATGCTGATACCTGTGGATACACAGAACTGTGTAAAAGGTATATAAAAGATAAAGGCAAAAATCACCTTGGCATCACTCTGTGTAGCTGCAGATTTCATCACCTCACAGAGGCCTTGTTCGGACTCAGCTCTTTGCTGGCTTGTCCGCTGGACGTCAGCAGGGCCAGGCTGTGGGCTGCAGGGAGCAGCAGGGCCAGAGCTGGGCCACAGCTGAGGATGGACAGAGCCCTCTCCCTGCAGCAGCGCACTGAGCTGGCTCCGTCTCTGCAGGCAGGGCTGGGGCAGTGATCGTGGCCGGTCTCTCCCCGTGATGCCACCACCAGACCGTGCTCGCGGTGTCCCTGTGCCACTCGGTAATCGTTGGAGAACAAATCCATTAGAAGAACCTTTGGGATATCAGAATTATAATTTTGCAAACCAGCAATCACTACAAGCATTACCCTTTAGCTACTGACAGCAAAGTTCAAAAATCTCATCATGTGCTGGTTTCACAGCAGCTGATAAAGGTTAATAAAATGGAGGTTTAAAAGGCAGTGTTTTTAAATTTTTATGCTCAGGAAGGATGATTCTCATTTTGTTGGATTGACTTAACCCACACTTTCCTTTCACATTCAAACTGCACGACTCTCAAATTCCTTCTTGCATTACTTGGAACCATAAACTCTGGGCCTTGCTGCTGTCACGGCTGTCGGAGAGGAGATTGCGCTGTCTGAAGTGAGCTGCTGTCTGTAAATATCATTGCCAGATAAGATTTGTGCAGTGGCCTCTGCAGAATGGCACATCTGCTTCGCTGAATTATTGATGTTAATTCAGAATTGGATCCTATGCAGTATTTCCGGTGGGAATTCTTAATGCGGTGGAATATTAAGATTTTGTAGTTTACCTTTATTATGCTCCTGTGGCTCTGAACATGCTAATCTGGGGTATAAATCAAAGATGTGTTGCCACAGGAAGGATTTTACTCCAGTTTTTAGAATTCTTTGATTTAAATTGGCCCTGCTCATTAGAGTTAGTGTTAGTTTCATGTCAGTTTGAGAGGTGTGTGCCTCCTGGCCCGTCTCTCATAGTAATGCATGATGAGACAGTCGTGTGCATTTTTCCAGGTTGCCCTGATTTTACATGTTCCTCAGGTGTGTACTTTGAGGTTATTCTGTGCTTTTTATGTAAAAAGATAAATGTAAATATCTTGAATTTGCGGTACTGCACCGAGTTCCACCGATTTGAGACAAAAATAATGAGTTGTTCAATCGGGCTGATTATATTTAAAGTCGAGTCCCTTTTCTGGCTCTGCTGTTGCTAGAGAGGAGCCTGATCTGGATCACTGAACCAAAGGCAGGTTCACAGCTGGTTTCTTTTGTTTTCATTGTGGGCCATACCTGAGCACCAGGGATATTTAGGATAACAACACTGAGATTCCACTTCTGGTTGCTTTGTTCATTGCATTCACAAAGGCTTCACATAAAATAAATAAAAGTAAATAAAAGGCTTTAAGCTGAAATCAATGATGTGATCACAGAAGTGGTTGATAATACTGCCTTCCCAGTTGATAAGAGACATGAGACCATTTCATTTTTTACATCAAGTTCCACTTGAGGTGTCTTGATGAATATTTGTGCTGGAACAGAATTAGGACAGGAGCTGGATGGCTGTGGTACCTGTGCAGTTTGTGCACTATAATTATCACGTATTAATTATTTACGTTGCACTGTCCATACAAATCCATCAACTTCTCCCGCAGCAGTGGCTCAGGTCGAAAGTGGCTGATTTGCACTCTGAGAATCCACAGGTGTCCTGCCTTTTATCAAAAAACGCTCTCTGGCTGTTGTGTTGGAATGAAATATTTTGCACACTGGGTTGAAATGATCGGGGCACTTCCCGAGAAATAGGATTGGGGTGGGACTGTGGACTGGATGAAAGAACTCAGCTGTCAGAGGTGGTTTGACGGGCAGTTTCAGTTCTCTAGAACACTCCTAATATCATAACACACTTGGTCCTGTAGATTTTATGGCAAAACAACAACAACAAGGATTTGCATTGAGTAATGACTTCCATCTGTGCCCCCTCAGAGCACTGAAAATGACTCCCTGTGAAGTTATTATCATGCCCCATATACAAGATGAGTGCAGAGATGGACAGAGACTTTAAGCAACTTGCTCAGGGCTGTATAGTGAAAGAAAAAGTCCCCAGAAAGCCTAATGTACTGATTTTTGACCTGCAGTCTTACCAGTAGACTTTACTGCTCTGACGTAGCTTTGACAAAAAGAAATTATTTCATGTATTGTATTTGTTTTATTTTTAGATCAAATGTGAGGTAATGACTGAGCTTGACCAAATGGAGAAGTTAATAAATACAGAAAAATATTTTAATACACGTAAACTTGATATCTGTCTTATTAAGATTAAAATAAGCAATAAACCTGTCAGATACTGTCATCAGGGGTTTCAGGTATAACAGCAGCCAAATGTCATAATAATAACAAAATGCAGGCAGAGCACTCTGGCAATGAATGAATACTCTTGCCTGTAACAATTTTTGAGAGAATTTACATTTTTAAGACTGGTTCCTTTCTTATTTAGGCCTGTTTGCAGTAGCACAGGAGGAGCTGACATTTCCAATAATTGCTGCAGTAACAAACAACGGAAGCATTTATCACAATATGCCAATTAATATTTGGAGGCTATTCAGCACGCTTAATGAAGGCTGAAACAATCACCCTTGTTGTGTATCCCGATGTCCTCCCCAGCCCTGCCCCAAATGCTGCTTTGATCTTTAAGATTCTTTTTCTTCCAAAGGAATTTGATTTTACCAAACCTGGGGGATTTGGATGCATTTATGAGGTATCTAATGGTGCAGATCAGTTCATGCTTGGAGATAAACCTGCCTGCAATGAGCACGTGTCAAAAGGGGGACTCTGTTACCACATCATTGTGTAATTGGAGTGATTGATGGGTTGGAAGGATGGCACCTACACATGCTGCTTGTCCTGATGCTGTCGTGTTGAGTGCACAACTTAATGACATTTGATTCTTTCAATTTATAGCCTCACATCTTGTTTATGTTTGCCATCAAAAGGATAATTTGTAAAGCAAATGTTCTGTTGATCTGAATTGGCAGAAGCGTTTTTCAATCTGCCAATTTTTCCATTTAAGTGAAAAAGAATTAAATTTATTAGCCTATAACTTTCTCTTTCCTTTAATGATGGGTTTATCATTCTATTTAGCATTTGCTTGGACAGTGGAGCAACTTTTTAAGACCAGACGTGTGAAACATTTCCATTTGCTTTTAACCTGATGTCAACAAAAACTGTAGATTGAGACAACTTCTTTTGGTTATGGCTTATCAGAGCAAGAGTAGGGCACTGGTGATACCACAGCAGGAGTTGGTCTGGTTTCAGACACGTGGCCAAACCCAGCAGTGGCTGGTCCAGGTAGGAAGGGACCTGAAGTGTGTGTGAGGTGAGGAGTGAGGGGAGGTAACCTCATCTCTCTCCTGGAGGCTGCACAAGAGCTGTCAAGCCTTAGCTGGCGTTGTTTGTTTAAGCCTGACTTAAGTTATGGCTGACTGACACCAAGTTCAAATTTGTAGCCTCTCTGCCTCTGTGGTTCCACCCAAGATCTGCTGTTCCCCGGAGTGACACTGTCACAGGTTTTCTTGTGTCAGTCCATTAGGGTTTGTCGCGAGTTCTTTGTAGCATAAATGTTTTTCTTCACGACTTTTTCCTGGCTCTAGACATCTCAGTAGCACTGCTACAGCAGTGAAAAAAAACAGAGTGGAAAGTTTGTTTGGAATAAGGCTGCTTAATAACCTAATTGTGAATTAATTCCTCAGAGAAGAGCACGTTTTTTAATATTGCAAGACGTACAGTGCAATGCTAAGTATAAGTGGTGAAAAGATGTGTTTTTCTTGACTTTAATTGTTAACATTATTGAAAGAAAGCCAACAGATGCATCAAAGACTTTATCCACAACTCAGAGAGGTCCTGTAGGAAAGTACTTCTATACATGAAGATGCTGTCTCTTTTGTTTTAAATTAAATATGAGAGATGTTTTGGGTCATGAATAATAAGAATTCTGAGGCAGCAAAGCCAAGGGCAGAAGTATTAACGTGTAGAAGTGAAGAGGTGCTGAGTGCTCCTGAATGATGATCGGTTTTGCTGTCTCTCTCCTGCATCAGTTTCTGCCTCCCACTGTCCTGACAGAGCTTATCTGGCTCTGCTCGTACAGACTCTTGCCTGAACTCCTTTATCCCCAGAGGAAGCAATCAGTGGGACTGCACACACCTCTGCTTCTCTTCCCTTCAATCTCCTGGGATATTTTCATGGGTTTGTGCTTTTGTGTTCCTGCTTTGGGCTGCGCTGATCCACTGCTCAGGTTTTTCCGAGTACATTCAGGCACTCCCAGTGCTCTTTCTCAGTGATGCTTCGCAAGTCCCCACAGTGGCTGAACACCAGGCAGTGGCTGCTTAGCACAGCGTCCAGCTGCTCTGCAGAGTCACCCGCCAAGGGCTTGTGTGTCACTGCCTTGAGAAACGTTTCTGCCACTTCCCTGAAAACTTTCCTCTTCTTCTTTCCAGTGATTTTTCTCCCTTCTGTCTTTCTGTAATGTGATAAGCAAATGTTATAAAATCAGGTTTTGTTTACATATACTTAAACTAGAATTAACCTATGGATTTTGAGGCGTTGAATTGAAATCAGCTTGCTTGAAAATGGTGGTTATTTTAATTAAGTAAATGTAAATGGTGGTTGTGTTTCGTGTGTTCCTGGCAGAAGCCTGAGTTTGATGATACCCAAAACAAATGTGAATGATTGGCACTGGTGGTGCAAATACAAGACAGAAGCAGGTACAGATCCCTCTGGCTGTGACAGGGCTGCATCCACAGTGCTGGGTTTTTGTCACGTCACTGGAAGATGGATGAGACACTAAATGTTAATAAAACAATAACAGAACCTCTGTAGGCTGCAAAGGAGTGCAAATTTCAATTTGTCTTGGACATGAGGGTATTTCAAAAGCAGTGTTTGAATTGTTTTTAAAAGGACAAAAAAGCTGTAAATTTCAAAGTGGAATAGGAGGTCTTGCTGAAATGTAATCGTAGGTAACTGCAAACACCTGCGGGTTAACAGGAATAAATCTGCCGTAGAAGCAGGTTACAATTTCAGGTTGGTGGAATAACTCAAGTAACAACCTGGGTTTGTTAGAAAGGCTAAGAGAGGACAGGTCCCTCCCCTGTCCCTGTTTAAATTTTATTCTGTTGAATCTGAAACTCTCTGGAATACGCTGCTCAGAAAGTCTGGCATTTAAATACATAAATCCATGGAGCTCTTTCAGAGAGGTTGCCTGACAACCAGAAGGCAGAGGCTGCTGCCCACAGGGGCTGTAAGAGAAGATTCTGTGCTGGCTCAGCTCCCTTTCCAGTGCTCGTGTTGAGATAAATAAAAAACATTTATAGCCAGAAACATTATCACCCTAAAGAGACCCTCAGTCAAATGCTGTGACTGCAGCAATCACAATGACATGATAAAAAAGTGCCAGAAGTTGCACTTTTCCAGTAAAATACCGGCTGTAGTCACTTTGTGCAGAAGATTCTGCTTTAAAGATTGGGATATGAATTTCTAGGAGATTGTGCCTTAAATCAAACACTCAGGATTTTTTCATTTATTTAGTCCAACCGTTCATAAGATGAGAAGCAAAATATCAATATCTTCATGTTTAACACTCAGTGTGGAAATACCAAACATTTCTGAATAGGGTGCATTTCAGAATCACAGCTGGCAGGTTAACTCTGTTCTCCCATGTCCTGTGCTTTAGGCTCAGCCGTGGAGAAATCTTCAGTTCTAATCACTCAGGTCACTTATAAAATAGCAGAAATTTCCTATAACTGATTTTCAAAACATGGCTATATGAAGTAACTAATATTAAACACATGTTTTGGTGTTTAGAATAAAGAACACCTAGGGGTTTTTTTTGTTTTTCTTTTTAGTTACACGTGGGAGCCCGACCCCTCTTGTTCAGGTAGATGTGTGACCTATCAAAGTAGTTTCTGGAGCTGGTTTGTGTGAAGTGTGGGTGTAACAACCTGTCAGATCTTAAGTCTCAAGGATGGAGATGAAAGCTGTCCATAATTAAATCATTATTTCTTTAACCTATCTGCTCAGTCCTCCAAACCTGGGCTGAGCCATTCATTTGAAACTTATTTTAAAACATAAAGGCTTCCCTTGAAGGAGAACAATATATGAATATTTTTATACAAAATCTCTTTCAACGGCCTCTTCTCTGCCCCTAGGAAAAGAACATAAGAATTGTGAGTTTTTTGTAAAAGTTTGTGCAGAGGTGCCCGCTGTCTCAATTAATGTGACCATATAACCACATCAAGAAATGGAGAGGAAAAAATATCCTTACAACGTGGCAGTAGAAGGCAACACAGCGAGAAAAGGCTCGACTCCAATAGTTGTTGCATGGGATCTAGAGAGCTTCCCATAAATGCCTGTTGCCCTCTCATGAGGCACAGCAGAGCTGTGTCCCTGACTCCAGGGACTTGCTGAGGTGCACAAAACCCACAGGAAGAATCTGAGTCTTTGCACTCCTTTCTTCTAGGGCACTGTGGCAAAATGTTGGCTCATTTCTCCTGGCATTAGGTGTTCGGGGCAGTGAAAATGATACATGTGTGCCTTGATATTTGATCCCGTCCCCCTGTTTGCTGCAGGTTGAGAGAAAGCTCGGCCACTGTTCCCTCTTCCTGAGGGCTGCTGCATTCATTCATTCATGCTGCAACACGATTCTTCCCACTCCTCTTTGGTTATCAGCATCAACTCCCCGCCTGTGGTAATGAAAAGTTATGGGGAGAAAAAGATGTGCATGAAGAAGTGTAGGACTGGAGATTAAACTCCCTATTGTAATTCAGGTTATGCTAATGAGGCACATAAGATCATTCAGAGCGGGGTAATGCAGTGATAATACCAAGAAACCGTCATAATTTACTAGGGGGAGCCTTTACTTAATACATCATATTTCAGCAAGGAACTTAATAAAAGGAAGCTTAATACATAAATACCACCAAGAAGCGTAGAAGATAATGCAGCGTTTGATCAGACTAATACATAAACACTACTGCGAAACCTAATTTCCAACAAGTTATCCAGGAATCAAAATATACATACTGCTTATTGTTGCTGCTGAAGCAGTAGCTTAATAACTAAGGATAGCAGAAGAGGCACAACGAGCATTTCCTATTATTTATATTCCCCAGTTGCCTGTAATGATCACATAACTTAATATTTGATGGAATGGTCTGGATATGAGAGCTCTTTCCCTTGCAGATTAATCCTAGCACTCAGCTGCAGTACAGCAAGGAGTGTTACCATGGCACTGTCATGGGGCTTATCCCACAACATTTCTCCCCCAGTTTTATTGATGCTTTCCTTTTTAAAGCCATTCCATTTCATTGACTAATAAATATAGATTGGGCCATAACGTCTTTTGACTTCTATTCCATCAAGGGTCAAAACCCCATCATTGTTGGTTTGTTATTTGTTATTATGAGCATTATGAGGGTGTTTAATATCTCTTTAAAAATCTGCAATGTCCACCTGAATGAGAGATTTCATCACTCTGGTATGGTCCCTGCAGAAGTGTCCTTCAAAACCAGGCAGAGAAAGGGTGAGAAAAGAAAGTGAGAAGAGTTAATGAGATGACAGGGACACGATTTAGGAGTTCTGACTCGCAGGCTGGGGTCCACATTTCTCTTCTGCCTCGTGTCTGAAAGCCGTGCCCTGGCATGTGGAAACACAGCTGATCTGGAGGTGCCACCTGTGCAAATTGGTTCAGAGAAGTGCAGAACCACACCTGGCTGTGGCTCTGTTTCTGGGGCTATGAAGCAGACTCTACTGGCGTTAAAGGTCAGTGAAGCTTCCTCTGGAAAATTCTTACATGGATATTTTCTTTTTTTCCCCCCTCTTCTAAGTGTTTTTATTTCCAAAACCAAAGTTAAATGAAGGTTAAAAAACTTGCCAAGTTGTTTTCTGTCTCACAACTGGGAACCCTGACTTCTGGAGCCGATGGATTTAGTCAGTCCTGGTGGGTACAATGCCTCACGGCTGAAGACAGGAGGGCTCTAACAAATCCTGACTTTACAGCAGCTTACCCTGAAAACTCCAAGAACCTGACTGTAATTCAGGGATCATAATGATTTAGATTCCATTGAAGACTTTAAGAACTTGACTGTAACTCAGGGATCATGATTTAGAGCCTGCTGAAGGTCTGGAAACTTCTGGGAGTTTTGGTTTGGGATTTCTTCCATCCATACCAAAACTTGATGTCATCAGCTCCATTCTGGGGCTCTTGATTCAGCCATTGCTGCCACAGCTTGTACATTTTCAAATCCAACCAAAACAGGTCTGACAGGGAGCCAGAAAACACACCTTTGGTGTCAGATGAATCTCATTCTTTGCCTTAAGGCCACCTAACTACTCTAAGATCGTTTATTCTGACAAAATCAGTGTTTCCTTTCAGAAATCCCTATTTTCAGGGACATTTTCTAGAACAGGTGATCAGGACTCAAGTGGGCAGAAGCCAAGGTGCATCCTGCATGGAGGGCGGGCAGGTGGAGAGGCTGGAAAGGAGAGGTGACACTCAATTCATGCTGGGTATAACAGAAACTATTTCAGAGTGAGCCTGAGCTGGAAATTTTTAACTTTTCGATGTCTCTGGAGCTGGTGGAGTGCTCTGTTCATCTCACAACCGCTCTTCTGACACTCTGAGACCTCAGCCCAGTCTCCAATCTGCCCACAGGTTTTAGAGGGGAGCTCTGGGGGACACCTGATGTGGCCAGCATTGACTGGCTACCCGAAGTTCAGGGTGTCAGCAGTGCAATTTCTCTTGTCTTGCTTTCATTAAATGTCATTCCAGATGAAGACAGTAAAATGTATTCATGCATTATCCAGCCTTTTTTTTTTTTTAAGTCATTTAGGGGTTTTTTTTGGGCAAATTTTCAGTCAGTTGTTGAAAAATAAAACCAGCTGGTCAATATGCAGTATTTAAATGTGATTAATTATGTCAATTTATTTCCCAGTATCAGTAAGGCACTAATAATATAATCCTTAGTCTATTCCTAATCCTCCATGTGAGAAATGTAATACCCCATGACTTTTTTCAAGCATCCCTATTTTTTCCAGTCACAGGAATTTTTTTTTCCAGGACTGTGTGCATATGACATTTGTTTATTTGCACATTTGTAAATAAAAATTGATTCAGAAAAGAAAGGTCTGTTCTCAACAATCTGCCAGTTCAAGTCTCTGTATCCCTTACAATGGGTAACATGAAACGGCACTGAACTAATTTATGCTAAATTAATCCATCAGTTATCATCTCAGGGAACTGTGATAGGTCTGATTTTGATCCCTAATTACACTAGATTAAGTAAAAATGATACCATGAAGGTTATTTCTGTGAAAGAACTATCAGCCACAATGTACAGCAGCTGCTACAAAACAGGAGTTAAAATTCAGAGCTGCTAATGAGATCTGCAAACTAATCTGCCATTTCAAGGTCCTTTACATTCAAAAGTTGGTAACCAGAACATGCTGTCAGTTTTTGAGTACACAGTGATACAGTCCTGAAAACTCATTTGTATTTACTCCACGCTATCCATTAAAGCATGTAAGTAAAAAAATATGATTGGCATTTCATATGATACACCCTACACAGACAACCTAACATTATGCCAAAAAGCTGTTTTTTAAGGAAAATTATCAACATTAGTTAAACTGAGAATCTAGGCAAGTCTTTCTGTGCTCTTTGTTATTTAAATAAATGACAAACTATGTTTCCATTTATTTATTACTGTGGTGATAGCTGTTTGCATGGGACAAGCAGACAGCAGTTAATATTTATGAAATATTTCTCTCAGCATCCACAAAATCTGAATATTTAATGGTAAAGAAACAAACCCCAAACCCAACAAAACCAAACACAAAACAAAACACAGAACACCCCCCAAAAGTTACAGAGAAAACAGTTTCTCAGGAGTATCATCTGTCTTCAAGAAGGAATTCAGTCTGACTCTGGTTCCACGATTATTTCTCACAGAGTGAGTTTGTCTTTGTGAGAGGCAGAGTGGCAGAGCCAGCGCTGCAGTGGCAATGGGAAGTTTGGCCGTGGGGCTGCTCTCTCCAAGGTCATCCCCCACAAATTCCTCCAGCCCAGGGACGGGTGCAGGCTGCTGCTGTCCCAGTTCAGTCTGAGCCTCCCCAGCTCCACTGTCCATGCTCTGTGCCAGCCTCGGGCGCCAGCAGCAGCTGCTGCCACCTCCCTGTGCCCCTGTGTCCCCTGTGCCCTTCTCCCTGTGCCCTTCTCCCTGTGCCCCAAGGCCCTTCTCCCTTTTTCCCTGTGCCCTTCTCCCTGTGCCCCCTGTGCCCTCCTCCCTGTGCCCCCTGTGCCCTTCTCCCCATGTCCCCAAGGCCCTTCTCCCTTTGCCCCTGTGCCCTTCTCCCTTTTTCCCTGTGCCCTTCTCCTTGTTCCCCCCAGCCCCTTCTTCCTGTGCCCTTCTCCCTGTGCCCCCTGTACCCTTCTCCTGGTTCCCCCCAGCCCCTTCTCCCTGTGCCCCCTGTGCCCTTCTCCCTGTGCCCCCTGTGCCCTTCTCCCTGTGCCCCAAGGCCCTTCTCCCTTTTTCCCTGTGCCCTTCTCCCTGTGCCCCCCAGCCCCTTCTCCCTTTGCCCCTGTGCTCTTCTCCTTGTTCCCCCAAAGCCCTTCTCCCTGTGCCCCAAGGCCCTTCTCCCCGTGCTGGCTGTGTCTCCCCAGGGTCACCCAGCCCTGGTGGGTGCTGTGCTCCTGTGCAGAAGCCTTGCACCCTGCCAGAGGAGTTCAGTGCCTCTGACTCTATCACAGCCTCGCTGGCAGATCCTCTGGGGACAGTTCCAAACCATCAGAGTGACTGGAACATTCTCCACCTCACTGAGTTTGAACTGTGCCCCTACACCCCTGCTGACAAATGTCTGAAGGTCTGACTCTGTGGGGACTTAACTACCCCACTGATAGTTTCCAAACTCTATTTAAATTTGCCCTCTTAGTCCAGAGCAGAGTCTCATCCTTCACAGCCTCCTCAGACTTTGCACTGACGAGGGATCTGGCACTGATTTGTGCCAGGCCCTCCCCTTTGCCCGCTTGCCACCTTCCACCAGAGCCTGCTGGGCAGTTAAAGCTCGGACCTGAACACAGGCAGGGGGTGAGGCAGGAGAGAAGGGGCAGCAGGCTGGGCATGGGGATGCTATTCATCAATAAAAAGGCCTTCTCCTGCCAGAGGGCTGGTGTCTCTGCTTGACTAGATGGGTTAGAATGTGTTGCTATGAATTAAATAACTCAGGAGCCTCAGCTGAACAGAACTTGGTCCATTTGCAATGTTAAATGATATTTTTTGGTGTACAAGTACTAGGCATTTAGTAATATCTCTTTCAATTAGTTTTGTATGCTTAGTTCTGCTTCAGCTTTCACTTTGCCAGGGGTTTTCTTTCTTCTTCCTACAGGTTTTTACTCAATCTTAACACACGATTCTTCTCTGCTTTTCATGGTTTCCCCTTGACACACCCATCAGGCTGCCGGGGCACTCTGTCTCAGCAGGGCCAACATCCTTTTAGCTGCACTCCAGTGCTTTGCCCCGTGCCTGTCCCAGGGTTCCTCAGATGTTTTGCTTTGACTTTGTCTTGCACCATCTTCAAGAAGGCGGTTTGACTATGGAGAAAAAGGCATGCAATGAGGCATCAATAAAGGGACAAAGATCAGGTACCCTGAGGAGGGAGAACATCAATAAAAAAGAGGGAATGAATGCCTCTGAGGAAGATAAAGCAGCGTGATTCACAGCTCTGGAGAATGCCAGGCAGGCATGAAATGTTTGTAAGGTAAGTAATAGCCTGAGATCAAAAAAAGCAAACAAAAGCAGATGAAGCACAGTATCAAACAGAATTTCAATAAATCATTAGAAGAAAAACCTATTTCTTGAACCATAGGACACTAAACAGCATTTAATTAAAAATGTGTGTTTGATCTTCTCATATGATGACTTTTGCATTACCCTGCCATTTATTTCGGTGATACGGAGGCCAAAGGGGCTGGTGTCCTGGGCTGAACAAGATTTAAATAACAGAACTTCTGCTGAGGTTAGTGAAAAAACTTTGATTTACTTCAGTGGAACCATCAACTTGTCTATTCTTAGACCTGGAAAGCAATTTTGACTTGACACCTGCTGTTTTCTCTCACTTTCTCTCTCGCTTAATGTTGTAGCTGGCAAAGCCAGGGGCTGGAGCTGTGCCTAATGCCCCGCTCGGGGAATCCTTGACCCCTTTTGGAGGCAGGACTGCCTTTGGATGGACGGATAAAATCTAGTCCAGGGGACTGTGCAAAAAAAGGTTACAGGAAATCTTGGCCATTGATCAATGTTCCTTGGGCTTCATAAGGAGCAAAATTAAAGTAGCTCATATTAGTGTACAGCTGGAAAAATAACAGCTTAATAGCTCTTGATCTTTTCAGTCATATACTGTGATTTTTTAAAAATAGGAATATCCAGAGTAATTTTTCCCCATTTGCTCTTCAGCTTACTTCTGACATGGGCAGCATTAGGTAGGCCAAAGATCTTTACGTAAGTCATTGTTTGCCCACATTGAACAGAAGACTGTCAGCCATATGTTACCTACTGGATGCTCCTCATTTATTTTATCAAAACATTCAGATGATTTCTTAGGAAACAACTGCAGGAATTGCTTTTTATATAGCAAATGTTTTACAAATATTGATAGTGTTTCAGCTCTAGGGCTTAGCTGGCACGTTATAGATGAGAAGAAAAGAGCAAGGAAAAGGGAAAATGTACTAATGTTTATTCTACGAAGTCAAATAAGTGATTCAGTGATTGGTAAAACCCCTATAAATCACTGCAGAGTGTGTTTTCAGTGAGCTTCTGAAAATGAATCTGCTCTCCTGTTTCACACAGCCAGGCCTGCCCAGAGCACTGGCCTGACATAAATCAGCTCTGGTATACCCCAACTGCTGTGCAAGGCAAGCCTTGAATTTCAGATTGCAAATCCCTTTCCTTAGGGAAGAAGGGTTGAGTTCTGGGGAGAAGACATCCCACAATATCAGATCTGGGTTGTGCAACCCTTGCAGAGAGAACAGGACTTTATCATCATCCTTCTGTGTGTCACACAGTGTCCTTGGTGCTGATTGTAAAAAAGATGCTGTTAGGTCCTCAGTGAGTCATGGGCATGCTTTTATGAGGATTTTTATTAATTTAGTAGATAATTAAAAAAAAAAAAAGCAAAGAAGAAAGCCTTAATGTAGATTAGCAACACTGGAACTCTTGAAACGGATACTGTACTTCAAATTGCACTTTTATGACACAGCTCCCATATTTTTGTTTTCTTGTAGATTTGTAAACCCCAGGCCTCGTGCCAGCCGGGAGTGTCAGGAGGCAAAGGCCAGAAAGTTGAAGTTGCTTTTGGAACTGTGCAGTCAGTCAGCTGCCTCTGGGTGTGACAGCAGTGCAGTGCTAGGTGACACACAATATTCTGTTAAACACCATTTTTGTGGCTGTAACGAAGTATCTGTATCTCAGTTTCTGTAACACTTGCTCGAGGTACATTACCCATATAATTAAGCATGATTAAATGATAATTACAGTCTTTTTGCGAGGTAATTCCATGGCTGTTTATGCTTTGCAGAAGGTACATGGCATTTATTTTGCACGTGTCAAGGAAAAACTCTAAGTGTTAAAGAAGTTGCTAAGGAATAATTGCCATAAATTTACAAAGGAATTACTAGGTAACATATGCCTGAGATTGAATAAAGTACCACACAAATTTCTGTCAAGATGCAATTGTATTTTCGAAGTGGCGTCACTTTTGTATTATTTCTGAAAAAAAAAAAAATAAAAAGGATGCCATGGTAAGTGAAACATCTGTATTTGGTTATGGGTGATAAATTATTTAAGTAAGGTACCAGGTTCTTTTATTTATAAAAGCTCTTCTGTTGGTACTACAGAAACCCCTCTTTACACCTAATTCTGGAGACACACAAAGGATACGCTGAGGCTCTTTCCTTTGATATTTCTAATTTTGAACAGGGATAATACAGCAAGCAAAGGTGAAGGAGGTCTGGACCACACAGTGTCACTTTGTAGGGTAGAAAAAATACTTGTGAACAGTGGCTTCATCCGCATTAACTTCTTTATTTGGATCCGGGGAAGGAAATCTGCCCGGCTGCTGCTGGGGAAGCTCCTGGCCTGCTCTCGGTGTGAGCTTTGGAGTGAGACTCTGCTGGTGCCTCCTAAAATCTCATCCTTTCTGGAGGGCATTTCAAAGGAAAACATATTCCTTTTAAACCTGAGGGAAACAATCACAAAGTCATCTTAGAAACAGAATTTCTGTGAAACAGATTTGGATGTTTATCATTGTGATTTATATTTTCTTTGGGATAATGGCATTTTTTGGGTGAGGAGTTGTCTGATCCCTCTTTGGGAACACTCTGCTCTGGAAAGCAGTTTGGATTTCGGGAGTCCTTGTGCCTGATTTCACCAGTGTTTAGATATAGGCTTGATATTGAGCTGATAATTTATTTCAGTTTTATTAATTGTAAATCGTTTTGGTCTTAGGGCTGAGACCTGGGATTTTTTGGCCTGGAGAAGGCTCAGTGCAGCTCTGAGCAATGCTGAGATCTATTTCATTTATGTTTCTCTTTCTGGAAGGAAGAAGGGCTCAGGTTCCTCTCAGAGGTGCCCTCTGACAGGACAAGAGGCAATGGGCACAGGCTGAAAAACACGAAATTCTCTGCAAACATGAGAAAACCCAGCTTTTGTGGTGAGAGGAGTCAAACACTGCAATGGGTTGGCAAGAGAGGCTTCAGTTTCCATCCTCCCACCAAGCTGTGCTTTGTGGTGTCTTGTTGCAAAATCTCCCTGGCAGATGGTGCAGGATGCACAGGTTGGTGCCCTCTTTTTCTGTGTGGTTCTTTTAGGGTTATGCCCTTTCTCCTCTCGTGCTTCTGTCTGCTGAAATGACTTTTTCCGGTAAGTTCTGTTTGCTTGGAAGGGATGTCAAAAAAATTTACAGAAACCAAGACGATATTAAATACAAAAAGTCTCCGGAGGTGAGATGTGCTGTGCACATCCTGCCACAGTCAAATGAAAAATTGCCACTCAGGTGCCTAAATCAACTAATTAATCCATACTACATTAATTATGATGATGAAAAGCTAATCATAGCTTATTGGCCTAAAAACAAATGCAAGTGAGTGAGAGAGATTTTCAAGGCTGGCTGGTGGCCCCAATCCAACATGCTCCAAAAATCTGCTGGAGGTACCGAGCAGAGCTGAGGGGTGACTGCAGGTAAGAACAAATCCATTAATTTTTTGGGCCGTTTTCAAAGGCAATGACAGAATTGTCAGCCTTCTCTTGGTATCTAAAGGTTGTGCTGGTCTTCATGAAACACCTGTGCAAGATTTGGACCATTTCTGTCTTTGTATGGCATTTATGAGTTCCTCAAATATTCTTATAAAATGTATTTTTATAAACGTATTTCACAGAAGAAAAATTACAGCATTGGACAATGCACATTTGTCTGGAATATTTACAGATTTCAGTCTCTGATGAACTGCATGTTTATGGCTTCAGACAAGGCTGACAATGTTGTAGTGATTAAGAGAGATTTCTGTGTTGCTTTTGATTACCGCGGCAGCAAAGCGTGGCTGCAAGTGACAGAGTCAAATGTAGCTCAGCCAGAACAGAAGGGATGGGAAATCTGGGATGCCCCTGTTGGTTTGCCTTTCCATCTTTCTGTTTATCTCAGCAAATTATAGTCCTGCAGAGACTAGTTTGGATCTAAAGCTTAACCTACATTCCCTCAACATCTGTTCCTAAGGAGTCAAAACATATGAATTTGTACATGCTGATTCATTTTCAAAGGGAGACACTTCCCATGAAAATTTCCACTGAAACATAATCCAAACACTCCCTAAAAGACGAAAATGAATAATATAAACCAGGCTGAGATAAAAAAAAAAAAAAAAAAAAAAAAAAAAAAGTAAAACAGNAAAAAAAGAAGAAGTGATACAGGGATTTCCACAGTAATTTTTCTTTTCAAAGCCAGTGTATGTAAACAAACACAAAAGTAACCAACACAATGCATAAAACAGGAACAAAGGAAATTCTTGAAAATAAAATCAAGTGGGAGAAACTGAGTGAAGAAGCCTAGCATTTGTTTTGTAACAATCAAAAATAATAAACCACGGAGGGAATAATGGCAAAATGCAAACTCTGAAAGTTAAAGCAACTCTATAGGAAGAGAGTACTGCCATGGTGGAAAGCAGTCAACCTCAGGGCATCAGAGAATCATCCTTGACTTAAATCAGTTTGTAAATAATACTGGCATGCTGCATATAGCTAGTGACAAGAGCAGACAGGTTTACAAAGAAGTAAATTTGTCTAGGATAATAAAAATAAAATCTTTATCACAAATATTCATCCCAGGACAATTTCAACTCTTGTGCTTCAGGGCATCGCAGCAATAACCCAGTGGTAGAGAATCCAGCCTGGGAACAAAAGACACCGTAATAAATGCCGAAGCTGGATGTTCTGTACCATTGTGGGTTATATCTTTGTGTCACCAAAATGGAGAAGCAAATGGCAAAAATTTGTACTTTTGGTTGCTTGAATTTTTGTCCAAAATCTTCGTACACTGCGGAGATCATCCTGCGTCACTGGGGAGGAGGGGACTTGCTTTCTGCCTCAGCTACGGATGTGGCTTCTGTTCTGAAGAGCTGCATTTTCCTCCACATCTGCTGCCTTTGTGTCTGAGTTTCTGTGAGCTGCGAAGAGCTCTATCCTCCTGTCACAGCTGGAGTGAGAGAGACTGTTCAGAGGAGCTTTCTTCCTTTGGCATGTGAACAGAAATGAGACCTCTTTGCCGAGAGGGGCTGGAGAGCAGGCTGCAGAAGGGCTTGTGCTGCTGCTCCTGGGGGCAGCACTTTGTGGAGAGCCCCCAGATGCAGGGCAGAGGAGTTGGGTATTGCAGAGACCCCCCAGCACTCACAGCCATGGGGAGAACGGGCTGCAGCACCCAGGACACCCATTAACGCACGCTGCTTCTGGGTTTTCTTGGACTTCCTTAGCCTGGGAAGGAAGTAGGGATGGAGAGAAGGTGTTTTAACGCTTGGTTTTATTTATTATGCTGCCCTGGGTTGGTTGGTAATAAACTAATTTTCCCCAAGGAGATCAGTTTTACCCATAGGGGTGATTGCTGAGTGATCTCTCCCCGTTCTTATCTCAGCCCATGAGCCTTTAATTGCATTTGCTGTGTCCCCATCCAGCTGAGGAGTGACAGAGAGGCTCAGTGGGCACTTGGCATCCAGCCCTGGTCAGCCCACTTGACTTTTTTTTAGTGGGAGGATGACCCCCTGATTTCCTGAGGTGTCTCCCAACCAGAGTTGTTCTATGATTCTAAAACTGAAATCACTTTCTGGAAAGGACCTCTAAGCCTGTGAAAAATTAACTTATCTTTTTGTTTTGAGTACTGGGCCACGGACTTAAATTCTCTGGCTTTGTACCAACGTAACTGCCTTAAACATCTTATTTCAAAACCAATGTCACAAAATGGACAACCTGGCATCTTTTCCAGACTCTTGGTTTGTCTCCAGGCCACTGAAGATGGTGACTGAGATGCACAGTGACACTCGTGCCTGTCCGGGCAGCCGGGGCCCACGCAGAGAGCAGGGCTGTCTGTCTGTCTGTCTGCTGGGGTGTTTCACTTTCGTAAGGGCAAGTAATGGTTCTGGCAATGTCTGACCTGCCCTGGCTGCTGACACAGGCACAACTGAAATATTTGCTTTTAGCAGCCAGAGACATTATCTCAATTCAAGTGAATTTCTCTTTGGCTTCCCAGTGATCCCCAGTCAATATTTTTATTGGCAAGTTACTTTATTTACTGTATATGGATTTAATAATTCACCTTGTTTATGGGGGTATTTTTCAATGCCTTTTGATAAAGCTCAACTTTAAAAAAAAATATATGTAATTCCTCTTAAATTCCCACTTTTATGATAAAATGGAGATTTTATTATGGAGCAGGGTCCTCATTCTTCTGTGTAACCTTGAGCAAATCTGTGGGAGAGGTTCTTCACCAGAAAAATGAGAATCTTTCTGAAGTTAATTCAGGCTTTCAGGTGAACACCACATGAGAAGAAGGCACAGTTTGTTACCAGAGTTCCTGTGAGGGAAGGTGTCACATCCGTGCACCTCTGCGGCTTCAGGGCAGTCTGCTGAGGCCACTCCTTTCTCTGAGCTCTAAATGAGCTTCTCTTGGCAGGAGCTTTCTCCAGTAATAGCTGTGCACATTGTACATAGACTGGAACTGGAAACTCGTGCTTGATATCTTCTCTTCCCTCACCATTCCATCTTCTCTTTCATTCTTATTGCTTGGGCAAGTGAATACAGCCTTTCAGGTCTTCTCTACCAGACACAAAAAATAGTATGATTTTTCACTCTTGCGTAGATATCCATATCCATGGAATTTGAGATTTTATTTATGTTTCCAGTGTGCCTTTCTTCCTTTAAAATGTACCTAGTAATTCCTTTTCTCTGAGTTGTCCTTTTACTTTTGTCTAAGCAACACGAATATCCTGATTTTGCATGTTAATTTATCCTGACGTGTGGGTATTGCTGTAATATAATCCACTGAAAGCTCAGATATTATTATATTTGTACCTAGTGTGATGCTATATTGGATGTCCAGTGAATTTATCCCATTTAGCTGCAAGTGGTGTGGTTCTTTGTCAAGCTTCTGTCTACTTCAATAAAAAAAAATAATGAGCATGAAGATCCCTTCATTGGCTGGGAACTTATTCCTGCTCATGGAACTGCTTTTTACCCTGGAATTAATGGAATAGTAAAGGTTCCTCCAGCTTCATGGCACATCAGTTGAATGAGCTAGTACATACTGATTAAGTTCATCTTGATATTTTACAAACCATTAGTTCAAAGAAGTTAGGATGCCTTTTCCTTCCAGGAAGTGAGAAAAATATTACAATTTTGCAGTGAGTTCTTTTCGGGTCAGCTTGTAGAAAACGAAACGAACCGGCAGTTGCAGCTCCCAGCAGATGGCAGATAAAGGGACTGAAATTGGAAGTTCTGCCTTAAGGATTCTGTTCGTGTTTCCACTGCTTTGCAGATGGTTCGTGAAACAACCGACAGCTTCGCTTAAAACAACAGCGTTAATCAAAGTTGCAAAGGTTTTGTATCTTTTTCAGTATTGTCTCTGAAAGATCCCCTTGTTTGGGCGTTGCACTGTATGGACACAAAGAAAACACACGTAGCCGACCAGGCCGAGGAGCCAAAAAAGAGAGAGCCAAAAGAGAGAGGGCAGAACCCTCTGACCTTTATTTCTATGTTCTTAGAAATCACTGTGGATTGGAGGTAGAAATTACCACCTCTCAATCACACTGGTCAAAGGACAAATCCATCCCATGTCTCCACCTAGGAGAATGGAATGAAAACAACAAGGACAGTTAACAAAACATGGCCATGTTTACAACAGCATGCGTGAGAAAGTACTCCAGCAAAGAGAAACATTGAAAAACTGCAAAACTCAGGACAACATTTGGGTGCTAAATAATAACAACAGAACACAAACCGTTCTGTGCCCTCTCTCCCTCTCCCCAGACTCTGTTATCTGCACCGTGTCCCGGGTTTGGCTCTGGGGAGCTCCCCACAGCCCTGCCCCTGTGCTGCCTGACTCAGACACTCGTTGCTCTCTCTTGCAATATCTGGTTTTGCCCTCATATTCTTATTGCTGACTTCCTCTCCCACATTTTTGAATTGTTTTTTTTTTTTTTGCCACCACAGGTCTAACTCGGCAGGTGTGGGGAGACCTCACTTTCTCCAGAGGAATTGCCCCCTTCTCTTTCTCACCACGTGTCCAACATTACCAGTTACCCTGTTCGGAGTGGTTATTGATTCCTTCCTGCTCATTTGTGTTATCTGCAGTTGTGTTGATCCTCAATTCCTTTACATTTTTCTTCTCTTTGCAAACTCTTCTGTTAATTATGCCCATTCTTGCTGATTTTAAGGTCCTATTCTGAAGTTTGTTAGAAAGTGTGTTTTATCAAAGAGAAAAAAAAAATCACATTAGAGCTAAGGCTGTTCTCCTAGGCAGCTCATTACACAGGTTCTCTCAAATCCAGTCCTTCCACCTCTCGTTCTGCTTTCCTACCAATGCTTCAAAGTCTTGTCCATGCCTTTCAGACCTTCTCTCTATGTATCTATTTTACTATTTCCCCATTAAAAAAAATAAATTAAATCCTCTTTGTGTATATATTACTTTTTATTTCTAGTTAAATTTAATTTTTTTACCAATTAGCTTGATACAAGTTGGCAAAACTTGTCGGTTTTTGGATAGTGATGCTGCTTTTACATGGAAGTTAATTTTGGTTCTTTTTTATGAGGCTGAAGGTAACTGTTTATTAACAAGAGTGATTCCTTGTAGCTAAAATAAATAGTCTGCTACTGTCTGGTCTCCTCCCCAACCATAATATTTTTAAAATACATGGGCAGGCTCTGAGTTTTGGCAGTTCCTGCTACCTACCCGTAATGGACTATTACATTGAGAGCTAAACCAAGTAAATTTCCTCTCAGTTTAAGTTTTCTTCTGGCAAATGCTTCATGTGTATGCTGTTTGCATTATAGCAATGAAGTCACAATATTCACTTAGGTTTAATGATTTATAGCAGCAGCTTATTTTGTATTTAGTCAAAACAAAACACCTCACTGCAGAGAGAGTGCAAGTGGAAATTCACCTACCTTCGCTGCTTTTCAGCTCGATAAAAGCGGCATCTGGGAAAACTCCATATGAAGAGTTTTTGAGACCTGAATGAGACTGAGAAATGCAAATGAAGGAGGATGAAAAGCAGCTCAGAGGAAATGTGGTGAAAGAAGAGAAAGAAAAGTGAGAAAGTAAAAAAACCCCAACCCCAAAGCAAACCCAAATGTTCGAGACCGGCAGAGAGGAAGGAGGGAAGCCCGTGCGAGTTCATTCAGGATTAATTGCAGAAGCTGTTAAAAGCTGGAGTAGGATCTCTGCAGCACGTGGTAATCTGGCAGCAGAGTGGGAGATGACAGAGCCAGCAGGAAGGAGGGCCTGGGAAAGACAAGGAAAAGGCTGGGCTGACATTAAAAGAGGACTGACTGCAGGCTCAATCTGCTCCCTGTTCCATAATATCAGGAAGGAAAAATTTGTTATTATTTAATTTTGAAGTGGAGGAGGCTTGATGTTTCAAGATCCTTGGTACTTCAAGGTGGAAGTTCAGTTAAAACAACACTTGGGATGGATGGAAAAAATCCAAATAGAGTTCTTTGACTCAGGAAACGAACTCACGAAAATGAGATTAAAAAAAATACTCTAGCCAAATCCTCAGCTTTCCTTGGTAGTTTTCAGAAGGAAAGGAGCATTCATGAAACTTCTCATCAGCTGTACAGAAAGTGAAGTTGAGCAGTCACTGCAGTGTCCTGGCAGGAGCAGAGCGTGATAGGAACGTGCCCAGGGGCTTGCTAAAAAAAAAAAAAAAAGAGACAGCTTTCCACAGACTTAGATTGAGAAGGAAGGGTTTGGGTCTGAACAAGTTTAATACAATAAATAGAAACGGAATGGCTGTTAACAGCTAATATCCTCAGTGAACGCAGTCAGGGTAAGCTGAGGGTTCACACTGGGATTTCCTAGAAGAGAGTTTGGCTCATAAGGATGGACACTTCCTATCCTTGGAGAAATAAGCGGTGAAACAACTGGTGAAGGCAACGCAGACATAAATTATGTTGGTTTCCTTTATTTTTTTCTAAATATTGATTTAAACAGTTAACCATGAAAGGGTTTCCAAGACTAGAGAGAGTCTTGCAAATGGCCAGAGCCAGAGCAAGCACTGCAGTGGGAACACAGAAGTACCAATGGTGGCTGTGGATAAATTCTGAAATATTGCCTGAATTTTGTGAACTAGAAGCAAAGTGTTCACAAATCCAAACAACTTGAAATGCACTTTTTGACTAAATAGAGTTCATTCTGCTAAAAGTCTGAATAGAAGGAATCAAGGTAGAAACCTCCCCTCAGGAGTGGTGTAGGTGGAAATAACTTAAGCTGTGCGACACATAATTGTGCTGTGTGGGTGAACGTCTGAAACGGAGCTTTTGAAATTTCAGGCAGATGCCACTGGCAAGCTGCGGTTGGTGAAAGCCCCGTGTGGGTTTGGAGAACACCTGGGCTAAACAGAAGTGCCATGTCCTGAAACCTCCGGGTCATGAAGGGACGAGACCCAAAACTGGCAGGAAGCTGATCCCTTGTGCTGCTGCGTTTGGACTGGTTGGGACATTCAGGGGTTTGGAGCTTGGGAAGGAAGGGGAAGATCTGGACTGGAGGAAAGCTCTTGGAACCTGGGAAGGATTCCGGACATCTGAGACAGTTGAGGAGATGAATGTTGGAGGATGTCCAGGGACCTTGGCTGGTAATGGCAGAATTAGAAGTCTGGTGACTTCCTGTTCCTAATACATGAAATGTTACATAACTGTACAACTTTTCCTAATTATAAAAAAAAAAAAAAAAAAAGAGACAATGTTTTCAAAACATGGATGTCCTGAAATATACTGGTACTCTAAAACATATTGCCTGGTGAAACCCAATAATTAATAACAGAAAACCAGGGCAAAGGCTTGATTCGGGGAGATGAGTTCTTTTATGTGGTTTGGATTTTTTTTTCAGTTAGCTCTGTAGATGTGAATTTGAAAGGGATGTGAAATAGCAGAGAAATGCTGGTGAAAACATGTGGAGAATTTAAATGGAGAAGCTAGCAATTGAATGTAACTCTTCTGGTAATAGGGGAAAAGTTGCTCGGAGTTCACATCTTTGTGTTTGACAGGTCATGTTCCCCAGGAGAAGCTTTCTGCTCCAGAGTGTCCGTGGGTGGAATCATGTGGCTTAGAATTTGCTGCTGCAATCTTCTCCTCATCCCTTCCTGAGGTAAGTTTATGGATATTCACAGGAACGGAATAAATTAATATTCCTTTGTCAAAGTTATTCTTCTCATTTTGGAGAATTCAAGATAGGTTTTAGGAAAATGCAAACCAGGCCACAAAGGCTCAACCAAAGTGTGAGATTTATGCGGCAAAAACGTTCTGTGTGCGAGTAAATGGAAAACAGGAGGGGAAGAGAAGACCTTGTGCTGTTCTTCTGAGTCACTACTGGGGGACTGAACAGTTAATGAAATATTGATAAAGTTTACTCATAGATTAATAAATACTCTTAGTGTATCAACAAAATACATTTTGATTTTCTTCGGGAGGGTTAAAAATTTATGGATGAATCGGACCTTTTTCTCACTGCTGTTACTTTTTGAGCTTTGTAGCAGCAAAAAAGGAGAAAATGGCTGAACAACACACGCAAGACATTGCATTAATATGTGGCTATGGTAGGCATCTGAAATAGATTAATGGGGAACGCACTGTGTACAAATAACATTTCACAAAGGGGTTTATGTTTGGGTTTGACCTTGTCTGTCTTTGTTCCTTCGCGGTGTAACACCCAGAAGGGTTTGAGCAATGAGCACAAACGCTGCTGCTGCTGTCTCGTTCTCCTACCTGAGATTTGTTGCTAATGGCCTGACTCATTAGAAGCTACTCCTGCAAAGATGGACTCGCGGAGTGCGCAGAACGAAACGCGCTGCCAAAAGCTACCCAGGTGTAAATACATCAAAATCCTAAGCACCAAATTGCAGCTCGGGTTTGTTTTACCCACCTGGCTTTATATTTTCCCCAGGTCTCTTAAAGCTGATTTTGGAGCTGATTTGAACTAAAATGCTGACATCAGATGGTCCCTCTTATTTCCCACTAATTGACATTGCTGTGGTAACAGAGCATTATAGTTAATAATAAGTGAACTGTGCTTTCCTAGGTCTTCATTCTCTCAATTTTCTACTAAAGAAGGGATATTTCATGTACCCTTAGCACAACCTTTCCCCTTGTCAGAGCCAGGCTTCAACTCCCTTCTCTATGGATGTGTGTGGATGTAACCCATCAAGGCAACAAAAACTTCTGTAATTTAAATCCCCACACTCTGATATATTTCTAGAATTGTTAGGAAAATGGAGCTTTTTGGTAACTAAAGGTGCATATTGATTTGAAAATTCAAGACCCCTCTTTTAGGCTTTATATTTAATAATTGAACTGTGCTTTCCTAGGTCTTCATTCTCTCAATTTTCTACTAAAGAAGGGATATTTCATGTACCCTTAGCACAACCTTTCCCCTTGTCAGAGCCAGGCTTCAACTCCCTTCTCTATGGATGTGTGTGGATGTAACCCATCAAGGCACCAAAAACTTCTGTAATTTTAATCCCCATGCTCTGATATATTTCTAGAATTGTTAGGAAAATGGAGTTTTTGTTATATAAAAGTGCATATTGATTTGAAAATTCAAGACCCTTCGTTTAGGATGACATGCTTGGAAGTGGAAGGAGCATGTATTTGCTAATTTCTAATGCCTCTGACAGATTTCTCTGTGGATTAGGCTCAGAGTTGTCAGTCCCAGTCACAAGTGGAAGCTGGACTAAAGCTGATTTGCCTACAGAGGATCTGTCTGCATAAAGAGAGACTCTTGTGATCATTCAGGAACTTAAAATCAGGTAAAGCGTCAAACGAAATGGAAATTCTCAACACTGTGTGCTGACCATCATAAAATCAGATTCCAGGACCTCTCGCCGCGCAGCCTCTGCAGGATTCTGCTGAAAGGCACACACAGAGAGCAACAACCACTAAACAAGTCTCTCCTTTTTTTCAGATAAGGAGTTCATCCCCTTAAACCCTCAAAAAAGCACAAGGATTTAAATTACTGCTGTGCACCTGACACGCAGCCCCTCCTGCCTCTCTTGCAGTTAAGCTCAGGAAAAAAATTTCCAAGTTCCTGTCTAAGAGTGGTTTGTGTTTAAGTGCCAGTCTACCCTGGAACCATCAGGAAGAGAGAGCTTGGTGATAGGAAAAAATGAAGTTTGTTTGCTTGAATTAATTAAGGGGAAATTTGATTAAGTTTTATGACTGCAAATATGCTGTAAGAGCAGGAGTGGCAGAAGACGCCTTGAAAAGTTCACAGAGCATTGATTAGCCTTTCTGCATTATGTAAAATAAATCAGGAAATCAGAGGGGGAGAAAGCATGGAAACCTCACTAAACAAACTACATGGAAAGAAGAGTTCAATTGCTGGAGTCATTTAATATAGGGAGGTTTTCTGACCTGGATATGAAGGGTGAACACGGCAAAACTGAAAAAAGCCACTTGATAGTCAGTGAGACTTGCCCATTTAAATCAGAAGTGCAACAAAGAAGAGCTGACATCGAGACACGTGGACAAATGAAAACTGGGAAAAAACCCCCAAACCAACAAACCACTTATTTAAGTGATAGCAATAATTGGTAGCCACTGGGATATTTCATCCAATGACATAATAAAGTCTCCTTAACTCAGAGCCTGTAAGATGTTAATAAACACACTGTAAGTTCTGATTGGTTAAAAGTTACAATTTATGTGCAGCAAAAATATCAGCAACATGGTGAGACCAATGTGTAAATATTTCCCCAAAAAATATTTCTTTGGGAAAACTTTTCCACTTCTATATTGAAAGTAAGAGCAGCTTTTTTCCCCCCTTTTTTAGTGACAGAGAACATAATCCCAAATCTGTCTTCTAAGTGGATAAGATTTCATGAGAATTTACTGCAAAATATTGTCCCATCTCAGAAATAATTGAAAACCTGTCCACATAACACTGTTGAAAAATTGAGATGTTGGGTCATTCTTTCTTCATTATTTTATGGGGACAAGTAAAAGAGAGAAGTGCATTATTAGCCACAAGACTGATGTTTAAAAGGAGTAAAATATCCCTGACATCTCTGTTGCTGATAGATGGAGAACGTGGTGCTAATGCTAGACAAGTGTGGGAAGGATGGTGCACCACATGCAGGTGTTCTGCAGTAGAATGAAAGGAATTGGTTTATTTAAAAAAAGCATTTCGTCAATTTAACTGACTGTGCTTCCCAAAGCTTGCAAATTGGGAGATTTTACATTGCAAACTCAAGAAGGGAGTCAGCACAGCATTGTTCAGCCTTAAGGATAATCTGCCCCATGAATCAGGCGAGCCCTTCAGCAGATCATTTTGCCATTTTTCCTTGTGACAGCACCAAAGCAGCTTCTGAATTTCCCTGACCATTTTCTTAATCCTTCCCTGACATCATTAAGTGTCTGTAACATCCCAGTATGGTGCCTTAAACAGAATATGTAGAAAAATATATAAGCTCAGCATCTTGACACAGGCTCAGGAAAATAATTTTGATCCAGGTTGAGTTTCTTCACTGAGGGTTTTTTTACTAAAAAGTTCATTTGTTTCTCTTGTGATGGAAATGTTGCAAGTGAGTGAAGCAGGAATGCATTGCCACAGATTCCATATTGCCCAGCTTGAATTCACAATAAATAGGTTCACAGAAGACATAGGATGTGAGTACATTTAGCCCCAAATATAGGTTAAAAACCTGTACTGTTTATGCAAGGTATTTTTTCTTATATTTAATCCAAAATATTTTCTTACAATTTTGTACATGGAAAATTCTTTTTCCAGAACTTCAGGCACTGAAGGGCAGCGACACCTTGATCTGGAACCCATGCCAAATCCCAAAGCCACTGTTCTGCTGCCTCACTTAGACCCACCCAGAGTAAAGGAATTGCAAAGTGTGAGGGATGCTGGAAATATCGGCAATCTGGAAGGACAGCTCTAGAACTTGATCTCAAATTCATCTGCAGCTTTTTAACTTTCACGGAGAACCCCCAGGTGAAGGCTGCCCCACAGAACTTCACTCTGCAGCTGACAGGTTCACTGAGCACCACGAGCTGCTTCTTCAGAGAAGGGAGGTGGGGAATGGGGTGTGTTATACCAGATTACCCCAATTAAGAATTTATCGTTAAATTAGAGCTGAATGAAAAATCACAATAGAAGTGATGGCTAGAGCTGTAACTAAAGACAGACAGAGTGGGATTACCAGACTGTGTTAAAGTCAGAGCCCAGCTGAGATTGTGTCCAGCCCCAGCATTGTGCAAATGGGGTGATGGGAGCGGGGCTCTGTGACCCACAGGGCTGCACAGGGACCTCAGCACTCCCCAGCAAAGCTGCCTTTTCCCCTGGATTGTACTTGGCAGTGTTGAAAAAGACCTAAATCTACGTTCCCTACTTAGTAATTAACAGTATCGCCAGAATGCTTTGCGTTCGTTTAAGCACTGAGATTTTTCTTCCCCCAAATATCTGTGGGATTTAGCTGTATAAAATCCATTAGTATTGGTAGTAATTGGAGGCTGTGTAGCTGGATCTCTTAATTATCTTCGACTTAATTTAAGCATAGAATCATAGAATATCTAGAACTGGAGGGGACCTGACTCTCCCCTCTTCTGATGCAAATAATTACTTGGGGAAAAGGTGTAATAAACAGTGGATAACAGCCTCTCTGTACTGACGAGTGCAGCAGGTGGTAGCGTATTTTCATAATGGCCTGTTCAGGTTTCATATCCATAAACAGATCTTTAAATCACCAAACAAAATTTCATAACTGAACATATGAAGGCTATCAACACCCACATTTGAATCATTAATTAGGTAGGGATTGCTTTTCTTTACCTCTCTTAGCAGCAGTGTTGCAAAGTATACGCACCCAAAAAAAAAAAAAAAAAGGAAAAGGAAAAGGTATAAGCAAACGGCATACTGTTACTATGGTTATCACAGTTTTAATGGAACCATTTGAAAGATATTTATCCTTGACATTTTGAAAGTGAAGTTCAGTCAATTGTGCAGAAGGGAATACAAATGTATGCATTCATCCTGACTTAAAAGAATAATCTGCTGTTTTGTTTTTTTTAAAAAACTATGCATAGCCATGAATTCCAATCTTGGGGTTTTTTTAAGAATTTATTTACCCATCCATGCTACTTTTCAAAATAAACATGAAATCCATCATCCAAAAAAGTGATTTTGTTGCCCAAGTTTGCATTGCTGATAATGACTAAGAAAGGAAGAATCCCCCCAGAACTCTAGAGAAGACAATTTCTCTACCTCTGCTTTTCTTTTAATGCTTCCTTAATAGGATGTAAGTTGTACAAAATGGGTTGTTTTTTACTGGTGATAAATCATTTTGGAAGTTCACAGCCACTTATCCGAACTGCTATTAAGCTTCCTTCAATGCATCTGCAACCGAGAGCATCTGTATTTTATAAATGTTGTTTACAGACTCTTCTGCGAGAGCTCTCTGCTGTAAAACACTCCGTGCTGCTCAGGCAGATGTTGCAGCATCAAACCCTTCACACACCACGAGTCAGACCCCATTCCTGCAGACCCGGAGAGTTGCTGCAGCAATTATTGCAATTGCAGCATCAAACCCTTTACACATCACGAGTCAGACCCCATTCCTGCAGACCCGGAGAGCCACTGCAGCAATTACTGCAATTGCAGCATCACTGTGGCAGTAATTGTAATAATTTAATACCTCACAGCACTGAAACTTGATGTGTGTTACTGAGTCTGTGTGGCCAGATTTTGGTAGATTTAGGGGAGCTGCTTTGGGTGGTTTCTGTGAGAAGGTGCCGAGACAATCCCAATGTCTGGCAGAGCTGCTGCCGCTGGCCACTGCCGGCAGCTCCTCCGGGTTTAGAAGAGTTTAGGAAGGAAAAACTGCAGCCAGAGAAGGGAAAAGTGAGAATCTGTGAGAGGAACAGCCCTGCAGCCCCCAGGTCAGGGCAGGAGGGGCAGGAGGTGCTGCAGGTGCCGGGGCAGAGATTCCCCTGCAGCCCCTGGTGCTGCCCATGGAGAGGCAGCTGTGCCCCTGTGCCCGGGGGTCCATGGGGAGCAGAGACCCCCCTGCAGCCCGGGAGGAGCCCAGAGGAGGCTGTGCCCCTGTGCCCGGGGGTCCATGGGGAGCAGAGACCCCCCTGCAGCCTGGGAGGAGCCCAGAGGCAGCTGTGCCCCTGTGCATGGGGTCCATGGGGAGCAGAGACCCAGCTGCAGCCCGGGAGGAGCCCAGAGGAGGCTGTGCCCCCATGGGAAGCCCACACTGGAGCAGGGTCCTGGCAGGACCCATGGGCCTGTGGACAGAGGAGTGCAGCCTGGGGCAGGTTTGCTGGCAGGACCTGGGACCCGTGGGAGAGCCCTGCTGTGCTCAAAGGGCTGCAGCCCTCGGGGAATGATGTTTGTGAAGAGCTGCAGCCCCTGGGAAGGACTCTGGAGGAGCTCCTGGAACACTGTCACCCATCCAAGTGACCCCATGGTGGCCCAGGGGAAGAGCGTGAGGAGTCCTCAGGAACGTGTGACAAGCTGACTGCAGTCCCCATTCCCTGTCCCCTGTGCCACCGAGGGAGAGGAGTGAGGGAAAATTGGCAGTGAGATTGAACCTGTGAAGAAGGGAGGGGTGAGGGGGAGGTGTATTAAGACTTGTTTTCATTTCTTATTATCCTGTTCTGATTAGATTGGTAATAAATTAAATTAATTTTTTCCCAAGTTGATTCTCATGACAGTGGTTGGTGATTGCTCTCCCTGACCTTATCTCAACTCTTGAGCCTTTCCTCATAATTTTCTCTCCCCTGTCCAGATGAGGAGTGATAGAATGGCTTAGTGGGCACCTGGAGCCCAGCCAAGTTCAGCTCCCCACTGTGTGAGGATAAGAAAAATATGCACAGCAGGAAGTGTTCCCTGTCTGTGCAGTAGGATACTGCCCAGGTAATATTTTCTGTCTGTTACTGGTGTGGCCAAGGAAAGAGTTTATAGCATTTAAATAGGTTGTGGGAGAAAATGTTCTCATTGGAATAACTGGGCCAGAATGGGACAAAACTGGGAGAGCTGACAAGTGACAGTAGGAGAGTACCAGTTGGCCAGAAAAGTGTCTCCAAATCTGTAACAGAAGTTAGGCTTTGGATGCTCAACACATGTGACATTTTTTCATCTGATGTTTATGCAGTGACTTGGTATCATACTTTGGGGGGTTCATAGGTTATCAATAGATAATAAAGGTCTGAGCTGCTATGTATTGTCTCAAATTGGAAAATAAAGTAATTATTTTACTTGGATGGATTGGACCCTTCACAAAGTCATCTTCCTCCCAGATGGAAAACTACTCGAGTATTTTGAAGGTGGCCCGATGGCAGTGTGGGGAGCAGAAGCCTGTCTCTTCCTGAAAATATGGATCTGCACATTCTGCCTTATGTTCGGGTCTGTATTTTCCATTCTTTCTTTTAAAATAACTGGTTTTTGTGTAGCTCTGCCCAGGGGAGGTGTAGAAAGAATGAAAGCCAAATCCAAAGCTCCTGTCTATGGACATCTATTTTATATAAATCTATCCAGAATCTAAAACCAGTTAATTTTTCCTCCACTGTCATGTGTGAAGACACTTCCAGACCTCACTTCTGTTGGAAGCTGATTCCCAGCACACAGTTACTTGTGGGGAGTTCATTTGCCTTTTGTTCTGGTGCAAAGATTGCCCTTGAGCTGAAAGAGACCTTTTTCTGCTGACTCCCTTTCCCGTCACTTACACTTCAGTGAGGGATCACAGCTTCTCTCGAGGTTCATCACAAACCAGCAAGTTCCTTGTCGTGGCTTTTTACAGAGCGTGTGTTTTAGCTTTCAGCCCATGAAGGATTATTGAATTCCTTCAGTACCAAGCTCTCAAACACGTGTGACTTTCTCTCCTGCCAGCATTTTACAGTGGTCAGAGAATAGATCTGGGGGAGAAACGAACCACTGGGCTAATGACTGAACTTGGGGTTTTTCCCCTAAATGCTGAAAGTCCCTTCTCAGCATTACCTAGGACCAGCATTAGTCTATCAAGATGGCTTGGCCTTGTGTTTGCAACCTGGGGGGCCCCTCACAAAGGACTGAAAACCAAAATTCTTGCAGTGCTTGCCACAAAATTCTTTTGCAGAAACTCATCTCTAGGCCACAAACAGTCGTGCAAACGTGGGAAGGGTAGGACTTGGGAAGAAGGGATTCCAGAAGTCCTGCAGGAAATCCCGGCAAGATCTGCCCACAGTTAATTTAATCTTTTTTCTTCTATCTTTGTCATGCCTCAGGCACCATGGTGGGAGAAAGTGGTGTGCTGCTACACGAGAAATGAAATCCTGTGGGGTTTTTGTTTGTTTGTTTTTAAATTATTATTTTGTTTTGGTTTGTTTCCTTTTTTTTAATGTGTTTTTTCCCCCCCCCCCAGTTACCTTGTCTTCCTGCCTGCTGACCATGTGTAGGAGTTCCAGTGTCTCGTTTTAGTCAGCACCAGTGAGGTGTTTGATGTCAGGTAAGCTCTCATGTTTCTCCAAATCACTGTACCAGCAGAAGTATTGGGGCTCTCTACGACTTCTGCTGCTTGAGGGTTGCAGTGAATTTGGCATACACCAAAAATATTTAAAAAAATATTTAAAGTTCTTAGATATTTGACTGATTTGACTGAAAAGAAAATTAAAAGTAATTTATATCTTTCATAAAAACTTGTTGGATGGTTAAAAGTCTGTCATTAGCTTATTAATTATTATATCCTGTAACAGGTTGTGCTGTGTGGAGGGAGATGCAGCCGTGTGGTCTTTGTCTGGTTTGTTAAATGCTTCATTATTCCTCCCAGCTGGAGTTTTACTGTGCAAGTGTTTGTTTTCTGTAGTGCATTATAAAAAGAATATGCTGCTGTGGAGTTACGGCAGCGAGTGGGCAGCACAGGCTCTGTGTGGGAGTCATTTGTGTCCAGAGACAAAACGTGTGGACAACAGATTCCCACTGAACATATAATCTGCATTAATTTCTATTTGTAATAGATTATCCTTGTGGTGTGTTGCAGCAGCAGAAGGTGCATTCATCAGGCTGGCATAAACCAGCTAGGAAATGAGTATTGCATTCATCCGTACTCACCTGTGGCACATAACTCAGGCAGCGCCTTGACAAGAGTGTAAAAACCCATGATTTCACCGCCTGCGTGTAAGGACGCTCTGTGCCGTGGAAGGGGCAGAGGTTTAGGCATGAGAGGTGTTTTTCAAAGGCGTTTGGGAAGCAAAGGTTCCAAGCAGACACTGAGATTTTCAAGTAGCTCTGAAGCGGTTACATAAATAGCTCCCTCTGATTTCCCAGAAAACACAATGTGGGCTCCACTCGTGTTTCTGTAGGACAAGAACTGCCTTTGTGCAAGGATGCTTGAATGCTTTATGAAGTATGTCTCATAGTAATTAATGTGTGTATTCTGCCCCGTCTCTGAAAATAAACGCTGCTGGCCTTGGTCTTCAATTACTGCAGCGGTTTCTTGAGTCACACAGACCTAAAAAATGTTACTCAGTTTGTATTTTCCCTTGTTTATCTGTTGTGAAGTTGCTGGCTTCTCTTTAGGGCAACATGAGTGTCACCTCTTTGCACTGCTGAAGCGAAATTAATTATGCAACACCATATAGTAAATCTGCAAGGATTTGAGAAGCCCCAAGCTTTCCCACGTATCCCTCTTTTGTCACCATCATTCCTGTTCTGGACGGTGTTTGAGAGTGTTTATCTTGCCAGGGGTTAAGGTCAGAGCCCAGGTGCCTGTACTGAGCCTGGTCTAGACGAGGCTCTGCTCAAGAGGGGCTGGTGGGAGTCGGTTGTGGCAGGGCGTGAGATTGCAGCTGGAAAGGGCTTTGTAGGGCTTCAGGGCTGGGATCTGAGAAAAACCTGTTTCCATGGGAGCTGGTGCAAGAGCCAGAACAGCACAAACCCACAGAGCTGTGTGGCAAAGCAGAGGGGCTGCTGAGCGTTCTTCAGTTGGAGCTTCCATGGGGCTTTGTCACCTGGTACACGAGGTACATTCAGCCCCAAACCTGCAATACGTGCAAGCCTATTATCGCAGTGACACTAATGACATACATTAATTAGATGTTCCTGGGGGTAGCCAGAAGTACAAAAGGCTATGCGGTTTTGGCTGGGGTGGAGTTAATTTTCCAGCATGGGGCTGTGGTTTGGATCTGTCTTGGAAACAGTGTTGATAATGCAGGGATGTTTTATTTACTGCTGAGCAGTGCTTGCACAGGGGAAAAACCTTTCTGCCTCTCACAGTACCCAACCATCGAGGAGCTGGGGACACAGAGAGTTGAGAGGTGACAGCAGCCAGGACAGCTGACCCCAAGTGACCCAAAGATATCCCAGCCCATATGGCACCATGGTGAGCATGTAAAGGGGGGGACACAGAAGGAAGGTGGGCTGGGGGTGATTGGAGTGGTGGCATTTGCCTTCCTGAGCCACTCTTCCACGTGCTGGAGCCCTGCTGGACACCTGCCTGCCCATGGGAAAGAATGAATTAATTGCTTGTTTTGCTGTGATTGAGTGAAAGGCTTTTGTTTTACCTGTTAAACTGTCTTTAGCTCAGCCTACAAATTTTCTTACTTTCAATTCTCTCCCCCATCTGGCTGGTGAGGGAGTGAGGGGATGGCTGTGTGGGGCTGGGCTGCCGTGATAAAATCCTACATACTTGTGGATGGATGTGGCAGATTTACAGATCCCTGTGTCTGTTTGAGGACTGACAGTAAACTTCACAGGCAGTTGACCCTACGGCTACAAATCTATCAGATAAAGGATTTACTGTAAATCAAAGTAACAATTTCACATTTTGCAGTTGCTTGAGGCTGGTAACCCAACTGATAGTCAAGGTGGAAATGGAAAAAAGAGAATATCTCTCGGGCAGCGCTGTTGAGGAACACACCTGGTGCAGGTGAGCAGCTGCACGGAGAGCTCCTGATTGAGCTCTGGGGTGGGGAAAAGGGCCGGAGCCCCGGGCAGGGGCCGGGGAGTGCTGACACAGCACAACAGGGGACACCTGTGGTGAAGGACAATCAGGGCAGGAGCAGGAAGAGCCTGGACTCCCTGGAAATACGGGCTGGGAGGTATAAAAGCCCTAAAAGCCCAGGGATTCAGGATCCCTTCCTGGAGGCACCAGCTGGAGCTGGTTTTGAGTTACTGTGCTGTGGCTAAATTGCTTTAAGGATCCAGAGGTCTGGCACTCAGCTGGGGGAAACCTGAGATTGAGCTGGTAAGGAAAACCTTCAGCATTCCCTCTGATGTCATTTATTTCTGAGACTTTTAGTACTGGACTGAGTATCCTGTACTCCAGGTTTAAGGTGAAGTTGGAAAAGATACTACGTGTTTAACACACACTTTGCAATGTGTGCACGTTTCCCCCAATAAATCATTAAGGCAGCTAAGCTAAAAATAGCACTGTTTACGTTATTTGTGGTTTCTGTGGCTTATCCAGCAGGTGTGAAGAGCTGTGACTTTAAGCTTAGTAGTCGGTGTGGCTGATGTGAAAGGATCCTTTGTATCACAGGGCTGGACCAGTATAATAGCCATGATTGGAGTGTCATGCTTGGTGTAATTATAAGTATCAGAAAATCAGTGTAGCTGATATTTTGCCTTCTCTTTAAAAGAAGTATTTTTCACGAAATACAGATTACACCCAGACTGTTCTAGACGTGAATTAGTTTTGCTGGAACATGCACAAAGGATGAAATTCACTCTCAGATCTGTAGCTCCCTGATGGCTCATTGTATGTAGACATTAATTCTAATTAAGGCCACAGTGACCACTTCAGATCAGACACCCTCTGTGGTGGAAGTCCCTCCCACGGAGGGTATGGTCCTGATGTTGGAAACTGCAGCATTTTGGTAACTTTTTATCTGACTCCAGCACAGATGTGGCTAAACAAATTGTAATTTCTCAGAAGCATGAATTGCTATGGTGATCATAACAAACAGGCTGGAGAGATGTGCCTTCTCTTTCAATAGAGTTCTCAGATGAAATGAATTTCAGCAATCCCAGGAAATGGAATACCCACTTAAAAGTTTTATAACTTTTTTTATATCTGTATAAAACTTCTCAATTGGCATCCACAAGGCCTCTATTTTATTTCAGCCTTTTTTTGTGAAACCACACAAAATTTCTTATTAAAATAGAATCAAAGCTTGATTTTTATTCTAAATTATATCCACACTAGGTAAACTGACACAGCAAGTGCTTGTGAATTTAAAAGCTTGACAGCAAATATTATTAGCATGTCATTTGGCTTCTCCCTGCGAGCATCTTGCTGGAAGCAGACAGACAGGAGACAGAAGAGAAAAAGAAGCTTGAGGCTTCCTGAGCAAATAGAGCCTTTAGTTGGGTACAGGTTGCTGTAAATATTCCATTAGCAGTATTAGGGACTCTAAGAATAGTCTGGAATGCTGCAAGCCCTAGGCTTGAAATAAAGGCATAAGATGTGAAACTGTTCGGTACATGAATAATTTTTGCTGCAGAGTCCAAGAAGGAGATGGCATCGTGTGCTGCCTTCAGTCATTCTCCAGAGCGTTCATTTATTGTTCCTGCTGCAAGGGGGCCCAGGTGGGAGGCAGCAGATGCACAGTGCAGGATGCCCATCGAGGGGCCCTGCTCTGCAGAGGTTTAAAATGCCTCTGCAGTGCATTGGCTGGGCTGCCTGCTCTGCAGCACCTCCCTCAATCAGCACTGCTGGGGTCAGACTTCGACAAATAGATGGAGATGTGACCTCTTAGGAAGATGGGGGGGTGCAGGGAGCCTGTGACCCTGTCTGTTAAAGGAGGAGCTCCCAGGTGATCGTTCCTCAATGTGAGACATTCTCTGCTGCGGGGAGGCTGCCCTAGAACCATCTGCTGTGTCAGGTGTTGGATGTGTCACTGCCAGCTCCTGCTGAGGCTGCTCACATAACCTCAGCTCTGAGCACCTTTGCATTCCTCTCCTCCCGGGCCAGGAATGGATTTATGCCTTAAAGGCTTCTCCCTCATGGACAGCCTGTCAGCACCTTTGAGGGACCCCTAAAGCAGCAAAGGAATTTGGTCACCCAAACAGTATTTGCTCACCCTCCTGGCATTCGTATTTCTTGAGTTACTAGAAAAGAAACTGCAGCTAAGCACAGAGCTTCTAGAGGTGGTCTAAGCCAAACCAGCACCTTGGCTATGGAAGATTTTCTCAAACTTGTAAGAAGTAGGCAAATTGTGCAAGTTTGCTTCCCCTGGAGGAGAATCTCTCCTGATAGTTGATGAAGAGAAATTTCCTTTAAGGTAAAAATGAACTAAGTGGGGAAAGAAGCTTACAGAACTTAAAGGAAAACATATTACTCATTCTTTCTAATTTTCTGCAGTAACCTGGCTGCTTTTAATAGAAGTTTCTGAAACCATAATTCATCATAAACTGGCTTATGTTGCTAGCCTTGGTAGACTGAACCTGATTTTTCCAGGAGTGTGATTAATAATTTTACTTCTTCCTATCTATGGTTTACCATGAGGTCAATCAATTCCTCAGCTTTCTCCTCTAAGTTCATACTATATTGTATTAGAGATGTACATCTGCAATCACTTATAATCCTTATGTTTTAAATCTCTGGTATAATAAGTGTTTGGGCTCTTGTTCAAATGAAATCACTTGCAAAACCTGGAAATGTTTTAATAATTTAAAATTAGCTAGTCCTGCAGTTATTAAAAATTCTGATCGCATCAAATTTGGGCACCTTATGAAAAATGCAACAGCATGGCAATTGTACTTTGTGTCCCGCGGCTGACCTTCCTTTGCTGTGCCTTTGTCAAACACAAATTAATTTCACCTGGAGGCGGCAAAAGATCAGAAATGCGACAGGTGGAAATCATCTGGGTTCTACTCGGGGAAGGGTTCAGCTGCAGAAGGGGTTTCTGTGCACAGCAGCACAGTTTGCTGTTCTTTAACTGCGATTGGGGAATTCCTACACTGTTCCCAATTTGCCTGGAACAACAGAAATCCCAAGCTGGTCAGTATTTTAGGAGATAATCCAGGAATTAGTTACACAGACCTTGTTTCATCATATTGCTGTCTTGTGTATTTGTTCTGATCATCTCTGTACCCCTTGATTTGGCACTTCCCTGACAGTTTTGGCTGAACCCCATCAGAATTCACCAGCCTCTGCTAAAATGCTGGAATTCCCTTGGCAGGCAACCTTTCAGTTACAAAGTGGCTTTAATTCAGACGAGGGTTTGTGTGCAGTCACCCTGGGTTTGTAGCTAATACGGCACTAAAGGGTTTAAAACTGGTTCTGAAGGGTTTGAGTTTGGACGAGGTCAGATATGGAGCAAAGTGGGAACAACAAAACGGGCAGGCCCTTCCCAGGTTACGTGTGTGACAATTACTTTGGGCAGTTTGGAATAACAACTTTGTGAAAAAAGGCAAAAATGAGATGAAATATCAGAGCACAGCTGGTAGCACGTTCATGTTCGTGATGATGTCAGTGTGGTTTGGTGATAAGATTTTCACTCTGTGTTGTTTCAAAATAAGGAAATGAAAGAACTGTGCGTATATTCAATTTTATATTTATGAGAGATGCTCCTGATGTAAATTGCAATGGCTTTGGTGATCTCTGTCTCTCATCACCATCACCACAGTGTATAATGTAATGATATTTTTAAGGCTCAAATAATTTTTTCTATTTTTTCTTGCCACAATAAGGCCCATATCACCTCCTTCTGCCAACAGTCTGAACATCGCAGAGGCTGAATGAATAGGAAAATAGGAGTTATTAGTCATGGAAAAACAAAACCACCTGTAGGCCTTGCTTGAAGAAGCAATTACAATAATCTATTTCTATTGTCATAGTTTTGCTGGAAACATGAAAACAAATGGGGCTACTTGAAAGTGAATAATGTTCTCGGTAATTTATGGCGACAGTTATTGTTATTACAAAGCCAATGCAGAGTAAGAAAAAATATATCAGCTGCAGATGGAATGGGTGCTTTGTAAATAATTTATACAGTATGCAAGTGACAGTTTTCACTGGTTTTGATCACCGCAAATGTCTTTCCCCACATTCTATTTTGCTCCTAAGTACCACAAAAAATCTCAAATTAGCCATGTCGCTTATGCCATTGAAGATAATTTTCTATATGTATGTCTGTGTGTCTATATACATGCAGCCATGTGTTAAAAGCCCCAGTCATTCAACAGATTATTATCTTTAATCAGTAAATCATCCCACTCTTTCGCAGGCCTGTGCAGTCTGAATTTATTTTCAACACTGTTTATTTGCATTACACCCCAGCATCCATTTCAGGGAGATTAAAATTGCAGAAGTGAGCTCCACATTGCTCTGAATGCAGCTTCGCTGTAGAATGTACTTTAAAAATAATTTTCCCAACTTGGCATGTGTTCAAACGCTTTACTTACTTGTTTTACATCAGGCTGCTTAGAATAATGGTTTCTAAAAGTAAATTCTTACTTTTTTTAAAGAGGACTATCCTTCTACATCCAAGGGAATGTAAGGGCAAGATTTGCTTAAAAAACTCCATCAAAACCTAACAGATCTTGCAAGCTGCATGTCTTAGTATTTTTATTAGAAGTGTGATGTTTTCAACTTTCTTTTTTTTTTTAAATGGAAAATAATTTGAAAACTTTGGTCCTCAGGTAGCATGTGTGTTTCTGGCATGGTTTGCTGCGTTCCCTTCTCACTGAAATACAGTTTATGATGTTATGGAGAGCAATTTTCGGAACTGAAAAGCTGCTGGCTGCTTGTCCTTGGTGCCAGATGTGACGTTTCAGATATGTCAAAGGCAAGACAAAAACGACTGCGTTGTTTTCATGGCTTCAGCAAAAGCATTTTAGCTGTACAGACACACTCACCACTTCAAACCATTTGCATAGTTTTTGGCTAGAGGACTGAGGATGTGGAGGAGCTGGATTAGTGTAATAAACCATCGTGCTCCAAGTTCCCAGTCAACAGTAAATTGTTTTGTAAAAAATGAAGTGCAGTAAAAGAATGTTCAAGAGAAATGTGTTTCAGGAGATTCTGTTTCAGGGTCTTTAGAAAAGATTAAAGGGCTCTGCTCTCTGTGCTTTGAGGAGGAGATGGGAGTTTATGAATACCAGCAGAGATCTGGGTCTGTACCTGGCTGCTCCTTGTGTCCCGTGCCTGCTGCTCAGCCAACAAAAACGCAGAGTTTGAATTATTTTGCTTTTTCTGAGGCTGTAGCAGAGGTGATGGTGCTTCTGAGACTTCCTTGGGCCTTGCTGAGGCTGCAGTGGTGCTGAAGGAACCTCAGACACTGCAAGGGCAGAAAAGGGGTCCCTGCAGGTGGCTGAGACTTTCGGGGTCCCTGCAGGTGGCTGAGACTTTCGGGGTCCCTGCAGGTGGCTGGGATGCTCAGGGTCCTGTGTGCTGCCTGTAAACACGGCTGAGGAGCCCCACGAGTGCAGGCTGGCACTCCTCACCCCCAAACCTTGCCATGGGGTGTGCCAGCTGCTCTGGGCCTGCTCCTGGGTGGGTGGCACCAGGGAAAGAGCCGCCTGATGCCTGACTCTGGTCTCACAGCCGTGCCATGGGCACTGCAGGTGCTGCTGCTGTGCCCAATTCCAATATTGTTTTATAACATTCCTTAAAAAGAGAAGGGAATTGCTGTGGAACAGGGAAATATTCTTTCTCAAAATTGCACGAAATTACTGAAAGGAAACGTGCTGCCCCTGCAGTTTTTCTGTTCTCTCATTAAATTCTGCTTATTGCTTCCACATCCTAGCTCTGGGAAATCAGAGTCCCTGTTTGGTGAAGAACGAGCCAGGGGCTGTAACGGCCCAAGGAGGAGACACTGAGAACTCTTCTCTCAACAGGCAATTCCCTTTCGTATGTGTGCATCTACAGAGGCTTTCATTAACAAAACCCATTTCCTTATGGTTCCACAGCCATCGCGGATATTTTTAGCACTGAGTGGTTGGTAAAAGGGTCCATAAAGGCTATTTTAGACTTCTGAAACTCGCAGTACTGTGCATCTGCTATTTGTGAGGTGATGGCTCCAGCAAAGCATTCTAACATATCTGAAGATTTCTCCTTCGGGTTTTAACTGGCTTTATAATATGGTAGCTAAGCAGTAATGTCTGTGATGCCCATAACCCCTGGACACCGTTCCTTCAGCTGTGTGTTATAGCACAGAACATAACTGAGAGCAGCTGGGGGCAAATGCACGAGACACTGAAGAAAATAATCCCATGAAAAGATTTAGTGAAAGGCAATTCCAAATGCCCCCTAATACGTGGGCAAAGTATAAAAGTGCCCGAGCTGCCTTCACTCATTCCTGATTTAAGAGCTTAATTCCGTTTTGTTTGCCAACAAATGGGATTGGATATTTAAAACACCAGCAGCAATTTTGACAACTATTAACTTTGGGGCTCTGAAATAATTGCGGAGGATCTAAGAATCACGACCTGAGGATAAATGTATCTTTGCTGCTTTGCTCTTACATGAACATTTATTACTAACAACCAAACATTTACTTTTAAATTAGTCTTACAAGGAATTTACGGGGTATTTGCTGTGGGAAGGCGTCATTACTACACTGACTGCAGAGTCAGTTGTTTAATTCCATGATGGAAGTTGCTTAATTTTGTTTCCATTTGGTTTCTATAGAGTGCTTTGCCTTACTCTAAATGCACCTTGGCTTGTGTAAACATGAAGTTGGAAAAATGAATATTGAATTCATTTGGTGAACATATTCATTCCCTTTAAGTGCCTCTCCATCAGCTCACACCTCATAAAGGTTATGAAGCTGGTTTAGATGGGCAATAGCATTCCATTCAAAGCACTGACATTTCAGATTCAAATCTTACGTTTAAGAAACTTGAGTTTCTTAAACATGAACATGAGTTTGGTGCCTCGTTGAGTTCATTTTATGTTAATGCAAAGCATTCCTTCTGATTTTTTTAAAACCATGTATTATTGGTTTTTCTCCTCTGAAGGCAGTGCAGCCTTTCTTTCCTCACTGTGATCCCTGATGCTGAACCGAGCAGGCTCTTGTGCAAACATTTAGAAAACTCTGGGATTTTTGTTGTTGCCGCTGGAATTTTCGTTTCTCTGGTCAAAAGTTTTTGCAGAGCAGCTGTAACAATCAGCCTCTTGCAGCTTGGTTACCAGCACAGGCACCCCTGCAGGTCTCTGACCAGCCAGCCAGGTTCTAATATGAATATTAATGGACCTTTATGTTGCCAGGCTCTTTCCTGCTGTAAATGGGAAACTGGTCCCCCTTGCCTTTACTGGTGCTGTGGCTCCCAAAGCTTTCTCCTTTACTTAGCCACCAAAATATGTAAATTTATCAGATCCAGAGGGATTATAACATAATCCTTGTGGGTCCTTCCTTCTCCTAGAGAATAAATAAACTCATGAACGTTTCACTCTAAATAAACAAAAACGCTGCAGATTGCAAATTGCTGAGCTGGCACAAATCCTGTTGGATCAGAGCGTTAAACACTGTGTGCCTGAGGTTGTGAAGGCAATTAATATTGGAGCATTAATGGAAAAAATTCAGTTGTTTTAATGTCACGGAGTGTTTCATCCCGGAAACCTGAGTGGAATTTGGAAATATCCCATCTTTTCAAAATCCATGCAGTTGCATTCAAGTTTGTGAAACCCTGGTGTTGGGATAAGCAGGAAGATTTGAAAAAGGTGGCTTAGGCGGCTTTGGTGCAATTTATATGGAAGAAGTTGCTCCCATATTTATGAATTTCATCACATAAACAAAGTCTGCTCCTCTTTTTTGTGTAAAGACACAAAATCTGCCAGTTTGGGGGCACCACTGCTTACTGTGCCCTGCTCCTGAAAACCTTTGCTCGGATGTAGAAGGTGGTGTCATCTCCTTTAGCCAGAGCATTGGAAAGCCTCCGAAAAGCAACATTTTTCTTGCTTGATCCTCATTACTGGTAACATGTAAGGCCTAGCCAGGCTACTGCCAGTAACTACTAGAATTATTCAGCTCTTAGAAACTCCAACTGAAAGCTTGTCTTGGAAAACCAACCCTTCTGCTTTTTTTAATAAATTATGAGCTTGTTTATTCATTCACAGTGTTACCTCTTTTTAACAGTTTAATAGCTACCAGGAGTAACTTTGATCTTAGTAGTTATCTGTGTGCAAGATCTACTCATTTTCTTTATACAGAGAATTCACCACAGTTACAAGGAAATTAGATATACAGTGACTCTACTTAGTAAAAAATTATTCAACTTTAATGAAAGTGAAACGTTAGCTAGCTTTGATGAACTGCTACTGCATATTGCATGTTGTTTTGCTTCATAAATAAATCCTTTTGCATTCATAGTTGTAAGTGAAAATTTCTGAAATGCATATTCAGATAATTAACAATTAAAGATTTCTTCTTGCTTTTCTTGTCCTTAACAATATTTTAAACACGAAGGCCTTGGCAAAGAGAGATCAACATCAGTGCTCTAGGCCTGTGAAAACTCATGAACTTTCAGTTTTATCTGCTGTGAAAAAGCTAAGTCAAGATAAGGATTAAGTAAAGGACTTGGTCCAAATCCCAGTGAGGTCCCTAGAAACACCTTTACAGAGAGCAGTGGATTTGAATCAAATCTCTGCACACCTACATTAAAGTTTTAGCCTTTATCCTGTCAGCATGGCATTCCGAAATATTCCAAACAGAATCTGCAGTGGCAGTGAAATGACCTCCAAATCTATTCTATTTTCATAAATCTACTTTTTACTCAAGAAAATTCTATGGCCTTCCAAAAGATGGGTGCAAATTTTGTGGAAGATCATTCCACTCTTGAATTCCTCCAAACCAACTTTGTTTCATAAACTTCTCATAGGCTCATGTATGAGTTTTAGCTTGGGTTTAAAGATGAGGTTTTTTGTGTATTTGCTCTAAGGTCTAAATGTGACCATGAGATTCTACCACAATTTTCCCTTCTTTTGGTTCTTCATTGAAAAATTGCACATCGGATACAAGATTCCTATGGAATTTGTAGGAATTCCTGCATCCCTGTCATAGCACAGGTCACAGCTTGCTCTGGGATGGGATGGTCAGTGTGTGGAAGTGGAATATTCTTGTATTTGGCAAACAGTGATGTCTTAAATTAGATTCCTGTAGGCCCTTCCAACAATAGTTGGAAAGATGCTGCAAAATTGGTAATTCACCTGATGAGATTCACTTTGTGCCAGTTGGTTGGGATTATTTTTATCTAATGTGTGCATTGGTGCAGCGCTCCCTCTGTGTGGATATGAACTGGTGTCCTAAAGACAGAAAATGAGAAGCAGAGGGAGGGATGTTGGTGTTACTGCTTCCGTGTCCTTGACATACCTGAAAATCTTTCAAACTTTGTGAGGAGAAATGGATTCATTAAGTGGTTATTTTTCCACATAGCGTGGGATCTTTTGTATCAGGGCATTATTCAAAGTAAAACTAATGTGAGGAAATCTGAGGACCCAGAATTTTAAAACCAGAAGAGCCGGAGGATTCCATTCGTTCTGTTCTACTTATCATGAACCAGCTCTGGTTTTCTCACACAGTTATCCGGGTGCTGCCACGGACCTTGAAATGCTTTGATAGGATCCAGGTGTAAAGTTGTGTGCAGCACTTGGTCAGGACTCAGCAGAGAAATATCTAAAGAGCAGTGGCTCTTCAACAGCAGCTCTGGGACATCTCTGCATTTCAGTGCCTGCTCTCCCAGCCTGGAGAAAGGTTGATATTTGTAATATGAAGATTAATGGCCCAGTGAATGATGCCCTTTGTGAAAGCGTTTAAGGAAGCCTAAGGGGGAGATGAGTTTAACTTCACAGAGATCCAGCAAGAAACACAACATTTCGGAGTTCTCGCTACTTTGGCTGGCTGGGAAAGCAAAACTCCACAGGTTCAACTCCTGCTGCGCTGTGCAAGAGCTGCAGATTGAGCCTGACAAGGCAAACCAGCCAGAGCCCCACCTGGAGAGCCTTGCAGGGAAAGGCTTTTGTTCTGGCCAGAGCTCCTGAAGCCCAGCCTACAGCAGGAAGGCTGATGGAATCCTTGCAGTGCCTGTTGGTGTGTCTGACTGATAACGAGCACATTCAGAGTGTGCCGGTCTTGTATTTCCATGGCCCATCCTCTTGGGGTGTCTGCTGTCCTTTGTGAAGGTCTTTTCTCTCCTGCTCAGTGTCCGGCCTGTTCTCCTGGTGCAAATCACGCTGACTGAACTGAAGGACTGCACTTCCTACAATATCAGCCAGTAGTTTGTCTCCTCTGCTGCCTTCTCTTCCCCAGAACTGTTTTCTCGCTGTATAATTAGTATTTTTCTAGATTAATCAAGCAGTTGTACTCTGCTGGGGTGCTGTTTGGAGGCTTTTGATGTGCATGAGCTGTGTGTGTGAATTATTGAAGAGGATTTCACTTCAGTCCTTTACCAGTGTGATTTGTAATGATGCTGCCTTTAAGAGAGGTCTCACTTTTGCTACCTGAGCTGGTTTTCCTGGGCTTTAATCAATGCAAACTGAGCAGAATGTCGTATCTTATTTCAAAGTAAGTCCTTAATAAAAAGTACAGGAATCTTCCAGCTATCAGGACCATCTGAACTCCCAGTTTTGTTTTTTTCTTAAGTAGTCAAAACAAATTTGGTTTCTACTTCTTTTCTTTTTTCCTGGGAATAATATTTGCTAAGTAGTATAAATAGTGTCTGTGAGATTAATTATTCCCTGTGAGCAAAGGAAATTCTCCTTTTTAGTGGGATATTGTCAAATTGAATTTATATTCTGCCTCTAAGTATTTTAAATATGAAAAGCAGCAGGAAGGATTGTAACACCACTGTGAATCTAGAGTAGGCCTCTCCTTCTTTTTGAGTCATTCTGAAAATCAGTGAGCAACATGTGAGAGTTTGAGGAGAACTTAAAATGGAGCTTCCAGACTCTTTTCCTTTTGGAAATCGTTTTTCAGCTGGACAGAAGGATTAAATACACGTGGAGGTTTTGCAAATAGCTGTTGTGGCTGCAGACCCACTGGCTTGAGGTTCAGCTGAGCTCTGAGTGTTGTGGAGGTTTAATGTCTCAGTCAGGCGGTGAGATAAAAGCCAGACCTGAGGAAATACCATGAGGAGACAAAAGCAAGAGCTGAGATGCATTCTGAAAATCTATTGTGATGCAGAGCTTCCTCCCAAAGTCTTAAACATTATTTTGCATCACAGTCATTTAAACTTTCCCTTCAAAGCCAATCAAGTGAAATGCTGAGGGGAGCTGATTGTGGTCAGATTATCATTTTGTCCTTCCTTGATTGTCCCTCCTATCAGAGTTACATCTTTCAATATCAATTTACCCCGTTTTCCTACTCAGTCTGTTAGGATCGTTCTGCTGGTGCCTATAATGGGACGGGGACTTTGGACTCTGGACTTTTGCATCGAGAGAACAAAGTCTGATATTTTACCAAGACGAAAATTGCACCCAGTAATGAAACCGAACTCAAACGTGTCTCAGCTCCTGACTGATTTACACCTGCACCTCAATGCTGTTTAATTAGAGGCGTAAGTGTCTGGAGCTGCACCTGGGTGTGAGTTACAGCTGCAGAGCCGGGTTCGCCTGCAGCACGGGAGGCAAACTGGTGAAATTACAGCACTTCAGCTCTGAGGCACAGAGAGTGATGCTATCTGGAGGATGTTTGGATTGCTCTTCCCAGTTCTCAAAGCAAAATATTTTACATTTATGAGCTTTGTGTGCTTCAAACTGGATTAAGATCCTGAATGGATACTTGTCCTTTAGAAAATTTGAACAACGCTTTCACTTTTTCGTGTAGAGCAGGATATGCAGCAGTGCCTTGTCTCCAGCTGGTGCTGTGTCCCCTTTGCACATGTTCAGCCTGCACAAGCACAAAATCCAGATGATTTACAGAAGATCAGAGCAGACCTGGAATGCTTCTATCTGGTCTCATACTCCAAAATCTCTCCTTCCTCATTAAAAACTTGGGTCTGTCCTTTACCTTTTCTGCCACTGTTTTACCTTTTTTTCGAAATCTGGAGATAAAATTGTTTTCAGTTTATTTAACATGCAGATCCTTCCCAAAGTCTCGTACACAGAGTGTGCTTAGGCTGTGATATGAGCAGCAAAATGAGAAACAGCTCTTCCATGGACACTGGAATGGAAATGCTTGACTGCCTGCCTGGCTTTGATGGTCACAAAGTTAAATCCTTATACAATTCCTTCAAATCAAAGTTTGTCTCAGAATAGTTATGATGGCAAGAATCAAGCAAATATAGCTAATTGGATTGAAAATAATAACTCAGACTAAACTAAGATTTAATTTGGGAATTTTTTAATTGCAGAGGTAAAACCCAATTTAGCAATCCACTGACACCTGAGATTCCTTTATGAAAATCTGGATTCACTGACAGTCTCTGCCTACTTCTAACACAGAAACTTGGCCTGATGTGATGGAAGGTTGGCAAGATGATAATTTTGAACTGACTTGGAAAACAAATGGGAAATGTACAACTACTGTGCAGGTTGAAATGTGTAACTGCTGCTGTTTGTTCTGTCGACTTTGGAGTCAGTGTTTCTGAGGAAGTGAATGACACGGGAAGGGTTGATTCCATGGTGGCACTGTCTGTACACTTCTTAGTGCACCCAACAGGAATTTTTCATTTCATGCATCATTTATAATTTGCTGCAACGATTGAGAAGTCTCTCTCTCTGTGTGTGCATTTATAAATATACATCTCTTTTTTAAAGAGGAAGAGAATGTGCCTTGTCAGCCTTCTCTAGGCTGTCAGGCCTTTCCTATCTGTAAAATCTGATGGCATAAATTGTATCAATGCACGATTCTATATGCACTTATCTCTGGAGGAGATGGGAAAGAACAGCAAAGCCGTTGATGAAATTTAGGCAGATAATGATGAGATGTGGTAGAGCATTTCAGTAACGTCCCATCTGCTACCCAGCTGCATCCAGGATTAATCCAGACCTGGAAATGGAGGAGCCTTGGGAAAGTTGAGATCACGAGGACTGACGTTGTTAACCAGGGTATCCCTGTCTCTGGGGCTTTTTGTGGGGTTCCACTGCAGGAGGATGAACCCGACAATCCTTTGCCATCAATATTTCAAAGTTAGAGGGTGAACTCTTCCTGACTCTGCTTTAGTTAGTTTGTTAAATCGCTGGTGTTTCAAACTTGCTTGTTTGCTTGCTTTCTGTTCAAATCATATCAGAAAGTGTCTCTTTGATCTTCCTTTTATCGTGGCTGTTTCTATAATTCTTCAGACATGGTGCATTGCAGAGGATTTTATCATTATTTGTGCATTTGATAGGTAAATGTGATAGATTTCTATACTTCTAAGTAGGCTTCTCCACTGGAACACAATTAAAATGGGAAAAATGACCAAATGACCAAAAAGGGTGCTATAGACTCATTTAGGCTCCCCAGAATGTTAATTGAAAGAGCACAGGGTTTATTTGTATTTATTCTTTCAAAACTTAACAAAGTCCTAAAGTTTTAGTTGCAAGCTAAAATCTCTTGCAGTTTTTACTGTGAATTAAAACCAGCCATTTTATTGGTGGAAACAGTCCTTTGTATTGACAAATGCCAAGATAAGAATTGTCAAGGTGCAAAACTCGTTCATGCCAGGAGAGCCAGATGTTTTTCAAGTTGGCAAGTACAGATAAATCTCAGTAAACAAGGAAAGGTGTTGGCACAGGCAGGGCTGATGGCAGGAATGGCCAAGTTACACAGCCCCCGTGATGGCTTTTGACTTCCCATTGCTCTTAAGGTTTGTTAAGGTCCCTGTGAGAGCCATAAAGGGAAAAATAAGGCCATATAATCTTATCTTCTTGGTCTAATGATTGCGAAAGTTGGCTGTTTACAAGAAAAAAAAAATTTTGAGGAAAACCCTCTCAGCTGGTTTACTGATTTATACAAGATCAAGGCTCTTCTCAGCACTATGTGTGGCCAGCTGCTGCTTTCTCCGAGTCTGTACTCACCCTCCACCAGATTTTTTATCGAGTATCTCCCTCTTTTCTGTTCTTGTTGACATGGTTGGAGATGCCTTGGCCCTCGCAGCCTCCTGCCTTTGATTGCTCTCTGGAAATGCAGCCGACCTTGATTTCTCTCTGGAAATGCAGCCCTCTGAGCAAGCTGGGTACGGTTTCCTGCAGGAGCTGCTCTGTCATGCTCAGGGTTTCTTACCTGGCGGATGTGTCTGATGGGGCACCCGTGAAACTGGGGGGAAGCTGCCCTGTCCAGGGGTGGGAGACCCGAGAGGGGAAGGGGCACAGAGATGTCCCACCCTTGTCTGGGCTGCTCCAGGTCAGTCCTCTGACACTGGAGGTGGAACAGAGCCCTTCTCCAGTCCCCGGAGGGACGCTGCAGCTACAGATCGCTGCCATCCAGGGGCATGATGCACTTTCTTTCTTTCTGTGCTCTTTCTTAGTGTATCGCCTGCCCTAAGAAAATGGAACCAAGACAGCAACTTTTACCCTTGCTGACTGTGTTTGGCTACCTCTCTTTTTTCTCTCCTTGTGTCAAGAAAAAAAGAGATCATTGAATATTCCAGTGTGGAAAGGGCTGAAAACTCCCTTTTAGTCTACATGGAAGAAAAAGCCCCCTTTGACTATATGCAGAAAAATGCTTTGATCAGACAAAAAGACAAAGAAAAGTCCTCAGGCATCTGGAAAACCCAGCTTGGAGCTGGGAACTCCACAGGACACTGCAGCACACGGAATCACCTTCCCTTCACCAAACCCTTCCTGTCAGTGGAAGTACTGAGGGAGTGCAGCCATAAGCACAGCAAACAAGTTTTTTTGCCAGTAGTAACATATAACCCCACACTCACTCATCCCAAAATTCTGGTTTATTTCGGTTTTAATAGGACAGAAAAAATGTATAGACACATTCTAAACACTTACACTTCATTATGGTTTTTGTTGAGTGACAAAGATAACTCATTCAGTAAGTTTTACTCTCCAAAGAAAGTGCGCTGTAATCAATATTTCAGATGTTTCAAACTTAGGAGAGCTATGGCTCTTGTTTAGAAAACATGAGGCAGTATTGGAGAAATTAAATTAAATTGCTCAGCGATTTAGTTCTTTCATAATGGCAGCAGAACAACTCAGGCTTTAAAAGGTTCCATAAAGAGTGCTATGTTTTTCCAGCACGATTGTAATTAAGGTTGATGGATTGCAAGGAAGGAAAAGAATAGTGAATTTTCTGCATATTTTTTAGAGTTTGGATAGAAACTGAAAAACATTTAAACACCTACAGATGGACAAAGCAGGCCAGGCAGCTCTTTTTCCACTACATAAATCCTTCCTGACCTTTGAAAAGAAATAGAAATAATCTTCTGAGCATTTTTTTATGTTACTTTTCTGTGAACTTGAGACGGAGCCATCCATTTGCTTTAGCACACCTGTGACCTGTGGTGCTGTCACCTGTTTGGGGGTCTGTGTTTGAGGTTTTGCTGAATCCTCCCTTCTGGCTGGCACGGGAAACCTCTGAGCTGCTGTCACGGAGAGATGAGGCTTTGGAGGACTGGCAGCAAGACCTCATTCATGCTCCCCACTGTATTTTTATTGGAAATCTCCCTAGCCAGGGGTAATTTTCAAGTGTGATCCCTCCCCTGTCGTTTCAGAGTTATAAAGGAAAATAAAGGAGTCAAAAGAATGTGCTCCATGATATTACCTGGATATAAAGGCCGGTTTTTATAGCGCCACGAATTTACTCGAAGTTTGTACAGATCGAGGTCAATTCCCCAGGATTCTCAAACATTCTTAGAAGATAAATATTTGGTCTTCTGAAGCTGCACGAGGCAGGGAGAATTACTACACACACACACACGCATGCAGCCGTGTGTTTTCTGCTTGAGCTTTTGCTTGTCAGTGTGGTCAGCTGGAACAAAACTGCTGTGTATTTTAACTGCTCGCATTTTAAAGCATTTTGCTCTAGTTTCTGATGAATCCTCAAGAGCAAATGGTCTGACATGTGTGGTATTTAGCACATCCTGGAAGTTCTTTGTTTCCCCAGATGATTTTCAGCTTGTTCGGAGGTGTTAGCCACATATTCATGGCCAGGGCTATCCTAGAAGAAGGGGAAAACCCGTATTTTTCCCTTTATAAATTGTATTTCCCCCCCTCTTCGTTTTTCAGCAGTAAAAATGCTGCTGTGTAAGGCTGTAGAGTGAGGTTTGTAGGAAGAGACATTTATGTGATCCGGTGTGTCTGTAGTGCCAGTACAAGACTCTGAAGAGGGATATAAATCAAATATGTATAAACCTGCAGCATTTTCGTTTTTATGCATTATTCTATTCCGCTGTGCTTAGTTTGGTTAGGAATATTACAGATGAGAGAACCATAGAACTGCATGAGTAAAAGTACCTAAAAATGATGGATCCCGGTGTATGGAAACTGAAACACCTCATGGACATTTCTACGCGGCAAATTGGAACATCAGGCAGATATTGCTGCCTGTGTAGAACCACCAGGTGTTCCCACCATTCTCCCTGCAGGGCTGAAGGTGTCACCAAAACCTGGGAAGAAAATAAAAACCCTCTAACACTATATTTGAAGTGATAGAGAATCAGGCATTACTTTATTCCAGCCAGGATGTGCCCAGGAAGAATATTCCCAACACACATGTCTCTCCCGAAGTTTCTTTCAGATTTTATACACTCAAGACCCATAGGAACACATTATTTCAAAGCTTATTGGTACAAAATGAGGTAAACCCCAGTATCCAGGTTCTCATTGGGTCTGAGTTTCTTCATCTTCGGTGTTGATTAAATTTCTATTTTGTGATACTTTTTATCAGTCCTTTCCCGGAAAAGGTGGTTTCCCTCTGCTCAGGGCATTGTCTTGGGTTGATGGTTCATTATCAGCCTCTGATGGTCCTTGATGTTCTTTGCATATCTCCTGTGCATCATCCCAGCCAGACGAGCTATTAAACCTATCTTTCTAAAACAAAACGGAGGAAATTCCTTCCCAAAGCAAGACCTAGCCAATTCTTACTAAAGAAACAGAAATAGAAATTTTTAAAAGATACAGTTTCCAACAAAGGCAGCTGTGGCTTCGCAAGGATGTGGATCCATGCACTGATTGTCATCCTGCACAGTTAAACTGCTGAGAATGGAAAGAGCTCCGGAGGGGAGGATTTTATTCAATGTCTATTGCCTGTACTATCGCTATGGTTTAGTTCATACGAGATGAGAATGCTCTTCTGTTTTGAAAAATTCATAAATCAACTTATGTGCATATTAAACAACTCTTAATAGCATTGACATCAGTGCAATTCATCATCTCCGAGCTCCATATGTGCCAATTCATCAAAACCACAATCTTGTCAGGTACTGTCCCAATAAATAATTATTTCTGCATCCAGCCCTTCTGAGGGGCTTGTGAGGTGCCCTGCTGATCCATCAGTGTTAATGTTGGGTTAAACCTTTTGTGATCTTCAACAGAATTGCAGTTCATTGGGTGATTTCTACTTTTTTGTAACCTTCATACGAGCAAAATTTACATGTTTTGTTTCATTTATTATTGACAAAATAAAAGGGAATTACTTGTAGGATCATCTTGTGAGCAACTTGTGTGGATAAATGTCATGGTGTTCATATGCAAGCTCCTTTCTCTGTAGTAAATATTTGATTGTAAGTTTTGGAAACGTGGTTCAAAATTTTTCTGACATTCCTAGGTCAGTAGAAGGATTTAGGAAATGGAAGTTCAAGTCTCACTTTGAGACAGACACTTAAAATGCTGGGTAAATAAACCTTCATTATCATCGACTGGTTTGGGTTGGAAGGGACCTTAAATATCATTAATTCCAACCCCTGTTGGAGTGGGGGGTTATTAATCTGACACAGCTTTTCCATGAAATATCATTTTTCCAGTGGAAAAAAAATACTAAACTACTGTGATCACCTCTGCATAATGAGCTTTAGAAGGGTGGTTTGGGAAAGGCATGTAAATAAATAAAATATCAAAGAGATGCTCAGCTCCCAGTGAATTGGAATTAACTGGGCAAGCCAAGTATTTACTACCAGTTGGTGCTTCAATAAATTGAAGCACGGGGATGTGAAATGTGCTTGAATCCTCATCAAAATGCAAGTGGTACCTTCGAACCCTGAAAAGCTGGGTGAGGGTGAACCATGTCCATAAAACATACAGAACTACGCAAACAAGAGCTTTTTTCTTTTGTTAATTTGTATTCTTTAAAGATAGTTGCAATAATCTGAGTATTTAAGAGAAATAGAATATCTGGCTTTGCACTTTCGAGCAAAATAAAAGTGTTTCCTTTCTATTCGGAATATTTTAAAGTTTATTTCTTCTGCAAGAGCACTAAAGGGAAGCTCAGATAGGAAAGTCATGCTTCATTCCATAAAACAAACATTTTCCTTTTGAATTATTGCAAAATGTTCCTGTGGCTCCTTTTGTTTCTAAAATTTGTGAATTTGACTGGAATGCCTGAAAGATGTTGGTGTTGCCAAAAATGTGTTTCCCTGAGCGAAACAGAGAGGGATCCCTGCTCAGCCCTCGTGCACTGTCGGTGCTGATGGCACCGTGTCAGATCTTGGATGGGTCCTTCTCAAACTCACTGAGCGTGCATCAAGCCCGTTCCTGTCAATTTTGCGCCTCTAGGTGAACAATTAACAATTAATTAACTCCTTTGGCCAGGGACAGCCATTAAGCAGCTTTTATTTGCTCTGCTGGGAGAAGAGTGTGTTCAGGGGTGGTAGCTCCTGCTCCTCTCCTCCTTCCCCTGCTGTCCCGGTTTGAGATAAATTTGGGAGGAAACTCCTGAAAAGTGTCTCCTCTAAAAGGCAGAATTTCAGCCCCTTGAAATATTCCTTGAAAGGAATATTTTGGAGGAAAGTGAAAAAACCTGTTTATTTGACAAACAAGGTGCACACAGGCACAAAAGGAAAAAATGAATAGTGTTCGAGAATAAACCTTCTCTGCTGTGGAGAAAGATGGGGGATTTTAGAGTCTCTTCTCTTTCTCTGGTTTAGCTCCTCCCGAGGGTTCAGCCCGGCTGGGCCGGGGGTCCTGCAGCTCCTGGCGAGGGTTCTGCCGACTGTCTCCCTCAGAGATGGGCTGATTTTCCAGATGGGAAAAAAACCCAAACTGAACAGTCCAAAAAGAAGGAAAAAGCAAAAAGCTGCAGTCCCAGAGAGAGAAAAAACCAAAACCCTTCTTTCCCAACTAACGGGCAGATGGCCAGTAGAAAAATGGAAACTAATTCTGTGCCAATTCAGTACCTGGAGGAGTTAAAAACAAACCGTGCTGGAGTTCCCTGGCTGTGCCCCTTCCCAGCTTCAAGTTACAGGAGCCATTCCTGGGCATAAGCAGACAATGGGGAAATAGAGAGCATAAAATCACCCCAGGACACCTGGTTATCCCCAGCCCTGCACTCCGAGCAAAATCCATCCCATGGGGATTGAGAAAGCCCTGCAGCGTGCGTGGGGGCACAGAGGCAATTGAACCATCCTCATCCAAGTGCATTTGCAGGAGCTCAGCAGCTTCTGCGCTTTGATTAGGAAATGACTGCTGGAAAAAAAAGATCATGTCACCTCATAGTTCTCATACAAGTGTGGCACTTCTTGAGGGGCTTTTTTTCCAGCTTGCCTCAGTAATCATCTGGCAGCTACCAAAGTTTTTGTCATTTAGGGCATGATTTGGGTAAGTGGTGGGATACTTCTACTGGCATCCAGGGAAGATTTTTTTTTGTGAGGCTGTCTAGACTAAATAAATGAATGATTATGGATTTTTATGGACACTATATAAACTGGACATTATATAAAGTACTTATATGAAAAAACCTCTAAAATTTGGTGTTTATAATTCCTACCTCTGTTCAAAAGACAGTTTTACTGAATGGTGATTTAATTGCATGTAAAGTAAAGCAAATCTCAAAAATATAAACATGATAAGCATAAACAAGCTGAGACAGGTACAAATCGTTCATTTCTCTGTAGCTTTGTATTTGTTAAAATCAGATCGGGACTCACCCTTCACACTGATCAATAATGTGGAAATGTGATGTTTTTCATTAGCTGCATCTTTACCAAGCTGGAAGCTTTCTCTGCTTCTTCCTCAGCCAAATTCTGATTTAAAGTTTGCCATGAGGTTGCAAAGTTCTGAGCACAGGAGTATTGTTCATTACCCCTTCCAGGTAAGGAATATCCCACTCTGAGCCCTCTGCAGCTGCCAGGTATTCAGCCCATCTCGGGAAGCAGTTTAGCCTCATCCCCGTTTCCCTCTGGGGCAGCAGACCCTGCTCAGACCCTGACTCGTGCTCAGAGCAGCAATTCCAGACAGGTCCTGTGGGATCCTTCCCACCACAGGGGAGGCAGCTGCTGCCCCGCCTCCCAAAGCCAAAATTTAAATCAGGATGGGGATTTGCACTCTGGGCTCCTGCAAATGCTGGTTGTGTTCTTCAGCTCCTTGGCTCTTCTGGGCTGGCACGCACTCCTAGAAGCTGCTCTAGTTTGAATAAATAATTAAATATTAATTAGAGCGGAGGCAGGCAGCCACAGCCAAGCAGTTTGGTGTGAATAAATCCACATTTTCTTGCTTAGAAAATGCATTCCAAGTAGGAAGCTTTCTATTGAACTAAAAACCAGTCTGATTACCTAAATATTAATTAATCTCTTAAAAAGACCAGGGACAAATAAACAAGAGGGAAACTGTATTTGCAGTTTGTTTCTGATCAGCTGTAAAGCACCTGTGACTTTGGTTTCAGGGTTCTGCATTCCTGATGCAAATTTACAAAATCAAGGAGAAGGCAGCTTGAGGAGCAGCAGAACACATGACAACCCCTGAAAAGGGAAGCAGCTGAGGAACAACACTGGAGGAATAATTTGTGGTTTTCTGTAGCCCTTGTCTGGTCTTTAAGCGAATTCTGTTGACTGCTTTTGGTAGTTGACAGCTTGAAGGATGACTAAATGACAAAAAAGACTTCTAGAAAAAAGGCAGTAGAAAGTATTTATTTAAAAGAAATTACTTGTTTAATCAAACTTTTCTGTTTGGATGTCTTTCTTTTTTTTCTTGGATTTTGCTTTACTATTTTCTAGTTGTGTTCCAAAAAAAAAAGTGAGCTGTTTTGCAGGGAGCAGGAGGTTTTATCTAGAGAGGGAACTCCAGAGAGATCCCAGTCCAGCTCCGTTTCTGAGCAGGAGGGCTGAGTGCTCCCAGGGCATCCTGCCCGAGCAGCAACAGAGGGACCGTGGGTGATATTCTGCCATCCACTCCTTGTAAAACACCCAGCCACAATTCCACGGGGAAAAGTAAGTCTGGTTAATTTTCCATTTTGCAAAGTTTTAGAGCTGTCACCCTCTTATGTTTTGACATCTTAAAAATTGAAGAGTTTTAGGATTTTGTTTGAAACAGGTTTTCATCTAGGAAGCCAAGGTAGTTCTTACTTGAAAACCATCAAGGAACATCATTAAATGAAACACAAAATATTGAAACCAAGCAATCGACATGAGGCAGCATAAATTTTTATTTTTTCCTAATTTCAACTCATGAAATATTTTTAATATTTTATCTTTTCTCTCCACTCTTAGGCAGGGGGTGGGGAGGACAAGAAATGTAAAACTTTCCAAAGCCAAGTAGTTTTCAGCTTATTTCAAAAGATTAAGAACTCCTTATTTGCTGATTAATTCAGCAGTGGGAACAGCCCAGGGTTCATCTCCCGTAGCTTTGAACTGAGTTGTCCATTTGAAGTGTTTGCAGAGGGTGTTTTGGGATCCTGAGCCCTGAGCTGCAGCCTTGGTGAGGTGTTTGGGGTTATCTGGGGCTGCTGCAGACTCTCCTTGTCCTCTTCCCCAGGCAGACACAGCAGGGGGACAGAGGCAGCACTTTCAGGTCCTGTCCCTGTGGTACCAAACAGCTGAGGATGGGACACCGGGCAGAGCTGGAGCTGCTGTGGGAATGAGGAGCCTGGGCCATTTCACTGTCCCGGGGTTTCTCAGCTGAGCTGCAGCACAACTGAAAAACTCCAGCGGGGTTTTTTCCTTATTAATCCTGTGTACTTATAAGCTTACTTAAACTTCTGTGCATCTCATAAAGTCTCTCTGCAAAATACACAAAGCATGTGCTTAAAGCAGATGAGTTCTCAGACCTTGCACACCCCGGTGCCAGAGCAGTGCTTCATTTCCATGCTAAGCTAACTGAAAATGGAAATAATTCTCCACGCGGCTGCCTCCACAATCCCAAGTTGTTTTACCCCCGTTCAGAAAAGAAAAAGGAGATTATTGACTACTGAGGGTGCAGAAATCTCAGAAAAGATGCCTGTGTAAGAAAGTGTAACTTATCACAAAGGCTGCATATTTCTCCTCCTTGAATGCAAACTCACATCCGTGTTCCTCTGTATCTCACTGCTGTATAACTTTTAAAATGCCAGATAATGTGTTGTTTATTTTCCAACACAGCATTAAGCATTTCCATTAGAGCTGGGCATGCAGGAAAAACACTGGCACTTTGTACATTAATTTAACACTAAATTTTAAGAGTCCTGAATATTTACCTGGCTGATACTAAGAAAGCAAATTTGGAACGGTTTATGGAAACAAATGGTGATAATGTGGGTGTTTATAAAGGCCTTCCTGGAGATTATGGAATTTCAGTTATTACTTTTGTTGTAGGTTCATTTTGCAAACTTTGTTTTGACTTTTCTCATTCCTGCTGATCTCTTTCACACAGACAGCAAATCTTGCTCCGTACTTCCCATAAAAAAACCTCACATAACCCCACTTCCTCCCAAAAACAACTTCAGTGTTTGTTTCTGGCCAAAACCGTATTTTTTCCCAGGATCTGGCAAAACTTTTTGTCTCATTGTACAGCTTCTGTCATGAAGGTCTCAGCATCTCTGATTCAGCTCAGAGTCCTCTCTGAATAAATTTTGTGAGGGAATTTGACCATTTCAGCTTCAGAGCACAGCAGATTTGGGGTCATGCTTCATCCTGGTGCTGTCAAACAACCTGCAGCAAGCACACCTGACCTGGAAAGCGGCTTGGAGCCAGTCCAGGGGCACACAGGGAAATCTGGGCCTGTTCTCTCTGAGGACTGCTTTGTTTGTAAGCTCTTTGGTCCAATTTTGATTGTCCATGGGTACCATAACCACAAATTTCTGGGGTTTATCCCAGGGTTTTTTTCCCCCTCTGTTTGTGCAAGAGGATATCATAATTTCATTGATTGGACTGACCACACCAAGAGTTCAGCTCACTCCCCTGAGTGTGATACAATAATCCAGCCAGGCAAGCAGGGATGTTCCCCTCTGGGCAGCGCTCCATCAGTTATCCCGGGGTGCCAGTCTCTGCAGAGATATCATCATTTAAGAGCTGCTGGCTTCAGGCAGGTAGGCTTTTAACAGTCCATGGCTTGCTGGCATGGGTTTGGCATTTCGATTTCATTTATGATTTCATCCTCCATGATTGGTCTTATCAAGCCCTCGTCCTGTGGAGAGAAGAGAAATCTCTTCAGCTGAAGCTTTGATGGTCTTATTTGTCCAAATTTGCACTTCTGTCAGACTCTTGGCTGCAGCTCTATATTTCATATGTGAGGCTGTTATGATCCATTTAAATGCCTATGGGGATCTCAACAAGCTTTTTGAAAAGATTAATGACTTAGCTGTGGGTTTTATGATAGTGTTTCTAGAGGAATGCCTGCATACCTAATAAGGTTATTTCTACAAGCCAAAATTTGCATTGCTCTCCATAAAAGACAAATAGAGGGAGTTTAACTACAAAACATCTGAAGATTTACTGCCCGTTTTTATCTCTTGGAGATCACTTTTGCAGAAGGTAGGCAAAAAGGTAGACAAGTAAGGGAAAAGGGAAATAAGAAATGCAACAGCTTTAAAATGGCAGCAGAGGAAGGACAGGGATGTGAGGAATTCTGTATTTTTGAACCTTGTGCCATATGGATGTACCTTTGCAAGGCTGTTATTGCCCACAGTCATGTTTTTATTTGGACATGACTCTTAATAGGAGTAATTTAAATTAGTGTTGGAGCTCGCATAACATTTATTCAAGATTTATGTGAGTGGTTATAAAAAGATTAACGGAATCATTAGCTAAATTGCGTTTCCTAATGAAATCACCAAACAGCAGGCTGGAAGGAGAGGTTATGTTTGTGCTTCTGTTAAACCCTTGACCTAGCAGAGTACAAGTTTTACAGTGCATTTGAAACTTCTGTGTTGTACCTTTTAATGAGGGTTTGTTAAACATTTATCAGCCACCAGGAATCATCTATGTGCCACAAGTGTTTTTGGCTAAAATTTGACTAATGTCTGTTCTGATTTTCAAAATGTGAAGTGTTTGCCTGGCATAAAATATCTTCATCGAGTGACCTCGTGTGACACCACCTTCTTTTAGGAGTGGCACTTTGTTAATAACATCAGACTTCTGGACCTTACTTCCTGTAGATTTGTCTCTTTTGTGTTCCGTGTTAGGACAGCCAATGATTTAAATGGGATTATTTCCTTTCAAATTGTGGTGAGTAAGCCTAATAGGTAGTTTCTCTTCTAGCACTTCTTTTAGCACATTCTACAGGTGTATTCCTGTAGGACTAGTTGACAAACCCGAAATTAGGAAATTGAAAATTTAACATAAAAGGGAACTTGCAAGGGAAAATAATAATTTTAGACACAGTCATCATGCACTGCCATCACCTTAAGTCTATGAAAATGCTAGTACAAGCTCTCCTCCTAAATGAATATATGATAGAAAAAATGCCTGCATTTGCAAGTAAATGCAGAAGAAGCAATCCTGATTATTCAGATATAAACCAGAGCAGAACAGATGCATGATTCTGGGGCATAGATTGCTTTTTTTCTAAACAGATACTTATTTTTATAACGTATCCTGACTTTTACTGTAATCTCCTTGTTGCTTCATAAGAAAAATGGAGAAACAATACTATTCGCTACTGAGGGCATCTTCCAATATTTACAGAGTAAATCTGTTGGGGTTGTTTGACTCTACATCTGTTGTTTGATTTGCTGTTAGGAACATTAGATGGCACAGAGAAGAGAATTATGATAACAGTGATGCTCTCAGTGATGCTGCAAGCCACTTTTCACAAACGCTGATTATGCCTGGGTTGAGACTCTGTCAGAGGATGAAGAGACAAACAGAAGATGGATCTGCCCGGAGCTCTGGAGTCCTGTTTACTCTGCCACCCGCTCCAGCTCACGGGCAGAAAGCGTCTGCCCAGCCCTGCAGGGTGCCCAGGGCTCCTTCTGCAGGGCCAGGGCGTTCTTGGGTGTGGAAACCACACCAGGGACTCCTCAGAGCCCTTGCTGAGTGTCCCCCGTTGTCCCATCCGCGCTGCACGGGGACACCGCAGGCCTGGGCACCCCCAGCAGGATGAGGAAGGGGCTCCAGTCCTGTCCAGGATTGTCCAGCCCGTTTCCCACTGCTGGGATTGGTGGTTGGTCCTGTGTGCAGGGAATTCCCTGGCAGTTGTCCCACTGTGCACATGGAATTCTGCTGAGTTCTGTGCAAAGCAGAGTCCCTTTCTTCTGACGGCTCTTGGGGAAATGACTTTCTCTGAAGGCCCCTGACCTGAGAATTTTCATATCAACTGTCTTTGGGGCAAAGCAGTTGATGCTGCCATGTAGAGAGCTGATTTTTCAAGGCAGATATTGTCTTGTTTTAGTCTTATAGGGCTGATTTTAGGATGACCATGGTTCTTTTTGTTTTATATGTGGCTGTACGCACATAATTTTCTAATTAGAGTTCTTAGCATAGTGTTTAATCTGAGTGCTAAACTGAATGCAGTGAAAACTGTATTATTCACCAAGATGATGCCAAAGTCACACAGATTTGATTATACAGCTGCTTATGTGAGCTTTACATTGGGCTACTCTTCCAGTTATTCTGATTTGTAATTTTGTTAAGACGATTTCTCTGCTGAAACACAGTGTCAATTTAGAAAAGCAAAAGGAGCGCACAGATTCACTTCTCAGAGTCTGGAGAGTAAATTAAGAGTATTTGGTGTTGAACCTTTTGTATTATTTACTTTTTTGGGGGTTGAGAACAAGGACAAGAGCAAAACTGTTTTCCTTATTCCTATCACTTGTAGGATGTGTGTTTCTCCTTCAGGGTTACCATGGTGATAAGAGGGCTGTTAAGGCCTAGCTAGGCAGGTACTGCATTAGGCTAAAATCATTTATCCTTTCCATCTGCAACATGCATGGCCAGGAGATGGATGGCATCATTTCGAGCACTCGCCCCTCTGGCAGCTGCTGTAAGCTCAGCCCCAAGAGTTCACGGTGGAACATGGGTACAAGTTCTGCAGGCCTGAGGTGTACTGCAAAGGGAGGCTGGCTTTCAAAATATATCCAAAATTATAAATACCGTGCTGGAATCAATAGTAAAATTCAGGAGAAGTAACAAGAAAAGGCCCAGCTCTGCCCTATCTGCTCAGAAAGAGAGGGAGAGGGGAGGAAATGCAGGCAGAGGGAGCTGAATGATTCCTTTTTGTAGTGATCTGGAAGCTGTTCCGTACCCCAGTGCCTCATTGGCTCTGCGGGACAGGGCTGCCCGGCTGTCTGGGCTGTGTTTCCCAGGCTGGACGCACACTCTGACTCTGATGGGCTCAGGTGGCTCTCCCCAGCGCTCTCTGACCCATCCCTGCTCTGAGCAGAGCTGCTGCCCGGCCACGGAGGAACCCCAGCCCCACGCTCCTATGAAAATCAGCCTCAAGAAGACTTCAGATTAATTTTTTTGTTGGGGTTTTTTTTTCTTTCCCCCACCCTGTGCTTCAGGGCACTCAGTTGTCTCTGCATCAGGCACTGAAGTAAGTAACAGTTTCCAAATCACTAAAAAAAGAAATCAGGCGTGTCTATCCTGGTCTCCAAGACCTTCACACGATCCCTACAGCAACCTCCCAGCTCCAGGCTGGAATTTACTCTTCCTCTTTGAATATAACTCTTAATTTAATTAATATATACATACATCATTAATACCAATCTTCATTTGTATCAAATTAGAGTGTATAAAGTGGTTCTTCCAGCACCCTCATCCCCATGCCCCTCTCCCCCCAAGTTGTAGTTCATATTTTGATTTTACTCTCAAATAAACTGTGAGGTTTGTAAATTCATATAATACGGGGTTTTGAATTTAATTGTTGAAAAACTAATTGTATATATTCCTCCTGAGCAAAAGTACAATATAATCTTTTGGTCTCCTTCCTAGGTTTGTTTATTTATGGCAGATTGAATGGATATTTCTAATGCCTTTTACACAGTAAGTAGATTACCTAATGCCAGCTAGTTAATTTTCAGTATCTCACATTTTCATAGTTAGGCTCATCAACATATTTTTACATTAATTATTTAACTGCCATTTTCAATCTTTTCAGTCAGGCACACTTGTGCCTACTCAGGGCACAATTAGTCACTGCATTATTATAGAATTAAACCAGTTTAAGTGAATAAAAAGAAATTTGCACATTTTGAACACAGATACATTTTGTTCTGAGTATTTTTAGCCTGAAGATTGGCTTTCAGTTTCACATTAGAACATTTTCCTGTTTCAAAAGGAGATAGCCAAAGCTTATATAGTTGTTTCCTTATTTTAGGTCCTGAATTGCTTTTAAATACTATTGCTTTTTAAATACTTGACTATTGATTCCCCTTCTCACCAACCAATAGCAAAAAGACAATAGAGCAAATAAAACAGTTCTGAAGTGCTGTTAAGGGATGTAACAAATTAATTAATATACACAAATGCAAAGTATCCACTGCCCTTGTTCCTGCTGAAAGCACAAAATACATAACTGATGCTTTTTTGCTATAAATGCTGATTCCTACCTATTCTGAGTCGTAATGGGTGGTGGGCTACAACCACCACTCCCACAAATATTCTTTATTTCAAATACCGTTTGTGGATATTGGATTCAATACTTTGCACTAATTTTGGAAGGAATTGTGTATCAGAGGTTGAGGGGGTGAAAGGCTTAATAAGCTCTGTGTTTGAGACACAGTTAAGGTTTTGTTCTATGTTCTCTAGGTAATGTAATACCAATCATAACAGATGGTAAATTTATAAACAGTAGAATATCTGCCTTGTTGCTACTTGAAAATGAAAAATAAAATATGGCCATGCTATTTTCTGAGCATTTTTGAGACGAGGAGCACACTAAAAAGAAATCAACGTTCAAGAAAATGATTTTAAGCTTGGGGAAGAGCAGTGCCTCATCAGGAAACAGGTCAACCGTCCTTTTCAACTTTTAATAGGATTGTGAAATGAAAGGGGGCTTATTTCATTACCCTTGTTCATCTTCCTTATCTGCATTTCTTGTTGCTCTTTGGCAAAGCAAGCTCTGACTCTTTTGGAACATTAACCTTGATTGTGCAGCAGGAGATGTTTTCCGCATTCTTAATTAACCATTAGGTGTATACTCGGATCAAACATGTTAATAAACAAGTTACAAATACTACAAGATTTCTAATGTGTTTCTTAGAAAGGTTCATTGTGTTAAAAAGATTTCCCTAAACGTGAGAATAAAAGGTTTGATAGAAAGTTATAAAAGTTACCCTAAGACATGTGGAGATTTTCCTTTTTATTCCCAAATGCTTCAGTCTTGCTTTGAGTAACGTCACAAAGAAATAATGCCATCATTGGGCAAAGTTTAAATATATTCATTATGCTTAAATTATTAATAACCACCACGTGAGACTTTCACCAGTACATACCCATCTCTCCTGATTTGTTCCTTTGGCCTCATGCAGAGGGTGAATCTTCCTTGATGAAGGCACAGTCCTGTTATTGCTGCATCCTGGAGAGCTGCTCTTGGCTTTCCAGCCACCTGCTTGGTCAGTTTGTTGCTCTCAAGTTTTCTGCTGGCGGAGTCGGTGAAAGCGCAGATAACAAATGCTGATGAAGTGTTTCCTGGGAGGCTGCCAGCCCCTCCTGGCTTTCACCTGCCCCGTGAGCTCAGTGGGATGAACACGGAATTTCCAGGACTCTCGAGCAGGGGTGACATTAAAGCTGCACCATTTGTGTCACCAATGCTGGAAATGTGTGCATCAGTCTCATTCCCAGAATCTCATTTAATGGTGTAACTGCTTTTGCACAGAGGATGGCTCTGACTTCTCTTCTTCTGGCAGGATCTGCTTGCTTCTTTTGAAATTTGAAATTGTTCAGTCTCAGCTAAAAACTTGACCTTGCAAAACTTTACTCACACAAATAGCCTCAATCATTAAAGCAGTATAATTATAGCTCATAGGAGTAGAAATATGCAAGACTGACCTTTAAAACATGTTCTCTTGGCTATCGTAACGGAAAAAAAAAGTTTTCCTTTTTAATTTAGGTGGTAAATCTAGCAAATAATTTACAGTATGAATGAATTGCTTTTCCTTTTCTGAAAAACAAAACTTAGCAATTGACATAATTTGAAAATGTATTATTCTGAACATAAAGTGTTTTTTCATGAAGAGGTTAGTAAGGCTATTTAATGCTGCAAAAGCACTGCCTGTGTGTCAGCAGCACCCACATGAACCCAGCAGACTGGACCTGCTCCGTCCATGGCCTCAGTGGGCTGTGAAATCCGTTCTCTCCCTAAGCCTTGACACTCACACCTCAGCCTCGTGGATCCGCGGTGGCTTAAGGCTCCCATGATGAGGTACCAAGTGAATGATGCTCTAATAAGACCTTTTTTAGGCCCTGACATGACAGATTTAGAGTACCAAAGAAAAAAAAAAAATTGAATGAACTCTCATTTTTCAAGGTTCTTCAGTTTAATGTATATTTGATAGTTACAGAAGTTGTATTAGGGGTCATTTCAATGCTGTCCAAACTTCATGTGAAATTTTCCAAAGTGCTTTTATTTTGGGTTTATTTTTTTTTCCCAACTTTTGAAGCTAGATCAAATTTTCAGTAGACACTTGGGGGACATGCATTCCTATTGCTCATTGCCAATGGCTAGAGCAGATTCTAAATCCTCCACCCTTCTGTCCGCAGCTCCTGTCTCTGCAGGGCTGGGGGACAACCCTGCAATGATTGGATGGGTCCTACTCACCCTTCAGAGTTGTTTAATTAAAATTGCTGGGTGAGGGGTGTGAATGGCTGAGCTTGAGCTGGGCAGGACCAGGGAACAATGTGTGTCCCACTTTTTGATGTGCATGTCCTGTGCCTCTGGCTTTGTTTTTCCTTGTGCTTCACTCCCATTTGAAGGGGAATGGGGAATTACCACTGGAGAGCTTTCCAGTTCCTTCTGCTTCCTGCGGGGGTGGATGCTGTCCACTGGAGTATAAAATTCATCCAAAGAATTTCTTTTGAAAGCCGGAGGTCCCTGAAGGCATCAAATCTTTCAAAAGGCAGGTTTTCACATTTCAGCTTCAGAATTGCTGGTTGCAGGCTGGTAGGGTGGAAAAGATTGTAACTCTAAGTGGGACGAGGCATTCTCTGCTGTGCTGTGATTCTTACTGAGGATTCAAAATACACGTAAAGCTTCTGGCACAGGGAAGGGCAGGTGTTAACTTGGATTTGCTTTTTGTCGCCTTCAGTCACTTGTCATCCTCTGGGTTCCATCAGTGTCTGTGGGGATCATGCTGGGAAAGTCCTTGTGATCCCTGAGCAGGGCTGCTGGGGCAGAGAGCCCTTCCCAGCATTTCCAGGGTGTTTCTGCTGCTCTGGGTTTGATGTGGAGCCCAGCCCGTGGCACCAGACCTGTGCCAGGGGTTTCTGTGCAGCTGAACCAGCACCAACCCCATGGGCTCCTGGGCTGCTCCTCCCCGTGCTGGCCCAGCTCAGAGCTGAGCCTGTCCCCCTCTGGGGCCGAGGAGCAGCGGGAGCTGTGGAGCTCCTCCGGCACCTGAGAATGGCAGCGGTGAAAGTCCATCTCTGCACAGACCCTTAGCTCCTCCTTTGCATCATTAAACGGAATAATATATGTTTTTCAACAACTCTATGGCTCCCAAAGGCAAAATATTTTAATGCAGATACGACCATGATGTGAAATGCTGCAGGAAGCTGGCCCTCAGAGATAATGAAACTGTGAGTTTTGTGTTAATTGATGCAGCAGGAAAGTGCCCATCCACATATGCCTGCTGCTAACCTTCTGCCCCGGGGGGATAATCATTTATAATTAGGCCAACTAGTTCCTTGTCAATAAACAAGTTAGACAACTTTTCAAAAGGGTGCTGTGATTATGATGATTTTGCTGTGAGCCAAGTTTATCTATACATAGTTAAAAAATTATAAAAAACTTCATTGGACAGACCAGATAAGTATCGAGACAGAGAGATGAGTGCTGATTGTTAACTTTTCTACAGCATCTCCATACCCATGGAGGCTGCAGCTTTACAAAATGAAAAGCAGCAGATAAAGAGGCAGCTTGCAGTGGAGATTGAAGATTATTTTATTAATTTAAAAATTGAATGTCTTAAATTTTATCTGCTTAAAATGGAATGAATCAAACCATGATGCGTTGAAGTATTAACAAGATTTCAATTAAACTTTGCCACAGCGTTCTTACTCAGTTATTCTTTCCACTGCCAGGTAGGAGGAGCCCCTTTTATAAAACACCTGGAAATGCTGGATCCCAATTGCCACGTTATAATGTGATGATAATATAATGCACATTCTGCAAAATATCTGTAATTAAGTATTTGTGTGAGGCTTGATAACAGCTCCTCTAGTATTACACAGCTTTAAATCTACATGGAAGTGATTTCTTAGCATTCATACTATTCTAACAGTGATTTGTATTTAATGTCATACTCTGTCTATTTTGATTATATTTTCTAATAAGGTACAGCAGGATTAGTTATCAGATGATTCTTAATTTGCATAATGAACTCCTTGAATTTCTGAATTTGGCAGCAATCATCTCAGAACCTTGTTTTTAAAAACACTTAGTCCCGAGTACCAGGAAATGCGTAAAGGAAAATATTTCCTGGAATGCAGGGTAATTTGAGGCAGGATTTATGAATCACCTTCTTCAGTAGGTTCATGTGTTGCTTGTGAAAGAAACAAAATATTTGATGGATGGCATATAAAAATTCCAGAGTGCCCATTCTAAGTTGATCAGCAAAGTGTTCACCTTTCCTGAACTCTTGCTTTAACCAACCAGTGTCTCTAATTCTATCTCTGTATGCCCATTACATTTTTTACATATATATATATATACACATATATATATATACACGGGCACATCTATGTAGGCATTACTTAGTACCTATGTTTTTGTATATTAAATTAAATATTATTTATGTGCATATTGCATCTATTGTATGTACATATTAAATTACTCAGTGTGTAATCAGCAGCATTGGAAATTTTTATGCAGAATGATTTATCTGTCGTGTAATAGCCAAATTTTAGACCCTGAGAATTTCCCACCTCTCTCCCTGAAGTCTGGGCAACAGTTTCGCGCAGTTCACTGGTTAATTAGAGGTGCCAGCTTCTTCCTGAGGTGATTTACATGGGCTGGCAGGCATTCTAATACCTGGGATATCCCCACAGCTGCTGCTCGAAATCCCCTGCAAACAGCAGTGGTGACAACAAGTAAACCCATCTAATGCACTCCTGTCACTTGCTGCACAGTACAGTTAGCAGAAGGAAAACATTAATTTTAAATCTATTCTACTTGAAGCTTTCACTGTTAAATGGCCACTCTACCTCAAGGTCAGGTGCTGGAGGAATTTAACTTAATGTGAAATGCTCCCTGTTGTTTATTTGGGTTTAATTTTGATATTTTCTTTTTGGCATTGTTATTCTATTTTTAGAAGCATAAGATATATATTTATACACACACACACACACACACACATATATATATATAAATGATACTATAAGGTTTATCCATGTGTATATTTACATGTGTAAGGAGTTGGGCTTCTTGGACATCCTCACTATTGAAGGGAGGGCACTTCAGCCCCGTTTCACTTGGAATCAGCCCTATGTGATCAATGTTGATATTTCACGTGCAGTTCAGGGCCAGCGTGACGCGCAAACCCCCTCATTTAAGGTCTGCATAAACAAACTTGCCTAAATCCCAATATTTAAAATGCTTTAAAGAGGTGTTACTTCTACAGTGGCTTCTGTACACTTGTATTTTGTCTGGATGACTGAAATTTACGGAGAATTAACAAAAAGTGACAATGCAGTCTCACAGCCACTCCCATTTAGTTCATGTGTTGAGGATCAGCTGCCCTGATGTGCCCCGACAGCCCCGTTCTGTGAATGCTCCTCTTGCACATCTTGGGGACCTGGGTCAGTGATTTCTGCAAAACATCACTAAAGGTTTGGGGAGGACTCAGACTCCGCTATTTCCCCTGTGTTGCTGTCTCAGGATCTCCTCGTCAGGCTCTGTGTAATAGGATGGGGAGAGGGTTTATTCTCCTGACTCATATCCCGCAGATCCCTTTAAGTTTTCCCTGAGATGTTGTCTCTCTTACTCTGTGAAATCTCTAAGTCACTGATCTAACCCGATGGAACCCCATTTCCAGTGGAAAAGTACAGCTAGGAAATTCTCCCTCCTGAAAATCAAATCCTTGATGGTGCAAGGTGAATTCTAGAGATAAAATCTCATGGTTAGTGCAGTGCATTAGGATTAGGAAAACTGAGTTTTGCTGGTCAGCTCTGTGCTCCTTTCGAAATGCCTTTGGGTCAAACCCTTAAATACATGTGAGTCTATTTTTTGCTGTCACTGGGGTTTTATGCATGCAAGATGCACATGCTTGGAACCATCTCGGGTTTTTTGTTTGTTTATGATTTTGTTGTCCAGTAAATCAGAATAATAGAGGGCTCTCCTGGAAATCATTCTGCTGCTCCCCTTGTTAGGGGTGTTATGACCACAACTATGTTCAAATAGGAGAGATCAACAGAGAAAATCAATCAGTCTGGGGAGGATGCACATGCAAATAGCTGTGTGTAAGTCAGGCACCTTGACCAGGTTTCTCTGCTGAATGACAGGGAGCAAACACATCTGTAATTATTTTGAATTGCTCAATTTGTTCACTCTCTTTAATTTAGAAGCTGGCATGCAGTTGATGTGAATGTTTAAAGGTTTCCAGCTGGGTAGAAGACGGCCTTGAGATTTTTTAACGAGATCTCAGGGAGAGCAGATACCTTTCTGAAACAATACAATGCTAGGAGAAGTTTCTAAAGTTTAAATAAACATCTGACCTCAGGAGTTTATCATCCAAACTGAAGCTGCAAACTCTCTGTATTCATTAGTGTTTTGTAGCTGTTAGTGTTTAGTCATCCGATGTTCGAATTAAGGATTTTTTGTCACAGCAGAAGCTCACGGGCTGGGAACACGGTGCAGAGGAAGCGGAGCATGACTGAAACTCCGGCAGACAGATTATTGGCTGCTGGGGGCAGGAGGAAGGCTCCAAACTAAGAACTCTCAATAAATAGAGACAGCCTGCACACGGCTGGGGCCACGAGACCGGGAGCTGCTGAACCACAGCTGGTGGCAGGAGTTGGAGCCCAAGAGCTACAGCTGAATGTTGCTTTACTCAGGCCAGGCAGTTTTGATCCTGCCACATGGCAGCTAAAATAAATCCCAGAATATGCAATCAGCTCGTGATTGCCTGCCTGCCGGATGTCTCAGTCCTGTCTGTAGGAATCAGCCGAGGTGATGGATGGTTGTGAGCCCTCTCGGTGGGATCTGAACCACAGGGCCTTCACATGAGCTGCTGGAATCCCCTCCAGAGCAGGGAGTAAAATATTGGCCGTGGCAGCATTTGCCTGCTGATCTGCAGGGCTTTTGAGGAAGTAGTTCTGCCTCACTCAAAAAAAAAAAAAAAAAAAAAAAAAGAAACAGAGGCCTGGAAATCCTCTAGTGTCTGCTGTCTTGACTTACTGAGGAGGTGTCTGGGAGAGCGGCGAGTGAAGGGAAGGAGACTGCAGAGTGTTTTGGCTGAGCCAGTGCTGTGGAAACCTGAGGTTCCTGATCCAGTGTGTAAAAGCACATTTCAGCAATTTGTCCAGATAAACTGTTCCATTTGTGCTGTGATGGAAGACGGGCAGTGAAATGCAACAACTGCTAAATTTCAGGGCCAAGCTCTCGATAGTTTTCTTGTCCTTCTGGGAGTTTTGAAGCACTCCACTAAGAGTCTTTTATTGTAGCTGACATGGGGCAGCACAGGGTGAAAATTCTCCTTAGGCTTTTATACAGGACCAAGATACACTGAATAAAAAAACCTACAGTGGATCAGCAATCGAATTAACCCTGGGCTTGCTGTCAGCCTGCAGGAATCAGCAATCGAATTAACCCTGAGCTTGCTGTCAGCCTGCAGGAATCACAGCAACTGTGCTTTAGCCTCCCCTCTGGAAAGATTCAGCCCCTTCTCCTTCCCTTGCAAGCCACGTGCTTCGGGATGTTTGGCCCCAGACCCCTCTGTCCCAGGAGTCTTGGCCTCAGTAAATTGAATCTGTGATCAATAGCAAGCGCCCACTTACGTGTGAGAAGTTCGCTGTTAGTCCTGACACAAACCAGAAAGTAAAATTTATTTCAGCTTCAAACCCATGAAACGTTGCTGCTGACCTGGTCTCACATGTAAGAAATCAATGCTGGCCTCATTAATTTGGAAATGGTTGTGTTTTGCCGTTTCCTGAAGTCCCTTTGAAAGTTTTATGCCAAGAGAAGGTGGTGCTCTGCTTGTAAATGAATTCCTGGTGAATTGTTTAATTCAAAATATCTCAGAGTTAAGCAGTCCGTAAACTACATTTTCCAAACTGATCCTTCCACACGGAACAGATCACGCCTGTGGATACAAATCTGCAGAACAAGTGATGGCACAACCACTTGGGCAAATGCATCTTTCCAGGCATGCTGAAGGCAATTTGCATAGGGAATTAGACAACAAATATAGACAGAAGCAGTCTTTCACGTCATTAGTAACAAACGCTTTCTGTGTTTTGTGATTTTAGTCAGATTGTGAGTCCGCATAATTAGGAAGAGATTTGCAAAGATATGAAATAACCAAAATAAATTAGGTGAAGAAACACAAATGCAAAAGCAACAGTCTTGATTTAAATAATAATTTTTTCTCATAGTTTGGCTAATTTACTGAGGTAAATGACATGATAAACATATTATACTGATTTCTTATGTACTCAGATTTTTTTCTTCAGGGATTTGCTAAATGTTTGTGCATTCCTGTCCTGCAGCACACAGGGATATTTAAGAATATGCTGCAGCACTGACAACTTTCCTGTTACTGTTATTTATCATTTATATTGCAGTAACATCTATTGCCTGTCCTCTGATACAGATGCAGGGAACGTTTCAAGTCCAGCCTCTAACAAAAATATAGAATCTGAAGAGAATTTTACGAAAATTGAAGTGTTTTGTGACAAATGAGATTTTGCAACCACTTATTTCTGTTTATCACCAGCTTCTTTCTTTGGAAAGTAACATTCTTTGGTTTTCAGCTTGCTAGAAAGATGCAGACAGCCCCTGCTGGGGCAGATTGTCTCCAAAACGTTGTCCTCAGGCTGGCTCAACACCTTTGATAATCAATAGCAGCCTCAGTTTACTCCTCGGTGAGACATGTCTGGTTTGGTTGAGTTTGAATCTTTGTTCAATTATTTCTTGTTGTTGTTTTTTCTGGGCTCAGACTCCACAGGTTTATATGTGTGTCCTCAAGTCAGCCATTCCTGCTGTCCAGGCTATGGAAAAATAGCAGGAGAGGTTGTTTTGCTGCATCAGAAAAACATCTCCATGGCCCCGGAGCCTGTTTGGCTGGGGGCAGTCACGAAGCCCAGGGTGAGCCTGGAGAGTCAAAACAGAAAGAAAACAGGAAAAATCCTCGAGTGGTTTTGGCATTTGTACTTGGTGTTCTTGGCAGACTTCGTTGGTGGGTTTTTATTCCGTAGTTCTCCCATTTCAGTTGTGTTGCACTGGCATTTTTTTGGGTGAGTTTTGGTGTTTTTATTGGCTTCGTTGTGTGTTTGTTGTGGTATTATTGCAATGTTGAAAGGGATTTTTTATTCTTATGTCATTCTTTTTATCCTTTTGTCATATGCCTTTCCTTGCTTGTGTTACGGCACATTTTTTCATCACGGTGCTTTCTTTGCATTTTTTGTGCATTTTTTGCTTTTTTTGGTGAAGTCAGTTTACAATTTTGCTTTTTATTTTTTACTTTTTTTATTTTGTCTTTTTTTTTCTGCAGTTTTGCAGATTATATAAATTTTTTTTCACATTTGCTTTCATTTTGGGGGTTTTCTGCTGGAATTCTGGAGGGGGGTTTACTATTATTTCTATTTCATTTTCTGCTTTTTGGAACTTATATTTCTCCTTATTGCACTCTTTTCCTGTTAAAAATATTTGGAATTTTTTTCCCTTTTGGATGTACATATATTAAAAAATATCTTTGAGTGGATTTGGCATTTAATAGTATTTTTCATGATTTGACAGTTTTGGCAGTTTGAGCATCTTTGGGTGGTTTTTGGCATTTTGGTGGTTTTTTGTTTTGACATTTAGTGTCCTTTTTGGTGCACTTTCCAGTGGGTTTTGAACTTTTTGTATTGTTTTGGTGTGCTTTTTAAATTTTTTTTTTTCATTTTTGATGTGCTCTTTTTAGCATTTCAGGGTATATTTCAGCATTCTGGGCTATTTTTCGGCAGTTTTTTCCCTGCAATGTTTTTGCCATCTTGGCAGTGCAGATGATGATGGTTTAGGGGATGGTGCTGAAGGCCCTTGTGAGGCAGCACTGTGGGATCACTGCTCTGGGCCTGGCCACCACCCCTGCTGCAGTTCAGCCCTTTGGAGAGAGGAACTAAAACAATTTTTCATGCAAGTAAGTGATGCTGGATTCTTTGCTGATGAGAAAAAATAACTTGGCCTAGGCCTGTTGCAATTCCAGTTTAAACTCCCCAAAAATGTACCTCGAAACCTGAGAGCATCCCCAGCTCTAGGAAGGGGTTTTGGAAAGCTCTGGAACACCCACAGCCTGTGGGATGTAAAATCCCCTCTCTGCCGGGCTCAGAGGTGTCTCAGCTCTCAGTGGCTCTCAGAAGAGGTCTTTCCTCTCTACCCTCCCGGTGTCCTGGCTCAGAGGACGCCTGATATGCTTGGAAAAATGCTCTGGAGTCTCTGAAATGGTCACACTCTGGGTACCGACACTTCTGGCATGAATTTCTCAAGGCACAGGAGGAGTTTTGCCCTTGTAAAAGCGCTGGCTTTAAGTCTGTCCTGTCCCACTGAGAGCAGAGGAGATGCCCTGGTGTGCTCTTGGTGTGCCCTCATGCCTGGCAGCCACTTGGCTGGGAGGCTCCCTGGGACTCTGTGCAACTCCTGTGGCACTCGGGTTTTACTGGAGAGCTTGGTCTGTCCTACTGATCATATACTAATTCTGTAATTTGTGCTGTGCAGTGCCCAGAGGGTCACAGTCTGCCCAGGACCCTCTGTGCCAGGCAGTGCTGAGCACGCTGGAGCTGCGTTTCCAGTTAAATGAAGCTCAGTAAAAATGGGAACCCCTCTTGCCTGCACAGCAGAGAGAAGGGTGCTCCGAACCAGCTGGGATTGCCCCTCTTTCTCACCCAGCAGCCCAATTTTCAGTATCAATGCACCAATGGTCACAAGAGAGGGGGGCTCGGGACCCCAGGTGGGGGTGATATTGTCATTTGAGTGTGAAATTAAAGCATCACAGATGTGCACGGCTTTAGGATCCCAACCCAAGGGCCTGTTTTGAAATGTAAAATTTACCTCCCAGGAGGCGGGCAGTGTTCTGAAAGTCCATGTGGTCCAGTATTTAAGCCCTCCCGGTGAGGAAATCCCTCTGGCCCAGCCGGGTGGGGTCTGTGTGCGCCAACCCCTGCCCAGATCTCCCGTAGCCACCAGCCCCTCGCCGGGAGGGATCGTGGCCAGCATCAGCTTCGGTGGCCTCAAGGGACAGCCCCTCCTGGCCAAGCTGCGTTTGCACTGAGATGTCAGAGCGCAGTGTGGGTTTCCAAATCTTAATTAAACGCCCAACGAACCAGAACAACAAAACAGCAGCTGAAGGTGATGCCGGTTTATTCCCTTTTTTTGTTCAGCTATCTGAATGACAGACAGGAGCTGCACTTCTCCAAGTGCATGTGATGACTGCATGACAATGTGAGACTTCCTTCTGGTGCACAACAGTTGTCTACAAAAACTCACCCACGATTCACTGATTGTTCTGGAGAGCTGGATGAACACATTAATAATGCTGAGATCACGGAATCATTTATGACCCACTGAGTTTAACCATCAGGTGTTGCATTCATGCCCTAGTAATGTATTTAATAATGTTTTCCCACCTTGAAACTTACTGTATCATCCCAAATTATCTATTTGAAATGGTTGTTTCAATTTCTGACTCTTGCTAGTGTAATTTAACATTTTCATTAGCTCAGTAAAAGAAAAAGTTTAAGGACCTTTATGTTTCAAAGGCATGATGTGTGTCATGGCGGGAATCTGGTAGGAATTACTATTGTTTAATGAATACTTTATGGGTTCTGTAAAGTAATTACATAGTGTAATTAAATTATTTGAAATTCAGTTTCTAACTTTGTTTCCTGAACAGACTTAATTTGATCTTTGGGTAGGGAATAAGTTTCTTTCAGTTAAGCCCTCTGTAGGCAGAATAGGGAATATGTCATTTGCACATGGGTGGCTTGGGACTTCACGGGAAAGAAAACCAAAGAACTTCCTTGTTTTGATCTATTCTCTGTTTCATGGCTTGTGTTCAGCATGGGGAAGCCACATAATTGCCATCAACTGCTCACTGAATTAGCTTATTTGAAATCTTTTCCAATAATTTATTCTAGAGCTGTGAGCAGCAGACTTGCAGGTGAAACAACGCCTGTGCTCAGTTCCCCAGCAGGAGTTCCCATTTGCCACAGTCACGCATGGAGATGCTCCTACAGAAAACTGCACCTGTGAGGATCCACACATAAACTGAATATTTGCTGATCAATTAACTCTTCCTGAGGCAAACTGACATGGACCTCAGTGACCACTTGGTTTTTAATACAGAACTTGTGCTTTGGACATTTCTGGCCCTTTTCCCACCCTCTTTTTGGAAAAATTCACGCTGAGAGTTAAGGAATTCTGATTCCCAATCTTTTTGTTAATTTGCCTGGGAAAATAAGGGAATGATTTCTATCTTGGATTAAGTCCGAGTTTTTCTTTTGGCTAGGAGGCCTTCCCAAGGCCATTACTTTTCTTTTGCAGTAATTTCATTACAGGTCCTTAGAGGACCCTGTTCTGCCCCAGCCCATGGCCCAGCAGGTCACACAGACCACTGCTCCTCTGCGCTGGTTCTGAGAATGACTTAAATGGTTATAAAAATTAACCAGCTCTGTATTTGCCATCTTCTGGGGTAAAAGAGAACTCTATTCAGGAAACCCAGACTAGAAGCTTAGGAAATTACACAATTGGAAGTCCTTCATCTCTGAATTAGAGCATGGGCACAGTTTTGGAGATAGAATTAACAATATGGTGCAGTGTTTTAGAATTTCCTTCTTTTCCCGCGTGGAATTATGAATCAGCTCTGAGTCCTCACCGTGCAAAATGTCTGAACCTGAGGCCTTGGTTCAGGTCCATCCTCTCACTGTGCTTAGAAGTAAATAAAAAGAGTTTTCCTGAGCCAGTAGTTAAACAGTCAAGGTCTGAGATGGTCACAACATGCCAGAGAATGAACAGTATTTCTGAAGGATGGAAGCAGCAGCAGAGCCTGTGCACTCTGGAGGAGCTGCCCAGTTATTTACTGCAAAGCCTGCACCTCCACTTCCAGAAAAAGGAGTGCCTTTAAACCACTTCAGTACAAACAGCCCAGCTTTTTCATGGAAAATTAAATAATCATGCTGTAAGGGAAGATGGCTTCTTTCATTTTTTTACCTTTTTTTTTTTCTTTAAGAGTTTTAAGTAGGCAGCCCAAATGAATATGTTCTCTAATTCAAGCCTTAAAAATGAGACTGTGCTCAAGATGGACCATAAGAGAATGCAACCTGCCAGCTTAATTAACTTTCTGGAATGCTTCTGGGCAAAATTAATATATGTGGATGAAAGCCAAAATCAGCCTGACTGAACAGATTTTAGCTAGCAGACCACAACTCTGAGAAACACAGGGACCTTAAAGTATGCAGCCTAGCAATATTAATTACAGTGGTTAGAGAACTGTCTATCCTTTTTGTGGATGCCAATCTGCATTTATTGTTGTTTATTTCCAAGCCAGTATGGTTACCAGAACAATCTCAGAGTTAAATTAAAAATTAGAAAATGATTTGCCATCATTTTCTGCTTCAAACTCTTATTAAACAGCAGTTGATGAAAATAGAAAGCTAGATTTACTCAAATAGCCTGAGTGTGAAACTGAATTAGCTCCTAATGAAATCAAGGCCTGTGATATTAATGTCCTTTATGAACATGAACTCCTAACTTGGCCTTTATGTCTCGCTAGAAGAGGATCTCTGCATTAAACCTTCCCTGGTCTTGTCAGCAGACGCTGTGCAGAACATTTGGAGCCGTTAGCCACGCTTTGTGTGGGCTGCGTTCGCTTGCCACAAAGAGAAGGAAGCAAAGTTTTCTGCTCTGTGATTCCCTGATTCTTCATGTCCGTGCTTTCCCTTGGTGATGGCTCTACTGCAGTCCTGGGCACGCCGCGCCTTCATCTGCAGCGTGAAAAGGGAGGAGATGTGGCAAAGAGAGGTCACAGAACCACAGACAGGGCTGAGCTGGGAGGGACCCACAGGGATCATGGAGTCCAGCCCCTGGCCCTGCACAGACCAGCCCCGAGGCTCACACCCTGAGCCCGAGAGCATTGTCCCAGTGCCTCTGGAGCTCTCCAGGCTGCTGCTGTGACCACTGCCCTGGGGAGTCTGTGTTCAGCTCAGCCAAATCAGAGAGCTCCTCCCGATGTCTTCGCTGGAACCCAGCCCCAGCGTCTGCAGAGGGAACCTCACCCAGCATGGAGGTCAGGAGCAGAACACGTTTCTCTGTTGTGTATTTCCAGCATTGGACAGCTCTGGTGAGCAACCACGGGAAATTCGCCCACTGAAAATCCAGGATTGCACTGCATTACAAGCACATGGTGGTAATTAAAGAGAAACTGATTAACTGGTGTCAATGCAGAACAGAGAGGTTCTGGTGTCTTAATTGCCCCCTTGAAGGAAGGTAATCATTGCCAATCTCTCTCCTGATCTTTGAAATGTTTCCTTCTCTGTGGAAAGGGCTTTCACCGAGGCTCTGCCTCTCGGTGCACAGGGGTCTCGGAATGCTCTGAAATGCTGCCTTGCTGGGACTGCTCCCACCAAGCCTCTCCTGGAAGGGTGAAGAGGGCTTTGAGTGACCCCCCCTGTGGCATTTCTCCGGAGTATTTTTGATGATGAAAGTCACTTAGAAAATTTAACTTAGAAAACATCTTGGTTCAGAAATTGTTTTCTTCTGCTCTTCCTTTGAATTGTGGTTACCAGTGAGAACTTGGTATTCATTAAGTTAAAAACAATTAACAGGTTGACAATTTTTTCCTGTCACCAGTAGGCTGTCACCTTTAAAAGGCCCATGAATGGCCTGGTCCTGACAATCCTGCCCTGGCACCCAGCAGTGGCAGAGGTTTGTCCGACTGAACCAGGCAGTTTCAAAACAGTGGCAATGTGGAACCTGCTTCCTATCTGATAGAGTGCTTGCTTGGATTTTCTAACATCTTAGTAATAGCCTCTTAAGGACTCACTGTCTGACAAATGAACACAATAGAATCCCAAAAATTTCCTCTCCTCACAACATTATGCTGAAAGTATGGGCCCAATTGAGCACTCTGACAGTGCAGCAGATTTAGTGATGCCGAATTGTTCTGCAACTGACACCGAGAAATTTTGCTCAGATTTATGGCTGAACACTAAGAAGGCTTCAAATAGGTTTTGAAGCAACAAAGATGTATTTTCCTTTCAAAGCCTTGTATCACCTCCTGGAGTACAAAGGTAATACGTGCACATCATGTCAGATCCCGCTCGCTTTTTCTGGGCATTAGTGTATCAATTGTTATGAATAATATAGGAAGGATACCTGTTTCCAAAGAAGTCTGTAACAAAACGCCCAGTGATTTCAAAAGGAAACTCCTTCCCCTAGGCTCAGCTCAACCAGCCCTGGCAGTACTCTGCCTCCAGAATTTACTGACACGTGCACAAATACATGCACACCAGCACCAAACCCATGGCGTTATATAATCACGTTAAAAAAGAGAGTCTGGTATTTTTATCTCATAGTTTCTAATCGCATTTCATTAAGATTAATGGCCCCTTATTTCCCTTGTGTTCATGTCACAGTTGGTTTTAAATCACGTCTGTTATGGAGCCTGACGATTTTTCATGCAATTATCTTCCAGGAATTAGGATAACCGAGCAGTAAACTATTAGCAAAACAGGTGTTGGTCTTTCTAGAATTAAATGTATAAATATGGTCTAAATCTGGTTATTTAGATACTTTGCTTATGATTTGAGATTATTTTAAAACCAGAAAGATTTTTGAACTTGGACTCTTCTCAGTGTGCTGTATTTTTAAGGGTTTTTTTTGGTTAGTGAAGGTTATATGGGGAGTTTCATAAAAGCATACATAAAAATGTGTAACCTCCAGGCATAAGAGCAAATTAATTTAGACAAAATGGAATAATTTATCGCTGGGGTAAGCTGGTGGCAGTAAGCCAGTCGCTGATTTGGACCATCATGTTTGCATTGTTTACTTGGAAGTGGTTTCCAGTTGGAATTGGCTTCCTCCAGGCTGGCAGTGTGGAAGGACCTGTGGGAGAATCTCTCTCTGCAGGTTTGGAGGGTCGTGCTCCGTAATTCAGCTCCAGTAATGTTCAGGATTACAGATTCTGCACGGCAGATTTTGCTAACTGCTCGAGACAGCTCCACTGCTCTTAATCCTTGTGAATAGAAACGGAGATAAATATTGGGAATACGTTCTGCAGGGAGAAATAAGCTCCAGGCACACCAGTCACACTTATAAAGTGTAAGCAGCCTTCCTAAGTGAAGTGTTCCTCGTTTTTTACGTGCACTATTTGTGTGCTCCGTCCTCCTTTGAAGTCAGCTTTGCCTTTGATTTAAGTGAGAACGCTATGGGACACAGACAATTTTAGCCCACACTTTTTTATTTTTCTGTTGCTTCATGCTGACAACTCAGAGCTTCCAACACTTGGATCAGGGGCTTTGAGCAAGCCCTGTGACTTCTGCCTCTCTCCAGCTATTGGAAACATCATCTATGCTCAGCAGCTTTGATTTAGTTGGGTGCATGCTTTTAAAGGTCCTTGACTGAGAGTTCTGAATTTTGGACAAAGTTTAGATTCCTGCCCCAGCAGACTGAAATGCTGAAATTCAGAAAAGCCAGACATTATTCTAAATGCACTTCTGAGCTGATGCTAGAGCTCATATTGTTTCTCGGGAAAGCACTGATGTTTCCACTCAATCAGGAAAGATTAAATATTGCCTAATGGTTGTAAAGTTCTTTGAAGGTGAAATGTGCGATACAAATGATGCATTATTTATAATAGTACTACAATATGCCTCAAGAAATAATCCTGAAACTTAATAAGAAATTAATTTTCCCTAGATGTTTTTTTCAACATCGCATAAACGTTAATAGAAAATTACAATCCTGCACTCAAGAGTCTCATGTAATGATTCTAAAGACCTATAGGAAGGACATACCGCTCCCTTTAGAGAATCTGAAATGAAACTTCCTATAGAACCTTACAAGTTTCATTTCTATTAAAGTCTAGGATTTAGTTTGGGGTTTTTTTGTGGCTCTTGTTTATTTGTTTATCTTTCTCAAGATATAAAATGAGAGTCTATTAATCCAGGAACCCTTTTTTCATGTGCGTTCTGAAATTGCCAATCCAAAAATTAAAGGGTTCTTATGCTCTACAGGAGAGCAACATTTGCAATCAGACTTCTAAAGAGAAAAGAGAAAATTCATTTTACCCGTCATTTCTAGCATCAAGAGCAAGTTACAATGTGTTTAAAATGCATTTACATGGGATTAGTTAACATAAATTCTTTGTAGAACCTTTGATGCCAGTGTTGCTAAGTGGCATTTTGCTAGTCAGCATTAGTCTTATCCATTTGCACAAAGCATTTTTTTTGCTGTAATATCAGGTTTTTTTTCTGTCTTCTCTTTTTGTATCTATTTAATGATTCCTTGACTGTTTTTCTCCAATTCTCCTACTTGTTAATATGAAAATATTTTATTAACAAGATGTAATATTGCAAAAACATTTTATTACATTTGGAAAAAAAATATTCAAGGCAGTAAAATATCACATAGAAGTCACTGAATTTCTGTTTTAGCAAAGTTTCATCTTCAGGACTGACTTAGTGATGATTTGCTCTGAGAGAACTTGCTTCTTTAACCAAAACAGTCCTGAGTTACATTTGAAATTCAAGGAGTTGGCTGAGTAGAATTAGGAGGAACTGCTTTACATTTCTTATGAAGCTGAGGGACTGTTAAGCGGTACTTCATTAATTTCAGTTCTTTGTGAAAAGCCGTCAGCCTTGAGACTATTGTCACAGCAAAGAATTTGAGCAGTACGAATACTCAGAATACCCTGTGGAGGGTTTCTCTGCTTGGTCTGGTTTTATGGATGGGCTGGGGTCTATCAACACTTCTTTTGCCCAGCTTCAAAAAATTGAACTTCACCCTCAGTAGCTGCCTCCTGGAGCTGTGGTGCAACAGCCAGCTCCCAAAGGGCTGAGAGGTGAGGAGAGGGAAAACAAAAATAGTCAAAGCTGCTTTCATTGGGATAGAATAAGCTTTTGGAAATAAGGAATGTACGGTGGAATTTACAGATTAAGGAATCCCAGGATTTGCCACTCAGTCCAAAGACCCCCATCCCCTGAAGGGCAGAACGAGCCCATCCCAGGCGTTTCCAAAGGGGTTTGTCAGGAATGGATTTTGGGCCCATCCCAGGCGTTTCCAGAGGGGTTTGGCAGTGACGGGGTCTGGGCCTATCCCAGGCGTTTCCAAAGGGGTTTGGCAGTGATGGGGTCTGGGCCCATCCCAGGCGTTTCCAGAGGGGTTTGGCAGTGACGGGGTCTGGGCCCATCCCAGGCGTTTCCAGAGGGGTTTGGCAGTGACGGGGTCTGGGCCCATCCCAGGCGTTTCCAGAGGGGTTTGGCAGTGACGGGGTCTGGGCCCATCCCAGGCGTTTCCAGAGGGGTTTGGCAGTGACGGGGTCTGGGCCCATCCCAGGCGTTTCCAGAGGGGTTTGGCAGTGACGGGGTCTGGGCCCATCCCAGGCGTTTCCAGAGGGGTTTGGCAGTGACGGGGTCTGGGCCCATCCCAGGCGTTTCCAGAGGGGTTTGGCAGTGACGGGGTCTGGGCCCATCCCAGGCGTTTCCAGAGGGGTTTGGCAGTGACGGGGTCTGGGCCCATCCCAGGCGTTTCCAGAGGGGTTTGGCAGTGACGGGGTCTGGGCCCATCCCAGGCGTTTCCAGAGGGGTTTGGCAGTGACGGGGTCTGGGCCCATCCCAGGCGTTTCCAGAGGGGTTTGGCAGTGACGGGGTCTGGGCCCATCCCAGGCGTTTCCAGAGGGGTTTGTCAGGAATGGATTTTGGGCCCATCCCAGGCGTTTCCAAAGGGGTTTGTCAGGAATGGAGTCTGGGGCCATCCCAGGCGTTTCCAGAGGGGTTTGGCAGTGATGGAGTCTGGGCCTATCCCAAGTGTTTCCAAAGGGGTTTGGCAGTGATGGAGTCTGGGCCTATCCCAGGCGTTTCCAGAGGGGTTTGGCAGTGATGGGGTCTGGGCCTATCCCAGGCGTTTCCAGAGGGGTTTGGCAGTGATGGAGTCTGGGGCCATCCCAGGCGTTTCCAGAGGGGTTTGGCAGTGATGGAGTCTGGGCCTATCCCAAGTGTTTCCAAAGGGGTTTGGCAGTGATGGAGTCTGGGCCTATCCCAGGCGTTTCCAGAGGGGTTTGGCAGTGATGGGGTCTGGGCCTATCCCAGGCGTTTCCAGAGGGGTTTGGCAGTGATGGAGTCTGGGCCCATCCCAGGCGTTTCCAAAGGGGTTTGTCAGGAATGGATTTTGGGCCCATCCCAGGTGTTTCCAGAGGGCTTTGGCAGTGACGGGGTCCGGGCACGGGGGGATGTGGTGGAGCAGGGTCTGGCCGGGCTGGGCACGGTGTGGGCTGTGCTCGGTGTCTCACACAGGGCAGCTCTGCCCGTGACAGAGGGAGGCTGTGGGGCACCCTCTGCCAGCAGCGGAGAAAAGGAGCCTCTGCATCCTCCCCTGGGGCTCGTCAGGGCTGGTGGCTGACGGGCAGTGGCCTCCAGCAGGGAGGGGCTCACGGGCTGAGATCAGAGGGGCACAAGCGGTGCCAGGAAGATTTGGAAGGAGCCTTGAGGGCTGGGCACACAGGAGCAGCTCGTGGGAAGCACCCTCACACCCTGCTTTGTCACCTATCTCATGAACAGGAGTATGGAGGAAAGAGCTTTCCTCTGCCTGCTGAGTAAAGCCACAATGTAAAGTACCTTTATTAACAAAAGATTTTTTTAAAAAATTCCTTTTTTGATCAGTCAAGATTGTTGCGTTCCCTGATCTTTCCCTGCTTCAGGCCAGAGGGGAGCTGAAATTCCTTCACAGATTTTAAACTCAGGGGAATATTTGGGTTTTTTTTTTTCTTTAGTGGAACAGCTCTTTGACCTGTGTTGCCTTTATTCTTTGACTTAAAGTTATGATTGTGCTTATAGAGTATTCCGACAATACCTTCAGTCTTATTTAATCTCGTGTGTAATTGAGGAAAGTCTCTCACACACAAATAATGTAACAAGTGCAAGACAAACCTTGACTTGTGCCATTAGTGAAAGGGCTTGTCAGTCAAGAATTCTTGTGCCTTTTTTTTCAGAAAAAGCTGCACTACAACAACAATTTTGTAATTTTCAACAGGGAGAGATTTTTCTTTACAGAAGCAGCTGGGAAACCAGATGGAATGTCTGTGATTTTAATTTTTTTTTTTCGTTCTTGCTCTAAGTTCTCTGCCATTAGAGCTGGTTCCTTTTCTCAGCAAATAGATGTGGCTGTTGTATTCTCAGCATGAGATTTGAACACTTCCTCCTCTTTTAGAAATTCCTGTTGTGTTGCAGAGCTGCTGGGTCGATGCTGTTTGTTCACCTTTTGGAAGAAATGCACACAGTGTTCCCCCTGACACCAGGTGGTCACACAGGATGTGTGTAGGAAACCAATGAGAGTCAAATTCTGACTGAAGAATACTCCAAATTCACCTTATTTTTTTAGAATTGGCTCCCAGGAAAGGAGCATGTCCCAAACATTTACCTGAAATGAAATTATTTCCTCCTTCTAACCATTTTGTGGCTTAGAAGATGGAATCAGGCTTGTTCCATTTGGTTCCTTCAGCTCCTTAACAAAACAGGGAATTTCATTTCCAGAGTATTCTCTCATTCCAATAGTTTCCACATTTTCCAGTTTCAGAACTAGCACACCATTCTCAGCCTGAGCCCCAATATAAATTTGGTTTTTCTTTTAGATGGTCCCAGTTGAGTCCTAAGCCTTTCATCTCCCCCCCTTTGATAAGTTAATGGCAATTTGGAGAACAAAAGTGTGGGTATATCCTTACCTTTCCTGGCAAAGCTAAATAGTACCAAAATCTCTATCCTGAGTGTTTCGGTCTTGTTTAGAGCTTCAGGTGTTTCTGGCTCTGATATTTCTAACTCAGATTTGCTGAGTCCCTGTTTTCAGTTTTAACGAGCCACATGTAAATGCACAGTTTCCTGATAGAAACACCTCCACTGTCCTCCAGCCAAGTGTGAAGTCAAACAGAACAAATCTTCCTTTAGAATTTTAAAATTTGATCGAAGTGTAGAAAATGAGATGTTACTGCTGAAATAATTTGATGTCTATTCTTCTATTGATACAATTCTGCAAGAAACTGACATTTCTGGTAGCCTTTCATACAGCCTGTGAGGACATGATTTTGCTGATTTTGGTTCAGCTTATATAATTTGTTCTTCATAGCAGGGGATAGCTGCTATAATTTTGAAGAAGTGCTATGAAAGAGCATCCTCACTTCACATCCTGCAGTGCTATTCAGCAGGGATTCTTTCAGAAGATATTCACTCTTCTTTGCCTGAGGCATCAGTCTTAAAAGTAACTGAATAAATAAATATTTATTGTATCTCAAGAATTATCTTGGCTTTAATGATCATAATTCTCATGTACCTTTTCAAGCACTACTATCACCTTCTCTGGCCTTTTAATTGCTACCATGTTAAGTTGTATGCCAACCCTTAAAAATTATTCCAAATCTCCTCTTTTGCAAATGGGTTCTTTTCTGCCATCACCATGACACTGACACAGAATAGCTGCCTGTGCAGGTGTGACCTCAGCTGTGATCATCAGCACATGGGGCGGGTGTGGTCAGGTTATTGCCTGATTTTTGTCTCCATGAGAAGAGGTTTGGAAAATCCCCCCCACACTCCTTTTTGTGGAACAGTTTTTGATTCCATGCAAAAGCTGCCATTTCTGGGTGGGTAAGCCAGTGAACAGACCTGTGCCAGGTGCTTGGTAAAACGTGGGGGTACCACTCGCTGTCTGTGGAGATCCTACAGTTCTGTAGGACAGGGCACAGGTGGGACAGAACTGGGACATTTGGAAAGTCTCCAGTGTTCTGCATCTCCACACAGAAGCGGGGGTGAGGGCAGCAGGCTTTGCGCAGGGTGTGGGGCTGTCCTGCAGCTCTGCTACAGCCCAGGGATGGCTCCTGTTAGACCCTTCCCCCAAGGGAGCGTTGCTTTTGGCCATTAACTCCTCAGCAGAAAACCGCAAAAACTCTTCAACACCATCAGGGGCACTGCCCTACCCAGAGTCAGAGCGTGAGGCTTTTTCTTGAGCCTGACAGAACTGAATCAGAAACTGCTCATTCACTGCTGGTTAATCTTGCAGCCTTGCCCACTGAAGTCTGTATCCTCCCCCCTTTCACCAAGGCCATCAATGTTTTGCTGCCTGGAAATCTGCCAGGCTGTGCTTGCTTATTTTTTTTTCGTTTTTTATTTTGCTGTGGAAGGTGCAGATGGCAGGATATTTATTTACCTTGACTGATGTAAGAGGGTGCAATAGGACTCAGAGCTTTCAGTTTTGCTCTTTCAAAGGCAGAGAGCGAAACAGCAGAGATGCTGTTCTGCTAGTCAAGGCAACTTACCAAATACCATCCGAAGATAAAAGGATCGCTGACATATTTGAGCAGAACAATATGTCTTGGCATTGCTCCTTGCCCCTTGTTTAAGAGCCAGATGGTAAATGTTCCCTTGCCAGGGTTCTATGCAGAAAGCAGGCGAGTTGTTTTGCTGAGGGAATGGCAGGCGTGTCAGAATCGATAGCCTTGGAGAGCTCGCAGTCCGTGCCCCGTGCTGACAGGGCGAGGGGAGCCGGGCAGAGCGGGGAGCCGGAGCCCGGCGCTCGCAGGGAGAGTGATGCCTTAATTGCATCCCCCTTTGCATTCCATTAAACCATTCCCCTTTGATCTCACCTCTCCTGCTGTGTTTCTGCAGTAGGCTTGTAGGTTTTTCGGAACGTCCCTGGTTTTCGGAATCCTCGATCGTCGCTTTTCCCTCCCGGAATGCCGGCGGGTGGGAGGGGGTGAGCGAGATGCTGCTCGATCTCGGATCCCGAGTTTTGGGGTTCCTCTTCTCCTACCTTCGCCAAGAACTGATGCTTTAATTGCTGGTAAAAATAAGAAGCAGACACAGCAGTATAGGAAAAGGGTATTACCTTGGTTTAATAAGATCCTGGTGTACACCTCCGTTGGAGCCCCCCCGTTGGAGAGCGCGCGGGGCGTACCCCTGTATACAACTTTTATAGACTTTACAAATTAGCATATCTACCTAAAATCCCCCAATGAGTAACTTAACAAGTGAGGTAACTATCCCCCTATTCCCCCCCCAAAATGAAACTACAGCTTAGCTCAAAAACATGTTCCAGAATCCAGACTCTTCAAGGTTGGAGCCTGTAGTTTTAAGATAGTAGAGATGTTTTGTCTTCCCCCCTCAGAGAACCTCCAAACTAAACTAAATGTCAGACTACAAAACCATAAACATGCAGTACTAAGGATACAGGGTATAAGGGTAAGGGGTACAGGGAAGGAAAAGGGTATAAAATGTATAAAAGGGTATAAAAAGGACAAAAACAGTCAGGCATCAAGAGGTGATTTAGTTCTGCACGCGGGGCAGTTCCCTGAGGACGGATTTCACGCTGCTGCCTTCGCTCAGTGCTCAGGAGGAGCTGCTGCAGCGGGCACAGTGCTGGGCACCGCTCACCTCCCTGGCTGCGGGGCACGGGCACCTTGGCACCTGGGGGTGCAGCACAGCCTCTCTGGGGTGCTGCTGCTGCTGCCTGCGGCAGTGCGGGTTGTTCCCATTGCTATGGACCAAAACTGGGCAGACCTGTGCACAGAGATTCACCCATCCCTGCCTGAGCTTGAGCTGAGCTTGATGGGTTTGACACGAGGACAGCAGCTCTACTGCGCGTCAGGAGAAAAGTGCCAAGGGCAGCCTGGCTTGTAGGAACTCCCCTCTTGTGTTGTACCAAGGGAAACCCAGGAAAGGGGGAATAAAGCAAATTGTAGAGGCAGCCTTGACATTTGCTATGGCCAGAGGACACCACTGCATTGGGGATTTTCTATGCTTTCCTAATAGAAACTAATACAAACACATGATAGATTTATGTTGGCTCCAATTTGAAATCCTACCAACTTCTTCAGAAGAAATTACAGAGTCCCATAAAACAGGAGAATAATGGATGGAAGTGGTTTACATGCTTGAAGAGAAATTGGAGAGTACTTAAATGTGATAAAGCATTGTGGAATGATTTACAGGATTGTTTTGGGGTGGGAACATTTTAAATCATTTGAGTTCTTATAGGATGATTAAACAGCTTACAGGACATGGTCTTTCCAGAGTGACTGGTCTGACTGCAACCCTCTATTACTGCGCTTAGAAATATATTTGAACTCAATTCTTGGCTACGAAGAACATTTTTAACAGCCTGTTTAAGTATGGAAGCAAATGAGGAGATCTCCTAGGTGCCAGGCTCTCAGCCATGCTAGCCAGGGTTGGAAGCAAAACAGTCTTGCAAACAGGAGTGTGGAATTAACTTTAAAAGATTTACCAACTCAAGAAACTAGACAGAGGAATTTAATTAAAGTCAGAGGAGATGAGAGGTAGCTAGATTAATCTTGGACGCTGGATTAGTTGATGAATGGAGCCCTTTTGTCTGTTCTTAGTTGATATTAATTTCTGGTGCTGTACTCATTTTTTATAGATTTACACCATGTATTTTAAAGAAATCCCACTGCTTGGGCTGGTTAAACACCTTTTCATCTCACCTACTTTGTTTTTTAATGTATTCCGTTAATGGTTTGTGATTGTCATCTGAGTTACAAGATAACCTTACCAGTCCTTTACCTTAGATGGCTCTTTTTTCAATAGAAAGCCTTTTTAAAGTCATTCACTAAATGGAGAATATCAAGCATCAAATATAAAAGCATGTCATCAAAAAAACCCAAAAAACCCCAAACCCTCAACCATATAAAAAATTCAAACAAGAAACCTAAGAAACCAATCACACAAGTACTTAAAAGAAAATTCAGTCACCTCAAAAGTGAATCATATAAAAACCTAAAAACCAGCTGGATTTAAACACTTCTTTGGAATCGAAACAAATCCTCAGGAATCCAGAAACAAGTCTCCTTGAGAACAAGCCCTGGATGTAGCAAATGTGTCAATATTTCCTGTGGAGTCAGGTGTCATTGTGTCCTTGACAATGCAATTCCATTTTCAGGAAAAGGTCAAAATCTGTCTTTATTTCTTTCAGAAGTGGTTGTATCTACCCAATAGGTAACCAAAAAGGTGTTGTTCTATCACAGATTTAAAAAAAACCATGTAGCCACAGTAGGTTCTTTTATTTTGCAGGCTTCTCATCCATGCTGAATGTATTTCAGCCCTGAAGCAGGATATGGACAACTGTAAAAATATTATTAAATGAAAGAATTCATTAATAAACACTTTAAGTCTAGAAGTTGTCAGGAAAACAGCAGGAGACAAAGAACTGGGAGAAAATCAGATCCTAAGTTATCTGCTGCCTAAAGAAGCAGAAATGCTGTGAGTTAGAACCACAACTATGACACAAAGAGATTACTGACTAGTATTTCATATTAATTATTCTGTCCCTGTCAGCATCCTTTAACAAGTCTTTCTGAATAGGATCTGTTTTCTTATGTACAATAATAATTTTGTACTTTTTATTAGTGCTTTCATTGCTTACTAAGGACTTAACATCTAAGAATATTTTTTAATGGGATTTTTCCAGATGGTGCTCTAAATTTGTGCATCTTTATGTTCCGTGTTGTCACAGTTAAGCAGAAGGCAAATATGGCTTTCTGAGACTGGTATGGTAATTTTGCAATATTGCTATTTATGCTTCAAACATAGTTAGTAGACATGCAGAGCTTATGCTGACATGTGTGTATGCTCACTAATAATGATAATTTCTCAAGGTCAAGTAGAGCTCAGGTCCATTTGGATGATATTTCCCATCCTTTTACCATCTCTGGCTTTACCAGAGGGGTAGAGAAAAAAGTGAGAAGGTCAGGCTTTTGTTAAAACTGGCAACTCTTCTTGGCGTATAAGTACATACATTGGAATATTTGGCAAATTGACCTTCCCTAATATTTCTAAATGTATTGGTGGTGATGCCTTGGAGAGGCTGCCTAGAACAGAGGCCAGAGAAGCTGAAGAGAATAAAATGGGGATTTATTGAAGGGCCTTCAACAGGGACACCTTGGGCAGTCAAAAGCCTCACAGAGACTACATTGAAGACGGACCCCGGGTTATGAGTTTTCTACACTTTTATAAATTCTGATCAATTTACAGATCAGGGTTAATCCTCCAATTACAGCTTCAGGTAATGAAGTAATTTACCCCAAGTCTGTCCCCCCTTTTAGAGGCTCAGTTTCCGTATTTGGGGGCCTGGAACAACGAGGTGTCCTTGAGTGCAGCCTGGAGAGGATTTGTTGTGTCTGAGCAGGATGGGAGAACAGGAGCTCCCAGCCCGTGGGGAGTGTGAGAGTTCCACACTAAAGCAGTGCAGGGACTGAAAAATATAAAAACTCAATCTTAAGGCATCAGTGGTGGCACAGCATGGTCAAGAAGGTAATTATTTGTCAGACTCCACTTCCAAGCTTCTCAGTGACTGGCAGCACTGAAATGCAATCAGTAGGAATAGAAATATTCTTCTCTTCCAGCCCTTCATTTCCTTCTATTTTCTGCCTTTCCTTCATTAGCTTTATGCTTATCAATGCACAGTGAAGGTTTTAAAGCATAAACATCTCGATTTTAGGGGAATATTGATAAGGTGTTAGGATAAGAAATGAATTTCATGTGGTAACTCTCACTCTGCCATTACAGCGTGGTCAGAAGAGATTTTTCAGCTGGGACAGAGGTTGCAGCCTGAGATTCTCTGCTTCAGCAGTTCCCAAAGTTCCTGCCATTCTCCCAAACGATCTGGTTGCAGTGGCATGTGAGGCAGCACTTAGCGGCTCAGCCACAGCCCGTGACTCCCATTTCATGCTCCAGGGTTTCACCATTATGAGCACTCCGAGTGCACCCAGTGCTGCTTGCTGAGCAGGAGACTCCGTTAAGGAAGATTTCATTTCAGCTCTCTGTGCTCTTCAGCAAGAACATTACATGTGCTGCTCGATTGCAAGTGATAAGAAATGTGCTACACCTGCGTTTGTTTTGTTTTATTTTGTTTTATTTTTGGTGCTAAAGGGGGTTAGCCATTGGGACTGGGGTATTTGAGAGCAGTCTGAGCTGCTGCTTTTGGGCAGCTCCACGGGCTGTGCCTTCCTGTAGCAGTGTTGGTGTGTGTTTAATGCACAAGAATAGATGACAAGCAAGACTCCTCAGTAACAGGCTGAAGGATTTTGTAGGAGTAAATTATGTGGCTAGGAAAAATTTAATTTTTTTTCCTCCCTGAGATACCTACTCTGTATTACACATGTTAGAAGCAGCAACCTTCAAAGCAAAGGAGAGGTTAAGAACAGTGATTTGAAGGCCTGACTGGATTTGTGTTTCTGGTAACTACCCAAGCAAAGAGCTTGTAATTTGAAAAGTAAATTTTTCAAAGTGTACTCTGTCTGCCTAGGAGATGAAGCCAGTTCTCTTGTCTGCCTTTAAATCTCATTGCTCCTATTTCTGGCACCAGAAATTATGCTTAATTGCCAGTGATGAAGTATGGCTGGCATCATTTTGCTTTTCATAAATGGATGATTTGGGTTCATTTTGTTCTGAGAATTGCCCTTCCTCAGCCATTGTGTTAAAGCTTGGAGGATGAGGTGATAAAAAGTGATATTAAACATCTTTGAAAATCCTTAAGAATGAGGTGAGAGGCTGTGGTGTGAATGGATAGACTTGGAGAGACTTAGCCACAGCTTTGTAAATATGTACTGAGAGAAAAGTTACTGCTTTACTAGCGAGAAACAGCACTAGCAGAAGTCCATATTCACGAGAGGAAGCAGCAAATTTACTGTAAAAGTACTGCAAAAATCTTAAGGCCGATGCTCAAGGGTCACTGTCACTGCCTGGAATGATATATTAAACTTGAATATAAGGCATAGAAAGAAAAAGTGTTCTTCTACCTCTTATCTTTGTATTTTCTGGATCTGGAGCAGTAAATCTCAGCTTGAATAGATTCATTAGAGAGGAGAAAGGAAAAGAGAGCAGTATTCCTAGAGAATGCAGGGAATAAAAATTATACTCCTTTAACTGATATATTGAGCTGCAACATTTATTTCTTACAATGTAAACCTCTGTAACAACTGCTATCTCTTGTCTTGGAACTTATTCTGAATTCTATCTTTTTAGTGGACTTTAGAGGCTACAAAACAACTTTTTAGTGAATTTGACCCTCTGTACCCATCAGAAACACAATCAGCGATCGAGACTGGGCTCCAAGCTATTAATGAATAGCGCAATTAACACTAGAAAACGTTTCCCAGTGTATTAATCCACCCCTACAGTCCAGGATGTGCTGGGAAACAAGGACAGGAATTCACAGGCTGGAAGGTGGACATCAAAATAGCAGATTATAGCTTACTAAATCCTAATTAATGTGGTAAGAGTACCCTCTTCAGTTTCCTCCTTCAGGGCCCCGTTTGCCATGGCCTTACACAGACAGGGGATGATGCATTACAGGCATTTCTCTGCCCTGGGTATTGTGCAGGTGCCATTTCAATGTTGTGTGTGTGTCGCTGTTGAACCGCTAGCCGAGTGAAGAAATCGAGACGGTTGAGTGGCAAAATCTGACTTCATTATTTAATTATAAAACTTATATAGACTTTTCAAAGGTCGTCCGGATTGGGTCAATCCAAAACCTCCCCCTAGGCCGATTGGCCAGGTTAGAACTGCTCATGTTTTCCAGAGACCGTTTCAATAACATCCAAACCTTATCTTTATTTATAAAACACAGGAAGAAGAAGAGAAAAATTCCCATGGGAAAGAATCTGTGTTACCACATGTGTGCACTGACCCCCTTTTAGGGTGTGCGGTTTCTCTCTGCACCTGTCTCTCCTCATGGGGTGATTTTCGAGCACATTTTGTCTCCCTGGTGTCTTCAGGAGCGCAGAGGAAATGTGCTGTTGAGATCTCACATGAGGTGATAACTGCAACGAGATAACTTCTTAAATATCTGCAATTCTGCATGTGAAATTGAGGCTCACTTACACCTAACAGCAGCCTTTTATTGCATGAAGCTGTTAAAGATTGTGCTGTCTAAACCCATGCTAATAAGAATATCACTGGTCATAAAGGCTGTAATTCTAATTCTAGGCAGGTATTTCACAGGATTGTTTAAATATTCATTATGCATAGGCCTAAAATGTCAGTACATAGTCTTAAAATTTTACTACTTGGGCTTTCAAGGGCCTAATTAAAACAACCATATGATGGTATCTTCTCTTCCTATATTTAGCATATTCCTACACTGTATTTGAGTCAATGGTTTCGGGCTATAAGAAAGGTGAAAGACTCTTGTTGTTCCCTGACAGCATTTTGTAAAAGCTGCATTATTGAGGAATATGTAGCAGTGCCAACTTGCTTTCTTCCTTGGGCATGTTATGCATTTCCTTCAGCAATTTGTGATTGTTATTAACTTTTAAAGCCACCTTAGTTTGGATGATAAGCACTGTGCTTAGCATTTGCTTGAAAAAATGTGAAAGAAGAGAGAGAGAAAAAAAAATTTTCTTATTGTTAGCTGTGTATTCTCTGTACATGGATGCAGAATGAGACAGAGATGGCAGAAACAGAACAAATACATGAAGCATCTTATCCCTGCCAGGCAAAGTTTGGGGCTTTGTAGCATCACAAAGGACTGGCACCGTCCTGACAGCAATTTGAAGATTTTCCTCTGGGATGACTGCATTTAAAAACGAACTCAAAGCATTGTAGACTTCAAAAAGAGCCTCAGAGACTCTGTGCATGACAGAGTGAGTCCCATTTGGCAGTCACAAACAACGTTTGTGGGATTTGAGGAGCTGCCATGCCATCCTGAGGGAGCAGTAAAGCTTCCAGGGAGTGGTGCAGGACAGGAGGTGAGGTATTGTGAGAAGGGCAGGACTGCCATGCTAAAAATCCACTGCGGAAAAACAACAAACAAAATGGCCTGAAAATGTTCTTTTCAACTCTTCGAAAATATTTGTCTTTTAACTACCTCAGACTTCCCTGTCTCAGCTGGTCCGGCACCTGGGCAGCTCCCACAGCCCTGGCAGTGGGGCACTGTGCCCTTGTACCTGCCCTGGCTCCCCGGAGCTGCCCCGGGGTGGGCGTCCCAGGGCAGTGCTGGGCTGGCTCAGCTGCAGGGACCAGGCTGCTCCCCTCACATTTCCTGCACTCTGCTGCAGGAAATGCTGGCAGCTTCTCTGGGTCTCTATCTCAGCGTGACTCCCGTGTCCTTGCACCCTGGATGCTTCTGGGTCACAGCCAAACCCGTAAATCCGTGTGGGGATGAATTAGCATCATCTGTACTAAACCCCATCCTTTTTCAAATGTGTATTTCAAATGTGTATCTCCAGATACTTTCAGAGTAGGTAGATATGTTTGGGTCATTTCTTTGAATACTTAGGATGAGAGCTGAACTAGGATTTTGAGCCCTCTGGAAGCTGTTTAATGCCTGTTGTCTCAAACCACTACTGCTCCTGGCTGAACCCGTCCAGCAGAGCACCTCTGCTGGATTTGCAGCCCTCCTGCATGTACAAACTTGGGTCTGAGAGGAAAGAGAGCAGGGGGAGGTGATTTACTGCAGAATGTCTACAAGCAGTTGTGCTGTGGTAGAGCTCTTTATCTGTGGCTTTCCAGGGAATTTTCTGTGCTGTGCATGGGTGGAATTCCCGACCCCTCCTGCATTCCCTCTCTGCTGTACTCATCACTCAATGGGGAGGCTCAAAGAGGTCTGGGGGCAGAGGTGACACCCAGACTGCTGAGATTTGGTTTTGTAGAGTAGGGTGGACATTGCAGCACCTGTTTAATAGCCCATCTATGACTTCAAGTAACAGAAAATGTAATTTGTAGCTTAAAAAGGGCAATTCTGGAGCAAGCCAGGCATTAGGAATGTAACCCTACGGCTGCTGCAGTACACTGCACCGTTCCATCGGGCAGCAGTGTCAGTCCTTGGTGCTGGAAGAGCTGCTAATAGAAATGTGCAATTCTGCTAAGAGCTGCTCCAGTCTGTTAAAAATCATTCTTGCTATTTTAGAGAGTAAATACAAATTTAGAGACCATCAGGATGCTTCTGTGATTTTTTACTCACACTTATTTTACTTCATTGTTATGTCCAACAGTGAACTTTGAGACTGTTTAAAGTTCCAGTCAGATAACAGCAATGTAAAGTTAGATTTTAATGAAAAATAATCATGAAACACGAGTGAAGCACATAATAAAGAGACGATTTATTCAGCTGATGATTAGCAAAAAATCCCCAACAGCTTGGAAGTGATGAACTGCCCACTCATCTCTGTTGGGAAGTCCATTTTTGAACCTGTAAAATAACACTGATTTCATATTTTTGTGCCCTTCTCCTTCACCACCCCCATTTTATTGTCCAGAGGATACCTTTGTTTCCTGTGCCTCAGCAGCCCCAGTGACTGTAGGAATGATGATGTCCTCCAGATCTGTCCAGTAGAAATATTATTGGATAGAAATCCAGACACATGGCAGAACCTGGGCAATCAGTCGAGCTAACGACAGAGGTAATGCAGGTCACTGCTCAGTGTATCCTGTGATTTCTTGCTGAAACATTTATTCCGTTTTAAGAGTCAACATTTGCTTCTACCATACTGACCTAGCCATCAGTGGGGTGGTGATCAGCAGTTTTCCAGTCTGATTCCATTCCCAGGAAATCATGAGCAAAAGGGCCGGATTTGAATCTTACATGTGAGGTCAGGACCACACAGTTTCCATATTTAACTACAGAAAAATCCATCATGCCTCACTTCATCGAGAAAAACCAAACATGAGTAATGAGGAGGGATAATTGAGAAGTCAGCAAAAGTCATCATAAATCCTACACCAATCACTGTTCCCAGAACTCAGCGCGGTCACGTAGAGGAAATGTCCTTTGAGAAGGTGAATCACTCAGTCTGCACCAGTGCTGTCACTTGTCCACCAGGAGATGGCTCCTGAACAGGAGAGAGGGGGGTAATAAATGTGTTTTTAATATAAAGAAATTAGTAATTACATGTTTTAAGAAGCCATTTTGGTTAAAAGTATGGTTACTTGCCAATTGTCATTTAGCTGCTGATGGAGGCCCCTGTGTAAGGGTGAGATTGCCCCGTGCTGTCCAAGGAGTTTTGCTGGCAGAGCTGCCCTGCGTCCCAGTTTTCTGAACAAGCTGAGTCCCACGAAAATGGGCTGAATTCAGTCCTGCTGTGAGTGAGCAACAGGGCACAGGCTTGAGTGTCCCTTCCTGGGTGAGACCACAAGAGGAAAGAAAGGAAAGAAACCCTGATTTTCCTCAGTGTTCCGAGGCTGGCAGGAGCAGATGTGTCTGAGTGACAGATAAGCACAACCCTGGCTCCTCACCTGTCTTCCCTCTGAGGAGCAGAACTGCTTGACACTTAGTGATGGCTGATTTATTAACTGGGTTTGACCTGTGTTTATTGAGTTAGCACAAGCAAAATAACATCTGCCAGCTTCTGCCACCGTCAATGACAGCTAATGTTTTAATGTGGGTACCTGAACCACAAACATCCTAAATCTTTCCATTTCAAGACTTGCCCATGCCTGAAAATTACACTATTCCTTCTTATACATGGATTGTTTTGCCAGTTTTATTCAAATATATTTATGTATAAGCATGGTATCTAGTTCTATTTATAGAGTCTTTAAAAAAGAATATATATGCAGCCTGGTACAGCATTGCAAAGCTGTTGATAGCAAGCAGTACAAATATTTACAATCCAAATGAGCAGGAAAAACATGTGCTGTTATGCTAACTTTCCACTGGAAGCCTGTCATGCATGGCTGAACAACAGAGCATTAAAAGCTGAGAAAATGCTAAATGGTGCTGATTAAAAAAACAAAAAAGAAAAGGTCCCTAAAGGCTAAGGACTCAAACAGATTCATTCCTTGAAAAATGCAATCTGTTTTCAGACCCTTGTACAACAGCAGCCTTAATCTGTTAATCAGTAAGACTTAAAGAATTATTTTTATTTAGAACAGCACCCCGAGTGTTTAGGCTGTGCTCAGCCATATGGAAGCAGAGTGTTTAGAGACATCCGTCACTTCATATATTCCACATGGGAGAGGGGCAGATCAGGGAACACCAGCCAAGCACAGATCATGGGAGAAGAATGGTGGTGTGCCTCATGTGAAGCTAAATCAACAAGAGTTAGTTCTGGAAAAGGCACGGGACTGTGAGACAGCAGTTCTGGATGGCATTTGGTGCCTTAAGATTTGGCTTTTATATTTTTCAGATCCTGCCCTGCTTTAGTGTGGAACTCTCGCACTCCTCACGGGCTGGGAGCTCCTGTTCTCCCATCCTGCTCAGACACAACAAATCCTCTCCAGGCTGCACTCAAGGACACCTCGTTGTTCCAGGCCCCGAAATACGGAAACTGAGCCTCTAAAAGGGGAAATGAACTTGGGGTAAATGACTTCGTTACCTGAAGCTGTAATTGGAGGATTAACCCTGATCTGTAAATTGATCAGAACTTAAAAAAGTGTAGAAAACTTGTGACCCAGGGTCCATCTTGGGTGTAGTCTCTCCCGGAGAGGCTCTGACTGCCCGAGGTGTCCCTGTTGAAGGCCCTGCAATAAATCCCCATTTTATTCCCTTGATATTGTCTGGCCTCTGTTCTAGGCAGCCTCTCCAAGGCATCACATTCCCCTCTCTCCTCGCAGTGTCACCAAGTTCTCTGATTTTCTGCAGTTTTCTTTCTTCCCAGTCCCTCCCTATTTTGCAAGATTTCTGTAGCAAAGCCTGTTTGACACCGAGTGTGTGTGAGCTTTCCCAAGCCGAGCTGAAACCAGATTCCCAGCAGGACTGTTGGTGCTACTGCCTTTCTGTGCTACAGAAATGATCTGCTGAAATACCACTGTCCTACAGCTCCCAGTCCTGATGGAAACTCTGCAGATTGGTGTTCAGTGAGTACCATTTGTAATCAAATTGAAAAATGAATTTAGTTTGGAGTACTGCTGGTAAAATGAATTGTTAATGCAGCCCACAGGGATATGAAATGAAGGAAAGTTTTGGTAAAGATTCCCGGATTGAGGTGCCATATCTGCAAACCACAGCTGGTAACAGGCAGCTGAGATTTTCAGAGCTGTCCTGGGTAAATAGTACAAGCCCCTGCATGTGTTCATTCTGCATTCCTAAGCTGGTTTGCAAAACCTTACCCACTGGAGCAGAAAAGGGGGCACCTTAAAAGCCAATTCGGTTTCTCTTCATATGTTTGGCAAATGAAGGTGAGAGGCAGCTGAGACCATTGCTTACTCATAGGCTAAAAATATATAAATATACTCAGTTAAGAGGTTTTGACCTCTTAAGCAAGGGATGGGATTTGTTGGTTCTCTCCTTTGATAATATTAAAAATCTTCTTTCTAAAACCATGAGACAAGACTGAAATAAAGGATGCATTCTATTATAATGTCATGTCTTGTAATACAGGAATGTTCAAAACATCTTTCTTTTGGCTTGGCAGAGTTTACTAGAGCTATAACAAAATGAAAAGCATTTACCTGAAGACCAATCTCCTTTCTGAGCTCTAGATAGGCTGGGTTCTTTGTGAGTTTGACTGAAAAGAGAACTTGTCAGGAGTAATCCCATATTTAGGCATTGAAAAATCAAATCCAATTCTCATTCTGTGCTCCATAACAGATGATGAATATGTTGTTGCACAGGACCACCATGCTCAGCTTCCATGTTCCAATGCCATTATTTTTCTCTCTTGCCAAATCCCACGAAGCCGTAGTTCTCTGTCTGAACGTGGCTGAGCCTTTCTGGCATCCAGCGTCATGTTTGTCGGGTGATAAATCTGCCATTTTTACAGAGAGCCTGGGTAAGGTTGCTATATCTCATTCCAAGTGTTTAAATATTTTATTTAAACCCGAATGAACAAGGTAAAGAGGAAAAACACAAGGCTGGTGTGAGCTGAAGTGCTGCACAGTCAGAATGAAAAGCAGCGAGGAAAGCAGAGCTCAGAAAGGTGGAGGTAAAGGTCAGTGACACATTACGTGTTACTTTAACTTCCTTTTTCTTTAACTTCCTTTAACTAGAGAAAGCCGTGAGTGTGCTGAAAGCAAATCCCTGGGGAAAATGCAGGGTTCAAATCACAGGAGATGGGCATTATCAGGAACTGGCATTCTGTAATAAAAACTCAGGTGATTTTTATTTCATTGTTCTTTTTCAATAAACAAAATGTCAGACCCAGGAATGCCACCTGTTCTGACATCAGGGAGTCACCCTGCTAGTACTGCAGATGGCCACAGAGAAAAAATGCAGAGAAAAATCAGAACTGGTCAAGATCTCTAAAACCACCTCTGCTTCTTTGAGTGAGCCACCGTGCCAATTCAGTGACCAAAAGGCTAATCAGCCCTTACTTTTCAGAATGTCTCCTTACAGAAAAAGATGTATTTTTACTTTTGTTTGAATCTTTTAAGGCAAAGTTGGCTTTTTCTTTTTCTCAGTGTTGAACAAATAGGTGTTTTCTGTTTATGTGGCTTAAAAGATTTAATTCGTGGCAGGTCACACATTTGGAAGTGTGCTCTACATTCCAGCTGGTGCCACTGAACTGCCAATCTATTGCTGCTGTGTTTATGGCTGCCAAGGGGTTATGGTTAATTAGCAATGACCTGTCACCTGCACAGCGTACAGGTGTGATGTGCCTGGCTCTGCATGAAAAACCGCTGAGGTTACTGCTGGATAAAGCAATTTTGAGTTCCCTCCCTTGGCCAGGGCAGATATGTTGTGTTATCAAGTTGTCAGAACTGCTGGGTGGTTTCATTTATTTTCGTTGTGGTATCTGAGAGCCGTGCCTGCGTCTGCTGTTCTGGCTTAGCTTCTGCACAGCTCTTTAATTTGTAGAGGGCTCATTGACAGCGAGAAAAATTAATGCTGGAGCCCGTGGAATACTTAATGGCTGCTGCAAAACGGTGTCTCCTCCCATCCAAAGAGAGCTGGGAAGGTGAGGGCAGGGTGGTGATGGGAGGGATTATAATTCCCCAGGATAACAGGAGTGGAGGATGCAAATGTTCACGGTTAAAATAAGAGCAGTGCTACCCTCAGTGCTACAATCAGGTTTCACATAAACTTTGTGTTCGAACTGGGCTCGTAGGAGGAATTTGGGGCATTCTGCAGCTGAGGTCTGTTTGATTAAGATTTAAATGTGGATGTGAGAACCTGATAAATGCGAGTCCCGTGTGACTGGGGGGAGAGAAGGACGGAATAAAAACGAGAAAGTAAAATAGGTAAATACTGAAATGAATAATGTAGTACCTTAAAGAAGCCAAGAAAGTGAGAAAAATATATGAAATGTCTCTCAAAAGGGAATAGTGCCGTTGTATTTCTTTCAAGGCAGGGAAAAACAGGGCTTTGAAATGACAGCAGTGATATTCAGCAAATGTTTGTTGGAATATTAAAATATTTGTATAAAACTAGTGTTGGGGTGATTAAAAAGGTCTTTTTAACAAATTCTTAAATAAAGCTGGCCACGACCTATTTGAATGGATGGGGAAACAGAGTCACAGAGTCAGAAATTTCCTCATGACTCCTGAAAATGTAAGAGGGAGAGCAAAGAGCTCAGGTACCATTGCTTGCCTTGGGCTTTGCCTTTGAGCCCTGCTTGTTAGGGATGCTGAAGTTCTGGCTGTATTTTTGACAGAACTGGGGTTTTTTAAACTTTCTTTTGGGGCATGCAGCGATGGCTTGTGTTGGCAGCACGCTAGAATAATTGGATTAAGAAGGTGAACCACGACACTTATTCTCATTTTCCATTGAATAAATACTTCCAAAGCCTGCCCAAGGTATTGCTCTGTCTGGTTCCACCTGGCATTTGGAAACACGTTTCATTTAATGTGTTTAGGACAGATTTACAAGCATAAAGCCACAAGCAGCAGTGAGACTAAACGGGTACGTGATCCATGCCTCTTTGTGCCGTGCAGGCTGTGCCCTTCGGCTCAGAATTGATCTCAGTGTGGAGAATCTGAGCCCTGCTCTGTGTCTGACAGCGTGTTGGGAAACCCAGAATTTGCTTGAAAATGTGCACAAATCAAAACAATCTGGGAGTTACCAAAGAAGATTGAGTAAACACTGATAGCATGGGTTATTTTAAATTTTGTGCTTATTTATTTATTTTAAAAAGTAACATAACTCACTGTATTCATATCAGTTTTCCTCAACGCTTTAATTCAGGAATAATATATTTCTAATTAAAAACAAATTTTCAATGATTTAATGATTTCATGGCTGTCCCACTTGGTCTATTTGCTCAAAAAAAAAAAAAAAAAATTAAAATAATTTGCTTCTGAGTTCCAAGAGTTTTAACTGGACTCCATGGCCTATCTCCCTCTAGTACTAAATTACAACTGCACCTATACAGTAAAATTATTTATCAGTGTTTGCATAGCACTTCTCATTCAGAAGGATCCAGAAGTGCTCAATAACCTTGAAAACTTGTAATACAAACGACACCCAGGCAGTTTCCCATCATTGAAATGCAGGCCGGCCGCTGCTCCTGCCAGAGCAGCCTTGGGCTCTGATATGGCGCATCCTGCGTTCCCGTGGTACTGCAGGCTGCTCTGGGGAGGGCGTGCTCAGAATGCCAAACGCAGCATTGGACTCTGTATGTTATTTTTTATTTGGGGTTGTTAAATATAAATACTGCAAAGCCGTTGCTGTCATAAGCTTTCTATATTGTAATCATTTCCCCTGCTTGACTGGAATGTTGAGTGTTTGGCTGGGAGTGTTGCAGGTCATTTGCGGTGGCTGTTCAGGAGTACAGAGCTGACCTTGACCTGCTCAGTTCCCTCCTTGAGCCACAAGGAAACCCTTGAGGAGGTTCATGAGAATTGTCCGTCACCTGTCTCTGAAGCACTACAGAATTGGTTTATAAAGTGAAATTATTTATGAGTTGCATTTAGTGGCTTTATAAGAAGCGTCATTTTAGTGATTCCTAGAATTCGGAGTTCAGTGTGAACTGGAAATGTTCTTATTAACACAAATTTGTGTGGAGCAACGAGCCAGTGAGTGCCGTGCAGCGGCTCCTGAGCAGACTCAGTGTGGCAGTTTGTCCATTGGCCTGAGAGGAGAACAATGCACGTAGGCTGGGCTCTGGAGTCAGTAAGTCAGCATTTAGATGGGTTGCACACCGATAACCTTTTGACACTTGTGATGGGTTTATTTTTGTTTATCTCTTCCTCCTCTCATGTTTCCCCGATCTCTGTGCAATTGCAGAGTTACCTTTTCCTGTGCTCCCTCCAAGGAACAGCAGTGCAGGAGGAATCAGACAGGCATCAGTGACAGGCAGTGTCAGCTCCTTCTGTCAGACATCAATCATCTCCGAGCACCTCGGGGACAGCAGCCTTTGGTGAGCAGCAGCACTTCATTATTTCCTTCACCTTCTGTGGAGTTTCCCCTGGTTAAACAAGCGGAGGCAGGAATAACAGAGTCCAAACGGACATTTGCCCCCTTCCAGGGGTGCTGACCTGCCTTTCTGTGGTCTGCTGAGCCCCCAGGGTTTGCACAAGGCGAGGCACCGATGGCAAATGAATGCAAGCCCTGGCTGTGCTCGGAGGCACTCTGCATTCGCTTTTACAAGACCACACGTTCTGTTGCAATTGCTCCCCGTGGGAGTTTCTCAGAAAGGTGCTGCATCTTTGGGATTCTCAGCATGTCCAGGGCTCTCCAAACTGTCTGAGGCTTCACTTAGGCAGAGGTAGTTCAGCATTCAGTTTTATGTGTCTCCAGTTTCACTAATGGTGCTAGAAATGCCTTTGGACCAGGGAGCTGGTATGGGACTCCCAGTTTTGGATTTAGTTCTTTGCTTTGCAGAATCACCCTGTCTGACCCCGGGCAAGTCTCCAAAGCTCTCTAGGTTGGATTTATCCCACCTAACTTCTGATATTTAATGAGACATGAAGTAGTTGTGCTGCTGCCTGAGGCATCCTGAATAGTTAATGGACAAACGTGTGGCATTTCCACACAGCTGGGCAGAGCTCTTCCCCTCGAAAATACAAAAAGCTTCAAGCTCCTCTCAGCTAAGGTAATTCAGTTAGTTTGTCTACATTTAGGTGGGATGAAACCACTGAATTCCTTGCTTTTGCTGCTATCTACAAAATGAAGAGCGCTTGCTTTTTCTCCTCTCTTTTCTTCCTGCTTATTTTCTCAGACAAGTATTGTCTGCAACAATACAGGTCTGTTCAAATGCAGCCTTGATTTCCATTTTCTAAACTCTGTAGTTGGGCCCTTTCATTGCTGTAATAATACAAATAATAACAGAAGCTCTCCCTCCTCCTGCTTTGCATCAGTCAGATTTCATTTCCTCTGCCAAACTGTGGGGCTCTCTAATTTGCATTAACACAGGGGCAGCTGTTAATGATTTTGGAATTAAATGTAGCACCTTATTTCCAGATTAGAGTTCATTTATACCCCTGGCAGAACTCTGAGTGATAGGAATCTGTCCAGGAGGATGATTGGCATGTGCATTCCGTGGAAGTGCTCCTATTTGGAGGGTGTTGCTTCCCTCTTTTCTAAGCAGCCTTCAGTCCCTGTTCAAACTGAACCTCGATTGCTGCTGCATTTTAATTCCTGTATTGGGTGCTGAGGGCTTTCAAAAGTTCCTGAGAACGTATTGCCTGCCTGCCTGCACTTTGCTCTCATGGAAATAATCAAGTGAGTGAAGCAGGCTGCTTGTAGAGTTCAGAAGCACACACACCCCCCCATTCTAGCTAGAGTTAGTTAGTGCTTTGTTTTTCAGAGTTCTGATTCTGAAATTTCCTGATTTATTATTTCATTAACTCAGTTTTATTGGATTTTGCTCTATCAATTTAAGTACAAGAGTCTCTGCAACTTGCCCACATTCTTATCATGCCTGAAAGCTCAAAAAAACAAGAGGAATTTTCTGGTAACACAACGAATGATTTCCTTCTTAAATGTCACCTTCCCTCAACAAATTGATCCAAACTATGTGATTCTAAATGTTTTGTTGTTACCACCTTGTGCTGTTTGTTTTCTCCCAGCATTTACAAGGAGACTGTGATGTCACAGCTCTGTGAGGATGCAAAATGCAGAAAATGACCATGGTCCCTGCAGTGTTTGTCTTCAGACCAGGCTGACTCCCAGACAGTGTTGTCAGGAATACAGAATATGGTGACATTTCTGTAGACTGAGCCAAAAAGATTCTCTTTTTTTTTAAGACAAAGGAGAATGACAGATACTGCTCTCAGAAGAAAAGCTTAATCAAAGCTTAATTCCCTCTTATAATTAAGTCTTCAAAATTGATACATGACACATTCAAGCATGGCATTTTTAATTTAATTAATTTTCTAAGGACTAAAAGACTAGCTCTGATTAAAAAAGTACAGTATGCCAAGCAAAACTTCCAGAGCCATTCCAAGAATTCTCTGCCTGTGATGCTGCAAGAGCCAAGCAGGCCCTGGAAGTTACAGAAGCACTTCAGTAGAAACAAAATGTGACCTTATGGATGCCAGGCTGGCTCCTCTCTCTGCATTTCCTTGGGAGCTGGGGCACAGGGCTGAAGGTTACACGAAGGAGGACAGGAATGAGACCTTGAATTTCTGCCATATCTAGAATTATCCCTGTTTGAAAAGAAGTTCCCACTATTGTTGTATTATATCGTCCTTGTGCAAGGCAGAATGGACCTCAGCGAAAAAGTTCCCGAGGATGAATTTTGTTTACTCCTGGGCTTCTGACACTTGCTGCCTTTTCCCTGTCACTTCAAACAATAAATTGAGTGCCAAGTGAGAAAAACCAAAGGTACAAATTATGTGATACAAAGCACCTGTTCCCATGCTCTCTTCAGAAGGGTTCTTGTCTGGGTGTTTGGCTCCTGAAGTTCTCCCCCTCCTCTCAAGCACTTTCCATCCTGTCCCACAGCTTGGCTGGGTATTTTGGTGCTTGGCACCTCATGGGGACCCATCCTGTCCCACAGCTTGGCTGGGTATTTTGGTGCTTGGCACCTCATGGGGACAGTACAAGGAGAAGAGTGATGCAGAGAGTGCCTTGAACCAGACTGGGATTTTGCATTTCTTGTGATGAGCTTTGTAAAACTCAGTCCTTGTAATCCTTTTGAGCTGGAGAATGCTGCATGGGGTCACAGTGAAACTGTTCCCATCAGGAGGAGTCCTTTGGAAGCACCTTGAGCTCCCCTGTCCTCAGGTTAATAACTCTGTGCCTCTCCAGCAGGTGTCCCCCCGTGGTAATTCCCAGAACAGGAACGGAGCAGATGTTGGTGCTGCTGCACTGAGTTCAACAGAGCCAATGCCGGCTCGCCAGAAATGATGGGTAGGGACAAACTGTTCGGGGTCATGTTGTTACCATTTCCCCCTGTGTCATCATTATCAAATAAATTATTTCATCAGGAAATTTGAGGGAACAGGCAGCAGCTGGCTGGGTGAACTCCTTTCTCCTAGATTCTGGAAAATTTCGAATACAGTTGTCTTCCTTATGAGAACACCTGCAATACGTGGTGTTTCCTTGAACCGTAAGGTGAAGTTTCTTATATTTTGTGGTTGTAGAGGTTTTGATTCACATCTTGATGTAATATTTATATATGTTTTCATAATGCATTCCAGGAGAGAAATGTACTGTGCCTAGAGCTCACTAAGAATAATCATTCTTTGATGAACAGGTATTAAGGCATATTCTCACCGGAATGGCTTCAGGAATGTCTTTGGTGTGCCCTGCACAGTGATTTGAAAAGTTTCTGCCTAAGAACCAGACTGTGCAGGTGGGTGACAGGGCAGAAATGAACCAGAATGCTTTCCCAAAGTTTTCTCTGAGCTGATTCATGCAGCTAGAGGTAAAGTTTGTTCTTATATAAGGTAAACAAGAGCATTTGGGTCTCAATTTATTGGAAAGAACTGAAGAATTAGAGATCCAGCATGAGGCATGGGCTGTTCTTTACAAGCCCACGTATCTTTGAACGCTTGTCTCGCTTTTCTGATGCTTGTACTTCCATTTCTTGAGTTACAGACAATTGAGCATTTCTGCCAGCTGCCTTCAGAAGAGGTAATTTGTGTTTTGGTGCTACACCCTCTGAACAACAGCAGATTCTGTTAAATTGCTGGAAAAACATCTTTTGACTAAGTGATATTTTCCAGTTCTAGTACTCCCTTTTGATTTAAACTATTCTTCATATTTTCAGGATGTCTGTGATGTGATAGCTCCCGAGTAAATCTGTGTGTGTTTGTGTTCTTGGAAACATCAGAATCAGTTTCAGATGATCATCAGAGGAGAAAGATTTGCAGAAAGGAATAAAATCACTCTGTCTCAAATCAGATTTGGGTGTGACTGTCCTCAGATCAAGGACAGCTGGGGTTGTATGGCTGCAATGCACAACCCTTGGTGCACCTGGCCTGGTTCCATGGGAGTTGGTGTAAACTGGTGGACAGAATTAGACATTTTTGTCATTGCCAGCATGGGCGTTGTGTTGTGCTTCTGGTGAGGGAGAAGGGCTGCACACACCCTCTGAGCAATCCCTCACAGGAACTTGGCTTCTGAACTGCTGCTCTTGGGTTGCTTTTGTTGGTTGTTCCAATCCAGCTGATTTTTTTGAAGGTGAATCTTTCATTTCTGTGCAGGTACCTCTTCCTAATTGTTGATGTTGCACTGTATGGACACAAACACACGTAGCTGAGCCAAAAGAGCCAAAAGAGCGAGGGCAGAACCCTCTGACCTTTATTTATATGTTCTTAGAAATCACCGTGGATTGGAGGCAGAAATTACCACCTCTCAATCACACTGGTCAAAGGACAAATCCATCACATGTCTCCGCCTAGGAGAATGGAATGAAAACAACAAGGACAGTTAGCAAAACATGGCCATGTTTACAACAGCATGCGTGAGAAAGTACTACAGCAAAGAGAAACATTGAAAAACTGCAAAACTCAGGAAAACATCTAATCAGTTAACTCTTTTCACAGTAAATATCTTAGGATATATATATATAAATTATTTTGAGGCATCTGAGATCAATCTTTTTTTAACGTCAGAAACCAAAACATATAATTATTCAAATTTTTGAAAACTGAGTGCTAGCTTGGCGTCTTTTACTTGGTTTTGTTCACTTGAATGATGAGTAGCTCATAAGCTGTGGTGAGAAACACAACTGAAGCAATGCTTAGATTCTGAGTCCCTGGTGCTAACTCTGCTCTGAGTCCCTGGTACTAACCCTGGTCTGTATTTTCAGACCTCTGGGGTCACAAAACAAGTGCCAGCAGATTTCCTTTCTTTTGTCACACCTGGCCATGAGATCCTTTGCTCACAGGGACCTGGCAGGTAAATATATGGTGTATAATTTTTTTCCTAATTTTCTAGGGATTATCAGTATTGTAGTGATGCCTTCACGGCTGGTAAAAATCAGGGGCAGACACAGCAGGGCAGGGCAAAGGGCATTACTCTGGGGTAATGGGATCCTGGGTGCACAACTCGGCCCAGGTGGGAACAGCCGAGCAGCAACCCCTGTGTACAACCCGGATACAGTTGGATGGAGCTCACAAATTAGCATATCTACCTAAAATCCCCCAATAAGAAACTTAGCAAATGAGGTAATTGTCTCCCTATCTCCCCCTCAAATGAGACTCCAGCCGAGCTTAAAAAACCTGTTCCAGAGAGGAGGCTCCGGGCAAGGTTGGAGCCTCTGCTTTGGAGACACTCGGCATGTTTCGTCTGCTCCCCTCAGAGAACCTCTAAACTAAGCTAAATATCAGACCACAAAGTTATCCACATGTAGGGCTAAGGTAGAAGGAAAGGGAAAGGGTATAAAGAAAGGGAAAAGGTATAAAAATGTGTAAAAAGGGTATAAATATGTGTAAAAAGGGTATAAAAAGAAAAGGACAACCCAGTATGAGTGTCAGTAGGAAGTCACAACATTGCATGGAGGCTGCCCCAGCCCATCTCACCTGACTGGCTCTGCAAAGGGGTGTCTCTTACTCCTCCATCCTGCAGTAATCCTGATCCCTACTGACAGGATGCGCTCGCTTCCCTCCGGCACAGCAGCCCTGGGCCAGCTCAGTTCCCGGCTGCACAGCCCGGGCGCTGCTGCTGAACGGCTGGGGACGCTGCACGGAGCACAGGACAAACCCACCCTGGCTCTGAGATCCCCACCACCGCACAGAGCAGCACTGAAGTGGTGATTGATAATTCTGAGCTGCTGGTAAAGCTGTGGTGGAAGTGCAGAATGCGTTTCAGTGCTGTGACACCTCAGCAGTGGTGGTTTCATTACATGACACGTGCGTCCCTCATGATTTGGTTCAGACCACACAAAAGGGGTCTTCTGCAGAGGTCCAGAGGAATTATCTCCAAGGGGCTTTAATCTGGATGCAGTTTGAAAGGATTGGAGAAAGAAATTCTTTTCCAAATATACTTTTGAAATATGGCACCTTTCAATAACTGAAAAAAATTATACTAGAGCAATTAATAGAGGTTAAAATCGGGTACATTAACATGAAAGTAAAGCTCTGTCAAAGAGAGGATAAAATATTAGCTGTTTGCTGGGATTTGCTATGACAAAATGTATTTGGACAACAAAGATCATGAATGGCTTCTGGCATTTCTAGAAATTACAATGAATGAATCAGCTGCTAATGCAGAGCTTGAGGCACTCTGGGTGTACAGATGACATTTGGAATAACTGACAGTCAGGTTTAAGCCACATGGACTGCAGTCAAATTCCCGTGGAACCTTTGCCCAAATATTTTGCTCACCTTGCAGGAATCCACTGTCATTCTGAATGTATCTCCATTTCACTGGGTCCCAGACAACCAAAACATTGATAAAACACTTCTGAATTCTTCCAAAGCCTTTCTGATGTGAGAGTGTGAAGTAAAAGCTTCTGAAATGATATTTATGTACTTCACTGAGTTCTAATAATGCTGGGCAGCTCTGCCTTTTTAAATGTGTCACTACAGCCATTTGAAAGACGATTGCACTTCAGCATGGAGGAGGTCAGGAGAGGAGAAGATGAAATCATTCCGTAACAGAAATACCCATTGAAATAATAGACTTTTTTTGGAAGTTTATATAAGTACCAGTTTAACAGTAGCTGCCCTTTCAGTTCCTCTCAGTTACGACCTGCTAAATAAAAATGCTATCTGAATAGCCCAGAGATTATTTAATTTCTTCCAGTGGGAATTGGGGATAATTTATTTTTTTTTAAAGAGGAACCTACGTAGATGGAGTTCAAATCTCATGGGTAGAAAGTTTCTGGCAAATAAATTGAAATAATACCTTTATTATTAATTGCAAATATTCTTCAGGAAGAATTTTTGTGTAGAAATTATTTTGTCTGCCGTAGAGGGAACAGATGAGGGCCGGTCAATTTGTGCAGATTTAATTCTGATATTTGCTGTGTATCTTAGAAAGCAGAGCAGGAGCTTGCAGTTACGAATTCATGGGTTTGACTTCGTACAGGAAAATGGAAATGATGATCCCAGTGAATGTGGTGGCAAAGCCAGCAGTGAAAGGAAAGCCTCACCCTGCATTTTGCCCAGCAATTCAAGGTCTCGTGGTGATCTTGGTCCTTGCTAGAATGTCTCAGTGAAAGTTTTCTTACTGCCTGATGAGCTTAGATAACGATATTTTCTCAGAAAAGAATATTGTGCTTAATTATTAATAATGTTGCACAGTGATAGTATCTCTTTCATACATCTTTTATTAGTATTTTTTGAATTTTATTGTTTTTCAGTGAACCCATTTTAAAAAACCTTTTGAATCACAGTTAAAAATTAAGAGAATAAAAAGATTTGCTTGAAACTGTTAGGGTTATATAACAGGTTTCTGATCCTTAGAACTTCTGAAACAGTTCAGTGAGAAAACTTTGAAGTAGGCTTGAAATATGTTTGAATTAAAAGTCTCTAAGTCAAAATGAGGTCAGTTGTGTGCTTATTGAACAGCATTTGTGGGGATAAAAGACTGAGCAATCAAGGAAAATGTACACTCTCCTTTGTAAATAATGAGTTCTTTCATATTCCTAAATTGCTGTGTCTGTCTCCATTTTTTATAGCTGAAGGACTGCATTTGTTTACATTGACAAAATAAATGTAATACGATCAGATTATAAAATTACATGAAATATGGACTATTTATTTTAAGTAGTATTACTTGAATATTTTGTCTAGTTTCGGATTAAACATATTTTGCTTGCTTATCAATTTTGGTTAGTACAAATGCAGAGTGAATTTTGAAGTTCCCCCTGCAGACTGCAGAGCAGACTTTGCCTTTGCGCTCCCAGAAGGGCTCAGAAAGGCTCGTTGCCCATCCCGGAGAAAGCTGCCAGGTTTTTGTGCCTCTGCCTGGGCTCAGTGCCGCTGCAGGCAGCAGAGCTCAGAAAGCACGGCACAGCCGCGCCGGGGAGCGCTCCCCACTGGCTGGGCAGCACCCTGGGTTTCATGCACCATTCCAACCCCGCTGCAGCGATTCCACAGAGGCACCCAGGAGCCTTCAAACAGTCAATGGGCAAGAAAAAGTTCCTTTTGGCTTGGGATGGTGTTGCGGAGGGATAACTCAGACAACCCAGTATGAGTTAGCAATGAGCTTCGTTTATTGATCAGTTACATGCCTTTATATGTCTCATAATGTGCTTATACGTATTCTGTAATCCAAGCGTGTTATTGGTGTGCTTTTGCAAGTCAACTCCCTCTCTTTATGTTTCTCTTTGCTACTGCCAGCTTCTCGTTTCTTATCCTCCTTCTGCATTCCTGCCTAACTACAAGCATCTTGTTCCCTCGTCAAGGACACAGTGTCCTTCGGTTTACATCCTTAAACTAACTGACTACGCTGTTTCCCCATCTCTTCGGCTACAAGCCGTTCCATGCTCATTTTCTTTCATCCGTTCTGCAACAGGATGGTGTTTCCCCTCTTCTTTTACCTGTGCAGTGTGTCATAAATAACGAAGCCCAATTCAAATTAAAACAAGTATAAAATTTATTTTATGTCCGAGAGTTCGAACACGCAATGCCACGATCGAAAAGGAAACAGGACCAAGCCCGGGGTTGGTACTGGGTGAACACAGGTCTGACCTCCATCGCATCAGACCTCCCTCTGTTCACACCAGTTGCTTCCAACAGTTCACTTTTATACAGTTTTGCCTATAAAGTCCGGATCTTGGGTGTTGTTTTTGCCGCCCAGCATATTCATGGAGGGTGCTATTCATGGAACTGAGGTGGACAAAACATATCCTGTCTTTGAGTAATTTCTCATCACCGGGGGATGTTGTCTGATGGCTCGTGATGTTCCTTATCTTGGGTCTTGATTCGAACATTAACACTCGAGCTGGGAGGGGATTTTTGGAGATTGCATCAATCAACTCTGACGGAAGTTCTCCTCGAAAATGTAGATAGCAGAAGTCAGCCTAATGTTCTCTTGATGAGCTGCTACTCTCCGTAGCGCTGTTTTGTGATGCAAAATTGGCTCCCAGGTGAGGCTGCAACTTTCCAGGGGCAAGTTATGCTTGTTTTTAAAATTGGTTATAGCTTAACTTTAATACATATTCCGATATTACATATTTGAGCACGAATTTCACGTATTCATTCATAACAAGTGTAACAGAGCTCTGTTTATATTGTGCCTCCTCCTAGGAAACTCTGAATTTGCTGGAAATCAGAGACATTTTGCAGGGGATACAACATTTAACCCAATGAATCTCCCCTGCATTCTGCTGCGTCCTCCACTGGCTGAACCACAGCATTTCGTATCTCAGCTTTACTGAAAATTTCATTTAGCGGTTTATGGACTGTATTTTAATTTTGGTCATGTAAATAAGTTATGAACGAGCAGCTGGATATCTGCCGCACTACAGCTGGGATATACAGCATTAGGAATGCCAGGGAACATAATTAATAGATTTCTTAAACCCCAGATCTGTGCAAATATACTGGGTTCAGTGGGGAGTAAAGCAGGATTTTACTGGATGTAGAGAAATATTAAACTCCTTAAAGTTGGAATTTAGAAGTTAGCGATTCAGAATTTGACCTAAATCGTGCCAGCATAAAAGTCGAATTATTTCACTGAAGCTAATGGGATTTTCTGGAATTAAACTGCTGTAAATAAATTCTGTATTTCTAGGTAAGCAGTTAACTTGGAACCACCTTCTTCTTAAAAAGAAAAAGCCAAAAGGAGTCTGAAGCTTAATTTGGTGCAGCAGTGCTGCCTTTTTTCTTTCCAAAACCCAGAGTAAAGTGGCACCAACTTTATCCTTTGGGACTGCCCAGTAATGCAGTCACATTTACCTCACCATCAAAGCCACCTATTCTGCAGGACAAAAATCATCTTTATGGCTCGATTCCTCTGTAATTTTTTAATGTATGTATCTGCTGATCTCTTTATAAAAAAAGAATTAGAAATAATTTGCACCTTTTACAGATGCATGTTGTTAAATCCTGTCTCTGTGTACAGATTTGTTAGGATTACCTGCATGGAGCACAGGAAAAGACAGGCATAGGGTGCTCAGTGTTTGTGTGCTGCAGAAATTCACCAGAATTAGGAAAAAAAAAAAAATTGCCATAGAATTTATGAATTTATCTTGGCAACTTATTTTACAGCAGTTAATTATTTATATAAATGAGGCAGAATTATTGTGAAAAATCCAATAAAAAAGTTCAATTAAAAACCTAAATTATAAGTTTAATCAGAATCTTCAGCAGCATAAAACCTGATTTGCATATAGCCTCCCTGAAAAATGCTTTCTGTAAGATGAATATTGCACTTTTGTGCAGTCTCAGCTCTATTAGTTATTTCTGCTGCATAAATGATCATATATCATTTTATCGATGGCAATTTTCTCTGCAGCTGCAGTTCCTGTAAAAAAGAAATCAGTCGCTCTCCACCTTTACACTGAGAATTCGGCAGGCTCCTCTCTTTTGTGTCTGAGCAGTGTGTGAATCAACACAAATTAGAAAATCCAGAGTGTTCCGAGGGAAAGCTGTCCCTACCCATCCATCTCCTGGTTAGTTACACTGAACTGTGTGCCTGCCATCATAAAAATCACATTACTGCAGTAAGAGCCAGTTTCAGAAAAGCTTCCTCGTTAGGAGCAAAAGCAAATAAATCGCAGAGTGTCACCCACAACAGGGTGGGGAGCTCGGCGTGGCCAGGGGAGACCTCACAGGGAGCTGATGCCATCGGCTGTGGGGGAAACTGCACTGGGAACTCCACCTCACCTGAGGCCGCTCTGTTCAGAAGGAGGAGCAAGGTCGTGCAAGAAAGAATTCAGCCCCCATTGGCAAAACTCTGCAAGAAAACTGCTTTTAGCACAACAGGAGAGGCAGAACAGGAAGGGAATGCAAGCTGCTCCTCTGATAGAATATGTTCTGCAGATTGACATCTTCAACTTTTGATGTGGTTTTGGTTTTTGGTTCTTTTTCGTCTTCCTCCTCACGCAGCATCCTCAATGTTTCGATGTCAGTAATGTCGATGTTACGTTTACTGAGAGTGAGGACAGCGAGGTGATGGAGGCCTTGTTACACAGATGGCGGCGCGTGATTGGTTATCCTTGTGAGAGGAAAGAGATCTATTTCAGGGAAGCATTTGACCAACAATGATTTGTGAACAAAATCAGCATAACGCAATAAGCGAAAAGTACATCTGGATATTCATACCTGTGTGAGAGGCTGCTTATTTCAGGATGAAGAATCGCTGTGCCGTGGTTGTGGTTTTGTGCAGCAGAACTCCCTGCACGCATTCTCCAAGGAGGAGGCACCAAGGAACAGCGATCACTACAACCTCCATTTCTTTGAGCAGCCCTGTGTTCCATCATCCCAATAATTCCACAGCTCCCACAGACAGGGTGCTGAGGAGGCGAGAGAGTGTCGCTCTCATCCCTTCTCCTCTGGCAGCAATGCAGCGGGCTGGCTTGATCAACGTCTGTAATGAGGGCTATCAGAGAGCACAGATATTTGGATCAAAGGGTAATCTCTCTCTTTTATGTAACTGCAGAGCCTCACATATCACTAGATTATTCTCTGCACTTGCTGTAAATAATTCTCCCCATCAGAGCTAAGCACTTTGCAACCATTGCCTCTAAATTATAACATGATCTACACCACCTCCACCTCTGTGCAGTTCCCTGACCTGAGGTTGCTTATTTTCACTCGGCTCCAGCCGCAGATTTATGATCACAGGATTACATTTTCTCTCAAGGGGACATTTTTCATATCAAACAGAATTTGTTTTTTATTCTACATTTCATTATCACCTATTTTTATTACTCTACTTTGGAAAGTGTGGTGAAAATATGAACTTATCTCTGTTTATTCAATGAATAGTTTAGAGCTGTAGCGTGGTGGGAGCAGGCGTAGCTTCCCCTGGAGGGGTTTCAGAGAGAACCATCCTGTCCAGGTCTGTGTGCTCAGTCGCCTCTTTAGGTGACCTCTGACATGTAAGGTGGAGAACGGACACAGCCTCAAAACCTTTCTTCACAGCTGTGTCCATGAAGACACCTGGATGCTGTGATACGGAATCTATGGACATTCAACACCTTGGTGTCTAAAGAGGTACTCAAGGTTGTGCATCACCCTGTGACCCTGACCTAGAGCCCAGCCCTGTGGCTGTGCAGCTGCGGGGCTGAAATCAGCACAGTGCTGTAGCTTTCCATCACCCTGCTGTTACCCTGCGATGTCTGGAAAGATGCACACGGGAAAGGAGGGTTTGTGAAGGCCCTGAATGCTGAAACGAATGAAATAGTTGAGGAGTTGCAAAGAAAACCAGAATTTGCTCAAGTGAGCAGAAGTTTAGCTGAGGTGAAACTAGAGATGATCTTCTCATAGAATTGGTTAAGAATATGTAAGAAATGAACATTAGAGGTCACTCCACAATGTGCTACTTATGACAGATGATGAAAGGAGGGACAAAAATCTCTAGAGGTAAACATAATACCTATTTTGAGCATCTCGTTGAATGTTTTAAATCACACTCCAGGGAGTGGAGTTGTTTCAGAAAATCTAGAACTCTATTTTAATCTACCCAAATGGCAGCATTGCACTCCTTTAGAAAAAGGATGAAATCCATTCAGAAAAATCAAGGCTGATGCAGCTGTTGGTGTATGGGCAGTGCCATGCAACAGAAATAACCTTTAGTGTCTGAAAACGGAGACACAGCAGGGCTCCTGGCCTGTCCTGCCTGTTCCAGGTCTGCCTCAGGGATGAGGGAGGTACTTTTCATAGCTAAGCTTTCACTTTGCTCATTGTGTGCAAGGAACAGTGAGGACAGTTTATAAAGTGCCTTTCCTTGGTGGGTGTTGCAGGGGGAACGACCGCAGCAGCAGCAGGTCCTGTGCCTGCCTGGCCTCTGGTTCTATTCTGTTTTCACACACGTGGGATCAGTACCCCTCACCCCGAGCCGTCTGCCTCTGCCATGGCCCTGCACACCACGGCAAGCTTCAGTCAGGCTGAATTGCCTCCAAATACCCCTTGGTGTCAGGTTTTGCTGCGCAGTTCCAGATGGCATCACCCTCTTGTGAGCGGCACCGTGGTAATGAGACAGGTAAAGGGCAGAGGGGGAATTCAAAGGGTAATGAAGGAGTGAAATGCAGAGCACTCACCTCTCAAAGGGGCAAGGCAGTCACTGCAGGGACGGAAGGAACACACCGACAGGGCAAGTCGAGATGAACCTCTCGGTGCTTCAGCTCTAGTGCAGCTGAGTGCTCGTGATTGCTGATGTTCTCTTGCCTCTTACTGAAAACGGGTGCCCTTAGTGCTCCTGCTTGTGTCTGTTCACACAGGGGTCAGTGTGCATGGAGAGGAGAATTCTGCAAAATGCACCCCCAGAAAAGGCACAGAGTCATTTTTACAATAACCTGGGAGCCAGGATACAGCAGGGACAAATCTGCCACAAAGACACCGAGACAAAGATATTTGTGACAAAATTTCAAAACAGGAATAAATTCAGGAGAAGCATAACGAATTGCACATTCTGACAAGTAGTTGAAACTAATGAAAATGCTGAAACGAATGAAATATTTGATGAGTTGCAAAGAAAACCAGAATTTGCTCAAGTGAGCAGAAGTTTAGCTGAGGTGAAACTAAAGATGATCTTCTCATAGAATTGGTTAAGGATATGTAAGAAATGAACTTTAGAGGTTACTCCACAATGTGCTACTTATGACAGATGATGAAAGGAGGGACAAAAATCTCTAGAGGTAAACATAATACCTATTTTGAGCACCTCACTGAATGTTTTAAATCACACTCCAGGGATGGAACACGAGCTTTTAACTGAGGTTTGGGGAATCCTAAATTATATGTCTCAAGTAGACTAACAAATAGCAGGCACACAGATTAAAAAATGTCGTGGTTAAAACCCAAAAGGTCTGGTAAGACAGATCAGAAGTAGCTTTTGAAGTTAAGTAAAGCTGACAACATAGATTTACAGAGTGCAAATGGCAAATGAGAAACATCAACAGTGAGGCAAAAGGAAGAGACCCATCTTTCATATATAATTGAAACACCTGAAGGTGCAATGCTCAGACAAGAGGAAATAAAACAAAATGCCAGATGTAAGGGATATTACTTGCGATTTTACACCACCAGATAAAGAACTGATATGAACGAGAGGGGAAACTGAGCCATGAACAAATTTAGTTCAATATTTCCACATGTATAAATGATGCTGAATTTTGCTGATTAAGGTGATGGTGTCATAATTATTATTTTCTTTCTTTTACTTGACATATTGTTGATTGTGACTTTGTGCCACAAGGTGTGTCTGTGAAGCTTTGAGCTGGCAGAACATTCCAAGCCACATGCAGTGGCAGACAGGCTTCACATCTTACTGAGGAGTGACAAGGCATAACCGACTGCGGAGCAATGTGGTAATGAGATTTCTGAATTTGGGGCCTTTTATTGCAGCACACTTAGCATTTCCATGCCTGTTGGAACACAGGAATAACACAGCCTGTGGGGCTTCCTCTCTTACAAATGACCACAGCCAGCAAGGTCTGTTCTTTCAAAAGAAACTCTGTAGTGTTCATCTCCCCTGTTCAAGTGGTTGGTTTTGAACCTGCCTCACTGGGGTGGCACAGCAGCACAGATTCATCCTTCTGGGGGGAGCTCAGACTAAACCTGCACAGTTCAGAGCAGTGGAGCAGAGCAGGGAGGTGCCAGTGAGTCTCCCCCAGGGCTTTCCCAGAGCTGTGCTGGTGCTGCTGCCTGGATCCCTCCCTGCGTATCAGGGACAGGGGGGATTTGCACCACCAGGGGCTGAGCAGCACTGCAGGGGCTGCTTTGTAAGGGGCTCTCCACACAGCTGCAATTGGGAATTTAAACGCAAAACTCAGCGCCTGTTGCCACTGCACTTTGCATATCCTGTGAGTTTTTCATGGAAGCATAAAGGGAACTGTTCAATGCCTGCCTCACAAGAGCTTTCCTGGGACTGCTCGTGCTTCTACTGGTGCCCAGAGGATGATGCTGCTCGATTCAAAGCACCTGAAAGGTTTCAACGATCCAGCAACTGCAACAGCAAAATGTTGGACAGACAGGCTCTCTAATTAAAGTGGTAACTGTAATGTTGTAATATTTTGAAATATTGACAGAGAGTGGAAAGGGAAAGGATAAAAGGACAAAGGAAGCATTGAGTCTGGATAAAACTCACTCCAGAACAGGTGAAAAACACTGTGCCATGAGCTATAGAAGCTATCAAAACAGGAGACAGGCCAGCAGCCTCTCGGGATGAGAGTCTTACACATTATCAGTTGAAAGGAAAGGAGATTGTCTTTCTCCACACAGGATGGTCTAGCTGGTGGAGGGGACAGATGTGTGAAAGTTCTGCCTCAATTTCATCTTTCCTTTCACCACAGAATCAGGCTGAACAATTTTAAAAGTTTGTCTTTCTTCATTTTGCTAATGCAATGAAATTTAATGTCATGTCATGCAAGTTACTCCTTGAGCTCAGACATGCCTAAATTACTCACAAGCAGACTGATTTAATCTGTCAGTCAGGAACACATTAGAATTGGTCGTTGGCTCATATTTTTTAGCAAATATCAAGTAGAATCAGAACTTCTTCCCTTCAGAGATTAATTCATTATGTCTTTGATATTTCTGATTGTAGAACTTTGTGTTGTTAGTTAGCATGCAAATTCACATTTCAGCCCTCTGTAGCCTGCCACTGAATGTTAATGGAGTCCAACTAATATTTCATGGTAAAGTGCTAAAACAATAAAGGTACACAAGCAGGGAGAAAAGTTTTTCATAAGCTTTTGCCTGCTGCTGTTGCATCCAGTGTGACCAGACACTGCTGGCCTGCCTTTGGTGCTTGTTCCAGATTATTGTTAGATAATTACAAATGCTTGAGAAGCACCATGACTCACAGGAGTGGGGTCTGCCAGAAATATTCAGTAATTTCCATCCTGAGAAGGGCAGAGGTTCCTCCTTGCAGAGGAGATTGAGTCATGTATAAATCTGTCAGGAAAATGTGTAGGAATGTATTTTACGTGTTTCGGTTTAATTTTCATGATCTAAACCCAGATTTCAGACACCACGGAATATTTACATGTAGGTGTGCATTTCACAAACCACAAGTGATTCATGTCCATGTATATTAATTTCTGTAGATTTGGTGTGTAGGGACTGCAAAAGCTGCACACTAAACTTTAGGCAAGGTAACACAGAGCTTGATTGAAAAGCTGCTGGAAAATCTTCAGAGTCATTTCTAATGGTGAGGGAGAGGCTGTATAAGGAAGATTTCAGTTGCTTGTAAATAAAAGATGGAAACAGTTCAAGGGCTGAATTTGACTCTAGCTCTTGGAAAACTGATGATAAATGAGGCCCAACCTCATTTGTGGTGTCTTATGAAGATATATTTTGTTACAGTTGTCAGTAGTGAGAAGCGAAATGAGGTTTATCTTACCAAGTGTTTTCTTTCCTTAAGATCTGTGCTAAAACCTTCACAAATATTCTCAACTGAGAGGATCCTAAGAATGTTCAGAAATTTTCTCTCATTCTGAGAAGAGGAAGTCTTCAGGTTTCTTCCTCTGGGTGTTCTAGATTTGACAATAAAGTGAACTCAGATTCTTAAGGGTAAAATCATGGTGAATTTATTATTCTGCTGTTAACTGCTGTCTCTCATAGTTCATGACAGTTTCAAATGTTCTGTTTTGAACTTAAGTGGATTAGAGGAGAGGTGTTTGAACCGTCAGGATTTAAGTTTTCAAACACTTGTAAGAATTTAACATTTTTCTCTTAAAAGAAAGTCAAAGTTTTTTGCACAGTTCTTATGAGCCTCAAAAATGCATTCTTCAAGAGGAAAACCCAGCATGTTTTGAAGGTTTGCAATAAAACTGTTGGCTGTGTATCTGTAGCGTGCAGTACAATGGATTGGAAGCACGCCATCCTTTTTCCCCAAAGATATAAAGACAGAGTGTTCATGTTTTCCAGATACTCTTTTCCTCTTTTCTCACCTGCCGGTCTCTTTCTATATATTTATATTTTAAGAACAGACTTTCAAGGCAGGAGGGGTGGGGAAGTGCAAGGAAGAATTGTCTGGGAGATATTATCTCCTTTTTAGAATTAAGAGTTATGAGCACAGTGATGAAAAGAGGAAACAATTACTGGTGTTTGCCTCTCTTCTGCCTTGAACCAGATGTGTTTAAACCAGCCCCGTGCAGGGGGATAATCTGGCTGGAGCAGCAGAAAATCCAGCAGCCCCAGCACTGGGAGGCTGGAGAGACGTTTTAGCATCCCCTGCCTGGGGTGATCTCTGTTGCAATCCGGTTTAAACCCCGAGGAGCAGAGAAAGCTAGATCTCTGTGTATAAAACAGACGGAACTTTGAAGGTTCAAAATATGCCCAAAAATGTGATTAAAACCAAATGAGGTTAGATGTTGGTGCCAAAAAATTGGTATATTTTATTTAATAGTAAAAGAGGCAAAGAGAAAGAGACAGGAAAAAAGGAGAGAAATAGAGAGAGAAGTGTGTGTGGGGGAGTGGGGGAGAGTGACAGGGGTTAAGATGGAAGCACAACACCCTTCCGAGTGTCCCAAGGACATCTCGTTGCTCCCCTGCATCCGGTCCTGGGTGGCGAGGGTCCCTGGCTGCCGCCACGCCGTAGGATATAGAATCCAGTGGGTTAATGTACATTTTGGGCAGGTGGGAACGCCCAGGTGCCTCCCGTAAGGGGCCAGGTTTGACACTGTCCCTTGCAGCACCGTGGATCTGTTGCATCATCTCTGGTGCAGGGTCTGGGGATCCCTTTGGGGGGGCCTTTGATGGGCCGTGACACCCCCTCTGCTGTGGGTCAGCTTCATGTGGATGCGGCCTCTCCCCGGGTGAAGGGGCCCCTGTGCTCAGCTCCTCTGCACGGCAGGGATGGGAGTTACACCCAGAACCTCTCCCCGGGTGAAGGGTACCCTCAGATCCGCTCCTCGGCACGGCAGGGATGGGAGTTACACCCAGAACCTCTCCTTGGCTGAAGGGGCCCCTGTGCTCCGCT
>VYZT01008482.1:5032-19321 GCA_013400735.1 Pomatostomus ruficeps
GAAGGAAGGAAGGAAGGAAGGAAGGAAGGAAGGAAGGAAGGAAGGAAGGAAGGAAGGAAGGAAATGCCCTTATTAGCTCTCTCCAGGAAGAAGGAGGGTGCTGGGACCCTGGGCTCAGTTCTTGCTTACTGTGTTAAGGAGGGAGGAGCAATCACTTTGATGCATAGACAGAAAAGTTAAATATGTTTTCTCTCCTCACACCAAGTTACTAAAATATCATCATTTTATCATATCTTTTTCAGAAAGGATTCTCAAGTCTGATGGTAACAAGGAGCATTGCCCAAAAAAATAAAGACGTTGTTTGGAAATGATCCCTGGGCATGTGACAGAAACATATGATCTAGGGGATGGGGTAAGGATGAATTAGTTGCATTTTTCAACTTCTGAACTCAACCAAAATATACTAATGCAAGAAAAGAAAATATAAAGGGAAAAAAAAAAAAGGAATAGTATTAATCCTCCGAAAGTAACATTTTGCAAGAGACGTTTCTGTTGGAAAAGCTGTTTCCATATAATGGACTCTACAGATAATATAATTACCCATATTACAGCAAAAAAAGAGAGTTTTAATTTTAAATAGAGGCAGATAATGCATGTACATCTTTAATTAGCGGGCTGTTGCCAGGTGAAGACCAATGCCAGGTGATTTTTCAGAGAGTTCAACTTTATGATAGGGAATTTTTTTAACAACAGAAGCTTTTGTTCTGTTCTGGGGAGTCTGAAGGGTATTGTAAGTATTATGAAAGCTTCGCAAGCACGGGAGAAGCCCCTTGTTTGTCAGAAATGCTGACATGAGTGATGCAGAGCCCTGGTGTCTAAATGCTGAAGTATCACCATATCGAAGCTGACACATCAAAATTGAATCAGTGATAAAATGCCAAAGAAAAGGTTTCCAGTGAAGACACTTGAATATTTCAGCGTGGCTGCAGTGCAGTCAGTTGGCACAACCTCAGGAAATCCTTTTCTGAAATGCCATATTGACCAAAAGCACTTACAGGCTCCTTAATGTGCATATTTTATGATAGAGAGCATGATGAAAATCTGAATAAATTACCACGAATAATCCTTAATAATATATTAAAAATAATAGTGAATCTTTCTGAATACCTTTTCTTTATAGTTGGTGTGCAAAACCTACACAAAACCTTTACAAAGAGCTGCCAGCGCCCTGCAGTGCTCCTGTGAGCTAATAACTACAATTAACAATTAACTTCCAGAGCTTCTTCACATCCACTGCACACTCCTCTCCCCCCTCAGCAGGTTTTGCCCCATCCATGTGCTGTGTTCATTTACATGAGGATACAATGGGTATGTGCATTCAGAGGAGTAAAGATTTACCTTATTTATAGCCAATGAGAATGGTGGATCTTTCCAAGGAATTTTTGAAACCCACTGATAGCACGCAGTGTTTGCAGTTCATGGTATTCAGGGGCCAGAAAATTCTTTAGCTACTGACATAAGAACAATTCAGCAACGTGCAAGCAGCCATGTTCAGCTCAGTGAAGGGGAAGCTACATGACAAGAAAATCATTACAATCTCTCATAATCAGGCAGATGGATACAGTTTTGTTGGCACCTGGTGAAAGGCTGTTCAGGAGCAGGCTGTACATCCCTTCTTCAGGGCGTTTATTAAGCACTTTGTCAGATGATATTGTGCTGCAGCAGAATCCCAGGCTGGTCCATTCTGGACTTCCAGCTGCAAGTCAGAGATGTAATAAAGAGGAGAAAACATTCTGCAGTGAAGCAGCCAGAGGCCCTAATGAAATGTGGCACATTAATTTCTGAGCTATGAAATTATATAATCCCAGTGGATTTACACTTCGAGTTCGAGGATCACAACGAGAATGAAATAGTCTCTTCTGTGAAAAGTCTGTTTACTCCCACATTGCTTGTGGCTGGGTTTTGCTTCATATAATCAGCTCTAGGAGCAACCTCTTGCCTGATAAACCAGGGCTCATGAATTATTGTGTGCATTTGTCCACAGAGGTCCAAGAAATGTCAGCCTTGCTGCTTTTTGAAACAGGCCAAAGAGCTGATATGGATAGACAGACAGATTGATAAACAGACAGGCAGACAGGCAGCTAGATATGCAGAGCCCAAGTTTGATCTGACAAAAAGCCCTAGAAGCAAATACCAGTAATTCATGCCTTATCCGGTTCTTAAACCGATCAGTGGTAGTGGGGAATAAATTTAATATAATTTTCTTGAGAAATAAATTCAGATGCCTCTGATTAGAACCTCCCAGCAGTTTAAGCTGGACCTATTTGGGGTACTGTGATCAAGCTGTCAGCTGCCTCCCTTCACACCAGGTTTATTCCAATGCCTGACACACAGTCATGAGAGAAGTGATTCATTCCCCTTTGAGAACGTGGGTACAGTGAACATGAATGATATTACCAGGAATCAGATCAATTTTCTGTCTCCCAAAGACCCCAGCAGCAAGGCAGCAGCCTCGGAGCATTTAGATGGGCAAGGGCTCCGTTTTCAGCACCAAAATGTGTAGGCAGTGCTTTCATCTTTACAACATGAGCCACGAAATTGTCCTGGACCTTCTTACACGCAGGAAATCCAATTTCTTCTGTTGTGTGGCCAAGCTCAGTGCCTTTCTGAAGCAGAGGAAGAGAATCAAATTCCTCTTGCCTGAGCTGGCTCTCACTATACTGAGAGTGGCAGGTTTTCCTCAGGCAGTACAATTTCCGTACTTACGTGTCTTTTGCTCCTGGTTTGCAGTGGGTTACTGTGATAGGAACATAAGTATTCCACAAAGGCAGCAGCTCCATGAAGGATGTGACAGCCGGGCAGTGTTTCAGGCTGACAGATCAAATGACTCAGATTACATATTTGCAATGGTTTTGACTTGGTGGTTTTCCAATACCAACATGAAGCACGATGCACAATTGTGTGCAAGAATTTGGGCAGCTAGAAACAGTATTCAGATGTTGTGTCATTCGCCAACACATTCTTTGCAGTTTGACTTGGTTACATGACTTCAAACTTCTTTTGAAAATTGCTCAAAACAGTTTTTATTTTTCTAAGTGTTAGACTGGAAACAATCTAGGCATTAAAAGAAGTCTACAGTTCATGGCAATGAAAGCAGAATTATTTTGTTGAGATAACGAGGTGCTTGTGTTAGAAATGATAGCATGGGGAAAAGAGAAGATACCTTTGGGTATCTGGGACAATAGTCTATGAAGAAATAAATACAAAATTCTGAGCAAGTTTCCAGAAAGGATGATTAATGTAGCAACTTACATTCCTTAAAATATCAATTTTAAGTGTGGTTGTTTGATTTTACTCTTCTTTCTCTCCAGAAATAGGAGGTCTCTAATGCTCAGTTAAGACACTGGGTCAAGTCCATATTGTTTAGCAAGAATTAATCACCCTTTGTCCCCATTGTTTCCTCATTTCAAATTCCTAGTCAGCTTCAAATTTTTATTTTTATTTATTTTGACTTATATTAGAAAGCAAGGAAGATTTTTTAAAAATCAACCCCTTAATAAGGGCCTACTTTACACAGAGTAGTGAGGAGCTGACATTTTTGCTATAATACATCTCACGTAGCATCGACAGTTATCCAATAGGGAGGAAAACTTGGGAAATTATAGTAAATATCCAGTGATTCTCAGTCATAAATGAAAATAAGAATTAATAACTACTGAAAGACATAAATTAGAAATCTGGCATCTCCATACATTTTTTTTTTGCCAAGCCCTGATTTATAATGCAGGACATGACATAGGATAAAGGCAAATATATATCTATATGTATATATATAGCTGTCTCTTGATCTATTGATAGATATGACATATGAGATCAGAGGTTGCTTCTTGGCTCTTATCTAAAAAAAGTCCAGCTGAAGCTGGACCAAAAGTACATTAATCATTCATGTGCAGGTGCAGATAGACATGCTGTGAAACACTTTCATCTCTTCCCTAAAAATAACGTTCCGACATCTCCCAGCCTGTTTGACATCTGCAAAATCTCCTAAGATACTAGCCAGGATTAGCCTTTGTCTATTTTTTATTTCAATTCATGATGTACAATATTATAATATTACCCACTGACAACACTGTGTGAAATATTTGCTTATTAATTATGAATGCAAACATGACACCTGTGAAGTCACTGGTAAAATGCCAAAAACCCAATATTAAAGTGCAGGAACAAGTGCTAGTGCTTGGGATGGAGACTGGATCTTGATCCACCTGTCTGTAACTCAGATGAGAAGTTTGAAAATTGCAATATGGATAAAAAAATATGGGAAAAAAACCCTTGAAATTATAAAATCAAAATTATCTTCTTTTCTTCTATCAATAGAAAGCCAAGGGAAAAAGAAACAAGTAAAGACCTCCATGTTTAGTGTTCAGTGTCTACTGGGTCTATTAAAGCCACTTGGCACCAGAGTTATTAATATCAAATCCACAATACTTCTAATTTTCAAACTATTTATCAGAACCACTCACTGCCTCTTAACATAAATAGTAATTATTCTCTCTGTCATTTAACAGATGAAAACGTTGAAATATAAAGAAAACCGTACTGCCTGTCAGAGCTTTTTAAGTGAAAATAAAAGAAAAATATGAAACCAAAATATTCTCTCCTGTTAGAAAAGATAATTGTATGAAAAATTGCGTCACGTATTTTGCTGGGTTCAGGATGCTATTTCAGATCAAAAGAAGACTGGATGCCTTATCCTGGCTCAGACACAGCAGCAGAGTTGGGAAGCTTTGTCTCTCTCATACCAGTTTTAAGCACTGGCTGGTTATACACACACAGGCATTCCATTCCCAGCAGAATGAACATTTTCTCTTTCATTGAGACCGAGATTTCAATTGTGCTGCAATTTACTCTTCTTGATTCTCAATAGAGATGAATATTCTGGTCTAGACTTGCAGTTTATTGTCTGGCTTAAAGCTTGGCTTTGGCCTCTTCAAATACCCTTTCTTCTCTCCTCCATCAGCTCCTGGACAGTCCCAGGTTGGCCTTGGCTTGTCCCCTCTCACTAGGTGTGGCCCTGACAGCTCCCAGTGCCAATTACTTCAGATATAACTCTCAAAGATTCCCCAAGCCGCTCTCCTTTGACTCATCCTGCCTGTCTGTGGGAGGACACTTTCCCTGGCAGCACCCAGCAATGAGAGCAGTGCTGTCCATGGAGCATCCACTGGATGTGTTCTGCATCACAGTTCACCCCAGCAGACTCTCCTTTGCTGAGAATCCAAGGAGTGGAATCCTTTGCTGGGCTGGCAGGGCTGGCAAGCTGACTGATAGCACAGCACTGTTTTATGTCGTGGTGCCACTCTTTGCTCTGAACAGCACCGAGCAGCCCAGGGAACCTGGCCATACCTAAAGACTCAAATGCTTCAGTAACAAAAATACCAAGGATTATTTGTAGTGAGCTTCACCCAGCAAAAAATAAGTGTGCTGAAGTGGCCAGGTGGAGGGAAGGCAAGAAGCCGTGAGATTTGCAGCTCTCTGTACCTCCCTCCAAACTGTCTCACTTCAGTGGTTCACCCTGTGTGATGTACTGCCTGTCAGAGAACCCTACCCAGGGGGAAAGGGTTTCATCACCATTTTAGACTGAAGCATTAAGAAATACTTTTTTGTCAAAAATTTGTACTTTAAATACCACAAGATGGGCAAATGCTGATGACAATGCTCTCTAAATCGTTCAGATTTTTACAACTGTTCAGTAAGAAAAGACCTCTGTTGGTAATATGTATTGATTTCAAAGATCCATTTGCAAGAGGATGAATCCAAAAGTATGCCAAAAATACCATATTTTCTAGGGATAATGGAGAATGTTCTTTGACTAAAATTAGCTTTTTGCGCTCTGTCACTTCTCCTTTATATATATGCCTCATGGCACCTATTGTCAAGCTAAAATGGTCATTCAACATTTCACTGCTTAATGTAAATTTTTTAATAAGATCGTTTATTTTTATTACTGATAGTTCACATAGAATTTATAGGTTGTATTCCCCTCACCATCCCCAAACACAGTTATCCCCCAAAGGTAAAAAACCTTGGAATGGGTATAAAAATTGAATTACACCAATATGTTTTTATTCTGCTCCAGCTCTTTTCCCACTGTTCTACAATTAAAATTCTATGTGGAATATAGCACTGAAGAAATAAATCTTACAGTGTTTAATCAGAGAAGATTCAGGGAAATAAATCACTAAGGAAACAGTGAAACATCTTCTTACAATGACTGCATAAAGGAAAAGGTAAATCCTCAGACAAATGGATAGCTCTGTAGAAATGTTTTTCTTATTTTAACATGCAAAAAATTGATTTTCATATCGTAGACCTGACTCTGCCTATTCCTTTGCCAGTGCATGGGCTGGGGCTGCTCAAGGAACCTGAAAAACTGGAGGCAAAGGAAATATCTGAGGTCCTGGGGTGCTGAGAGTGCAGCAGCGCTCACGAGCCATGTTCAGGGCTGAGGCAGTGGCATCGCCAATGGGGACACACAAAGGGAACCTGTGACCTCCTCAGGCCCCTGCCCAGGAAAGTTCTTAAGCATCATTAACCTGCGGACACCTGAGGGATGTTATTGAAGGCTGTGAGTTTTCCTTCAGGCCTGTACGGCCCTGCTGAACGTTTGTACTGAGCCTTTTGATTATCTCTGAGATTTTCATCATGCAAATGGAAAAGCAGATGATCAGTAAAGGCAGGACAAGGAATGTCAGAGCAGTGTAGCAGCTGCAGACAGAGGATAAAATTCCTGTTCCTTCCTTCCTGCAGGACTGGAGGACTGGGAGACCATGGCTCTGCTGTTACATTTCTATAACAGATGCACAGCCATTAGAGCAGCACTGTAAAACCAAAACCAGCAAAAAAAGTCCCTGCCTTTTAGAAGAGAAACAAGTGAGGAAAGAGGCTCAGAAAATCAGTTCTGACCTTGGTCTATTAGTTTGACTTTGATTCATTACTCTGAAAGAGTAATTAAAAGCATGACTGTAAAAGACAAATACAAGAAATAGCAACCGACTGTACAGAAGGAAGTATACAGCCAGTGAACCAAAATCTTTTTCATGATGCTACCTGTCTGACAGAGATACAGTAACTCACCCACATCTGAATTTCCTGGAGCATTCAATGTGATTCTACACGACAATTTATAAATAGGAATTAGTTTAAAAATAAAAGGAACACAAAGAATAGCAAAAGATGAGGTGTCCAAGGGAAAGCAGCAGGTGAGGGTAAATGTTGAATTTGCCAAGGACTGGTTCCATGATGACCTGGTTATACTTTGCCTTTCCTTAACCTGTATTTACTTCTTCAGCAGAATGATTTGAGTCTGAGATTTGCTGATGACAATTCTGATAATAGGGGCTGTACTGCACTGATTGCACAGCCCCAGGAATGACAGCACAGATATGGGGACTGACATGCAAGTTCAAGCACACGGTGTTCAGCTGTGCACATTTCTGGTCTAAAACGGATCCTATCAGTTGGAAATGACAAAAGTGATAAAGATCTGGGAATGGTACTTTGAGGGAAGTCTGCAGTACTGGCAGATTATGGGATGTGAACCTCAACCCCATCAGCCATGAAAGTGTCACTTATCAGGTGGTGAAGGGACAGAGAAACAGGGGTGGTGTGTCCTCTGCAACACAGGCTGAGAGTAAAGGGGAGTTTTCACGGGAAATTGTAGTAAAAAAGTATTAGAGTGATCTGAGGGATGAAGAATCTGAAAATGGGAGACCAAAGTGCCTCCTTCCACTTCTTAAGCTTAGGAAAATTCAGATGGAAAAAGGATGGGACTATTGTCTACAGGAAAAAACCCTAACATAAACATTATGGTGGGGGCAACACCCAACCCTATTAATCCAAAAAAATTGTGAAGGTAAATGAAAACAAAAAATATTTTTCTAATTTTATTTAATCAAGAAATGAGTAAAAAAAAAGTACTTAAAGATCAAAGAAGCAAGACTGTCACAGTCTTCCCATTTGAGTAAAACTAAACAAGCTCTACTTCTAGAAGACTTCTTGGGCTGTGTGTAAAAATGATTGTTTCATGTCTGTATTTAGGAATTTAAGAACTCAGTTGTAGTCCTGTGTGTCTCAAGGAAGTACTATGAGATAGACTGAGAGACACAGGCTGCAACCCACCTGCTTATCAGGGTGGGTTTGCTGCAATATTTAAAGGCCATGTGGTTTTTCAGAAGGATGTCACTGCTGGAGGAACGTCTCAAGAAAAGACAAAGCAAATTAGTATCTGGAAAATGCCAAGAATTATTTGTCTAATTTTTCAAAAGTGACTGAAGCAAAGAAGGATGTTTTGCGTATGAATTACACATTATTCTGTTGTCTTTTGGCACAAACCCATAGGGGTTTTCTTTAGAGAGGAATTTGTTACTGCAATAAATGGAAAATTTACATTAGGATTTTTTTTTTTGTTTGGTTTAGTTTTTGGATTTTTTGTTAGTTTGGGGTTTTTGGTTGGGTTTTTGTGGTGTTTTAGGTTTTTTTGTTGTATATGGCAAGTCAAAGAACAGATATTATCCATAATAAAATGTTTCAGGAATAAGACTGAAATATTGCACCACTTTTATTTCAGTAACTGAATGTAATTATGACTTATACTACCCACATTTTCAATTATAAGCATAATTAATATTAAATATCAATTGAAGATCCTTGTAGACATAAGAACCTACACTACACTCTGTAGAAGTAGACATGATCAGTGACTGGAATGTTCATAGGCTTGATTTTTGCCTTTTTTTTCCCCCTTATAATTACAGGTTTGCACAATTTATAGGCTTATAATGACAGGTTTACACATATGTTTATGCAGACAACACGAAGTTGCCAAGCAATTTAGAGATGAGGGGTGAGGTTCTGGGCCAGGATTAGGTGGGGGGTGCTTGGGGTGCTTTGGAAAGCCCTGTGTTGGATTTCCACCAGGTTCATTCAAATAAACTGAATGAACAATTCTTACCAATCAAACATTTTAACAACTCTGAGTAAAATAGGCTCTACAAAATGTAGAAGATGTAGCAGCTCAGAGGAGTTGGTCAAGTTGTTCTCATGGATGATTCAAGGCCAAACATCAGAACCTGCAGAGCCCAAACAGAACAGGCTTTTCTAGGGCAGGCAATTACTTCCCATTATTAGGGGATAAAAAGAGGAATTGCTCTCATTCCCTGCTTGTTGATGTACCCTGAGTTCAAAGAGATGACTGAATTTTTTTTCTCTATTTTCCCTCTTTTTATAAGAATTGCTGATAATCATATAGCCGTAAAGGAAATTAAGAAGGTATTATTTACTGTCTTAGCTGACCTGATGCCTTAAGATTTAGCTTTTATATTTTTCAGACCCGGCACTGCTTTAGTGTAACTCTGAAACTCCATACAGTCTGTGAGCTCCTGTTCTCCCATCCTGGTCAGACAGAACAAATCCTCTCCAGGCCTGGACTCAAGGACACCTTGTTGTTCCAGGCCCTGAAGTGTGTAAACTGAGCCTCTAAAAGGGGGGATAAACTTGGGGTCAATTACTTCATTACCTGAAGCTGTAATTGGGGGATTAACCCTGATATGTAAATTGATCAAAACTTATAAAAATGTAGAAAACTTGTGACCGGTCATCCATCTTGGGTGTAGCCTCTCCCAGAGAGGGCTTTGACTGCCCGAGATGTACCTATTGAAAGCCCTTCAATAAACACCCATTTTATTCTCTTAATCTTGTCTGGCCTCTGTTCTAGGTAGCCTCTCCAAGGCATCAGACCCAATGAAGAATGGTGCAAAATAACCTATATTGCTATTTTGGACAGGTTATTCCATATGTTCACTTCTTTTTGTTGACTTGTTTTTGGTTTTTTTTTTCCCTAAGCATCAACAAAGCCTCTCAGTCTGACAGAGTTGTTCTCTAAATATTTTGTGGTTGTTGTGTTGCCTAGGGAGTTGGGCAAGAAAGAGACCTAAAATATTTTTTTTCCAATAAAACAACTCATCTTCATGTCATAAAACTTGCTATTGCAAAATCTACTGTCTAGAATTTTGTGGACTGAAATTTATTGTCCCAGCAAGAAACACTTCCATACTGCAACTTTTGCTATCACAAATATCGTTACTAACAATAATCACAAGATAAGTAAGCAAACACCACTACATGAATAAAGGAAGAATCAAAATCAAATACTACACATAGAAGATGAATACACAAGTTTGAAACAAGTAGTTTCATAGCAGTTTTCATCTGATATAAAAAGTCAGAACCAGTAGTATTTAGGAGTAAAAAGAATAACATCTCTGAAGTTTTAGCATTGTAGATAATTGCAGAGCAGAGTTCAGATGGATTCTGAATCTGGCAGCTGTGGAATATTCTCAACATCTTTTCCCTTTATGTTTAGACTATATGTTAACGTTTATAGAGAGCAATGGAATGAAAAATAAAGAAAATGTATCCTAAAAGTTTTTAGAACTGGCCTTAAAGATTTTTCATGATTTTAATATTAAATTTCCGTCTCAATGAAAGTACTTTGGACCCCTGGGAAATTCAGAAGTCATATTTCTGAGAGGTTTGTAATGTCTTCTGACATTTAGACTGATAGAGTGCATGAGATAATGTTTTAGAAGCAGGTAATCAACTGTTGGCTTCCAGTAAGATTCCAGCCTCAGACTTGTTTTAATCCACAGATTTTCTAGGCCATAGAAGCAGTATTTTCATGGAAGGACAATTTTTGTCGGCTTTGTATTTTCAGTCTTAAGCTCCCATGTTTCCCACACTGTACAATATTACTGTTCCCCTTCCTCCAGCTGTTTGCTGAAGTCCAATGCCTCTTTGGACTGAGTCTCACTGCAGAATAAGTAAAGACTTCTTTGGGACATTTCCTGGAGGATTTGTTGGTACATACATCTTTGGTTGGAGCAGCATCCCTGTCAACAGTGAATTACGGAGGACATTTTGCCTTGCCTTGGCAATTCCAAGCCTTTAATGCTTTACTGTGTTCAAATTTCTCTATTTGAACAGCTGACATTAATCTTGGATCAATAAAAGGGATGGTTTTCCCCAATGGCTTTCTCCTAATCATTGATCTTTTTTCCATAAACACACAACTTTTGCTGTTGGAGGAACTACGGGGTGCAATTGCTCAGTTTGCTATTAAGAATTGAGGCTATTGGGTCCCTGAGTTAAGAAAACAATTATGTACTTAAGCTTGATTGACTGAGTGAAAACAAAGTGACTGCTGTATTTTATTGAATAGTGGATCTTAAACATGTCAATGTTCTCTTGGGGTACAGCTCTGGTTACACTCCGGGTATATCACAGCAGTGCTGGAAGTGAAGTTCTCATGCATGGGTTTTTGCCTTAAGTGATCAGGATTAAAAACCCTGTGGGAAATTCACCAATCCTTACATCCAAGCTGTGTCTTAATTGTCAGTAAAATTTGAATGAAATTGGATTTTCCTATAAAATTTTTTCTCTGCAGAGTCTGTATCTGCCTTGCACTCAGGAATAGAGAGAGCTAACAGCAGAATTTCACAGTCTGGACTATGCAAAGAACAAGATGATAATGGAAAAAATTAGCTCTTTGTTTGGTAAATCATTATCACTAATGAATATGCAAGTACAGCTTTTCTGATTTTTGAAAACGGCCTTCCACATCACCTGAGATGAAAGGGTCAAACCTCTTATTAGCGATCCTACTCCAATTTTGCTGCTAATAATAGAAAAAGCAAGTAAATATCCAGTTTCAGCAATAACATGAAAATAGTCAGTTAATGAGTAATTTCTTTTAACTGGGTGTTTATACTAAATAGCTTAGAATAGTAATAATTATAATTTGCACTTGTATTTTATTTTTCATCCGGGGAGTTCAATGTCCTTCGCAAACATTGTAATAAATCCTTTCAAAGAGTAACTCGGCTTCACAGAACCCAGTGCAGCAGGCAGGATGTAGGAAGCAGCTGGAGAACAGCGAGCAGGGAATTGGGAATGACTTGGTGACATTCACAAGCAGAGCAGGGAATCCTCACCTGCCCGAGCGTTCCTCACTGCCAGCAAGCACAGAATCCATATAACAACAATTCACAAAGTGTCCCAGAATAACATTTTAAAATGTCCTGAAGGGTGGTTTTGAGTAAGGACTTCAAATGTCTTTTCTTTCCCGGCATATATTCAGAAGTAAAAATATGAAAGCACGAGTGGGAATTTGAACACACATGGATTTGTTGATATGTGGGTTCCTGATTGCCTTTGAACCCTAGAAAATTGAACCCTAGAACTTCAAAATCAAAATAATTCAGCAGACATCTGCTTCAGCAATGTCAGCCAGGACACTCCACTTTAAAAGAAAAACTTTATCAGCCGTAGTTCCTATTTCCAACCTTTCCCAGCTGGAATTTTGTGAAGACTGAAGTTTAAAAAAAAAAAGTCTTTCTCAAAGCATGTTAAATAGCATCTGACAAAAATAGAAGCCTCCTAATCTAATGTAACAGACTCATTAATGAAGGATCACTAATTGCTCTCATTTCACATTAATTACTGTAAGATATATAGTCTAATGACCTTTGATTACTAAGTCTTTGTGGAGAAAGCTGAAACCTTATTAACTTTCCTCCTCCTTCCCAAACAAATTATAAGAAATTAACATAGTTCTGAATCCAACTAACTTTTACAAAGGGTTTTTTAGGAAAACGCCTTCCTGTTTGCTCTCTTCAGCTAAGAATCCACATTCTTGAAGGACACGCTCATTCTTCTTCTTTGTCCTCTCAAATCTTCCTGAGAAGGTGATTTTTCTCCCCTTGTATTTTCTATATGTTAGAGGAACTTATCCAAAGTTGATAATGAAAACATTTGTGAACGTTTCTTTTCATAACTAATTTTTTATACTCTTTTCATTGTAGTGTGCCTCAACAAATCCATCATACTTTCAGTGTCATTCTTTTTTTCTCCTGCCAGTGCCTGCCTATAGTCTTCTTTCATCAGTCAAAACTGCCCTGAATTTACATACCAAGGTCCTCTTTTAAATTTTGCCTTTTCCTATATGCAGATCTTGTATTTGTTGCTGATTTTTCCATTGTTGATGGCCAAAAAAGGCTATAGATTGATTTAGTTATTAATTTAGTACAGATCTGAAAGTGAATCACTAAATATTGCATTTTTAATGGTACAACGTCTGACATCTTCAGGCTGATTTAAGTCTTAAATCTTTTTGCTTCTTATCTCCTCTTTGCTGCTGTGTCTTGACCGACTATTGGGATCAATCAACTCCAAGATCATTTTCACCTTCCCTGCTTGGTCTGGCCGGTCTGCACGGCCCAGGCAGCCCCTGTTATGTTTGGGCTGTTGCAGGCGGATCATTGCCTTGGTCACTCTTGTCTGGCAGCAGGAAGCTCAGTTAAACCAGACTCCAGGCAGGAGTTGCAATACCAGCCTTGCTTCTCAAGGGAAGGGATTTAAAACACTACCCCCAACCACCATGGGAGCAGCAGGACACCTCTGCAGAGAACCTCTGAGCAGGCAGAGCCATTTAGTAACACAGATCCCAAATCCCTGTTGGGATCTGCTCATCCTTGGTGGAATCTGCTCTTGGAGCAGGAGCAGAGAAAACCCTTGGTGTGCAGCCTTAGACACCCCCAGCTGCGGGACAGAAGGTGTCCAGTGGCACTGGGGATCACTTTGGACTTCATTCTCACTGGGGTTTGTGTCCTTCCTGAGGCACCTGGTACCTAAGCCTGCATTACAAACCTCAGTCAGTGCTTGTTTTATAGATATATATACTTGTACAACAATAACATAAAGCTGCAGTGCTGAAGATCACAGAAATGTGACACCTAACACTGTAGAAAGGGAAAAAAAATCAATGCATTTATCCACATATGCATAGTGCTTTAATTTCTTTTCAGGCTCAGGCGATTAAAAAAATCTTCCTTCAATTCCATCTGCAACCTTTCAATATATGTTTAGCATCCATTTTACTGGTGTAGTAAAGTAAAAGGTAACTCACTCCTTCGGCAGAAATTAAATTCAACAGTTGCTTTATTGTGGTTGGTTTAGGTGGGGAAGGTCTCGCTTGAAAGTTTTAAAACATTCTGCAAAGAGTCCCAGTATGCAGCTCAGATAAACAAAGCCTGCTCATTCCTGAAAGGAAAAGCAAATGCAAGGATTGTTTCTGCCAGCGTTATCCCAGCTGCACTGCAAGGGCCGCTCCAGCCCGGGGCTCCTGCCGAGGATGTTACAGAGGAAGCACGGATGGGAGGCGTGAGAGAGGGATTATGCTTCTATTGTTAGCAAGCAGCATTTCCAGGTACCATTAAATATAATTTATCTCTTTTT
>VYZT01008482.1:19339-79071 GCA_013400735.1 Pomatostomus ruficeps
TTTTTTTTTTTTTTTTTTTTTTTTTTTTTTTGTTCTCAGCAATTGCCAGATGAGGTGAACATCTCTTCTTTATGAGGGCTCACTAGGAGTGCTGCCTTACAATCTTGCCCAAGGCTGTTTCAATGCTATATAAATAACCATGTAACACAAGGTATTCAAACCAGAACTGCAAGTAATGAGAGCTTTATAAATCCAGTTCATTTTACATTTAAAAGGCTTAGTGAAAGAAATTAAGTTTCTTAAAAAGCAGACACTGGTCCAGCAGTTTGGCTAAGCAGGACAAACCATGGGAAGCCCCATTTCAGCTGTCTAATTAGGGGCTCAGGCCTGCAGGCTGGTACAGAATTTAATTCCTGTGATTCCCAAGCACTGGCACAATATTGGTGCTGTTACGCCTCAGGAAACGCAGTAGGGAAGCATGAAGTACTGCCAAAACCAGGCCTTCAAAATCCAGGAGTCTGGCTTCTAAAATAATATTTAAGTCATGATGCCTCATCCCTGGAAGTGCTCAAGGCCAGGCTGGGTGGGGCTGAGAGCAGCCTAGTCTAGTGGAAGGTGTCCCTGCCCATGGCAAAACAACAAAAGAGAAAATTCAGAGATAACTCATTACAAAATGCAGTGGTGGGAGAGATTGATGCTTATTTCTGTTTATCCCTCGAGACTGAAGCAGCTTTGTGAGGTTTCTCCAGGTGACTGTAGAACCTCTTTGACACCGTTTTAAATCTGTAAAAGCCCTGAGATGGCTTTTGGGTGGATTTCTGAAGCAGTAAAATGAATCCTTGACCTTGTGTCTGTGCACACCTCAAGTGTCCCTTAGACAACTCTCTGAGGACAATATGCATCTGCTTCAGCTCCCTAGAAATGTAAACTAAGCTCGGCTCAAGTGAGTTTGTTTGTTAGTAAAGATCAAAAGAGACATTTGCAGAGGCAGGCAGGCAATAACCCCGTCACTGTTATTCATGCAGTTCCCAGCACTCAGTCTTTCTGCAACCAAATTCGGCTCCAGGAATGAGAAGAATGGGACCATAAAAGGGAGAAAATCAGGTCAGGAAAGCTGAAAAGGAGAACAGTGAGGAAATAAAGAGCTACCAGGAACAGGTCCCTCCAGAAAACCACAGCGATGAGTATGAGATGATGCTTGTACACAATATAAAAACAAGGATCTCCTGCTCTGAACTTGACCCTCCCAACAATGACCTCTGTTGAGTTCCAAAATGAGCGAGCTCACGGAGTCCTTACGCTTGGCCGTGGTGAAGCAGAAGTTGAGTATTTCTCTAGAGCAACTACACACAAATTTCAAGGGCTGCAAATGCTGTGGAAGCTGCTTCTCTATAGCATATTCCCACTGAATAAAATCTCATCAAAAACAAAACAGGACCTGTGAGAGTTAAAGCAAAGTTTCTATCTTTATGTGATAGCACAGATAGAAAATACAGCACCAAATAAGCCCCCAAATGCAGTTAGGTGAGCCAGAGCTGGAGAAATTTTTGTATATATTCTGCAAAGATCATAATGGCAATTCAGAGTCTGAGAAAGAAGATATATTTAGCTATTTCCAAGCTGATTTAATTGACATTTGTCACTGATTTCCCTATTTATTTTATACACTGATATATGTTTTTTTAAATATAAAATAATGCTTTCATTGAACTAAATTTAACTGTGTAGTAAGACTGTGCTCTTTAGAATTATAGGGCTTTGTTCTTCTACTTTTTAAATTATTCTGCACAACTGCTTTGGAGCAAGATGTAGGCAATAATGTACTACACCACCTTACAGTTTCCTCAGACAATTACAATATCCATATTTTGAATTAAAAGCAAATAATCGAGTCTAGCAGTCAAAGACAAGCAGACAAGCCTGCAGATTCATTTCAGTCAGCCACCGTGAGTCTTAGACAGGAAGGACATTTTGTAGTTCTCTGCAAATATCAAATCTTAAAAGGGATTTCAATAAGGTAATAAGTGTGTGACTTCTTTTTATATCATTTATAAAGAAAATAAGCCAAAGAAAAATGGGTTTTATTATCTCGCTTTGCTTTGGCAGTGACGTTATGGGAGGAGAGCTCAGCTGCCATTTATGCAAAACACAACCTCCAAGAACACGTTTTATGGGTTTGATTTTAGACTCCCATCCATGAGAATGCATAATGTGTTGAGGTATCATTTTTTTACACCAATAAAACCCGATGTAAGATTTTATGTGTGGCATTTTGTAACACGAATGGTGAAATGGTAAAATAAGATCAGCTGAAACATTTACCACATACTTCGTTATCTCCCATGGAATGAATATCTGGATAATTGGCAAAGCAAAAATCTTTGTTATAAGGATTTATGAATTGAATAAAATTACCTTCTGCAACATGAATTTCTGTGAGACTGAGATTTTCTTTTCTGCTGAAAAACAACAGGAGTTATGGAGTGTATCCTAAGAACTTTTTTTCAAGAATGACGCAAATGTGCTCTTCCCATCCTTTCTTGATTTCCAGGTTATTACTATTTAGTTTAAAATAATCTTAAAATCTCAAATCCAATTACTCTGCCAGTTCATAAATCAGCCTCTTCTGCACATCAAATGATTAGAACCCCTGTTTGCCAGAGCCTTTACCCTGTATTGGCAGGTGCAAAATATTCCAAGGGGACTGCACCTACTGGAGTCCACAATTCCATAACTGATACTTGCCCTTGGACTGGGAGGAGGGATTTTAAAGGGTAAATAAAAGTATAAAAGTCAGGCTTACTCCACAGAAACATAGGGAAAGTTGGCATGGATAGTTCAGAGAAAACACGTCTAGCACAGACATCCAATGGGACCTCAGGAGAGTCAATTTATCACTCCATTTTCAGCAGCTTTAAAACAAAATAACAACATTTTCTTTCTCTTGACATTTATTGGGAAGCTTAGTACTAGATGTACTAGTCTATGAATTATGAATGTTGAATACAGTTTTACACCTAATCTAATCATCTGACTTTTCGGTCTGAATTTAAAATATTAAAATGTTTTCACTCTGAGCACTAAAATTTCGTGGCTTTCAATAAAGGGAAAACACTGGCAGAGCTGCCTGTTTTTTCCAGGTGTGTAGCTGCCTCTCCACTGCTGTTTCTGCTTCTCCTGTGGTTCCCAGCTCATGATAAAGGACTTGACACTGATGTTATGGCCATGCCCATGTGGTTCATCTTGTCCTGTGTACCACCCAACAGCACAGCCAAACCACCCGGCTGTGAGTGATAATGGAGTCCTTATCCCAAGGACAAGCCAGCATTTACACCTTCCAAGATTATTCCACGTTTACAGCTGGTCCTTATAGGCATTTTTCTGTGAGTGTCACCAGGGCAAGTCATAGAGTTGCTGGTTTTGTCACTGCACTTACACAAATGTTACCCTTGTTTCACACTATAGCATGAGCAAGAGTCCTCCAGCTTAGCATCAATTAAATTTAGATACAAGACACAATAGTGACACTGTAGAAATAATCATAGAGAGAAAGGGAAGGGTGTTATTTACTCCTTGCAAGTTTTTCCTAACATAATGCATCTCTGAAACCCAGAGGTCATTTATTGTGAGCGTAACAAATACATTCATATCCACCAAGGGCAATAAATATTGCAAATTAAGTTGAATAATGACTATATTGTCTATTTAATTTCTACATGAGAGGCACACATGGGACTCAGAGCAAGTCAGTATTTATAAGGCAATATATGGTATGAGTCTCATTCAAAGTTAGAATTGCAGAAATGTCACCAGCACCCAAATTTACTGTTACTGCCTGAGGAACAAGTGGAAAAACAAAATCATTGCAAACAACCAGTGTGTACAGAATTTATAATGAATATCTTAATCACTAACCTACTTTTTTAAAGTTATGACTTCTTTCCTTGTGAGAAGATCTTGGCATTGAAAAGGCTGAAGGAGAAAGGGGATGCAGTACAGCAGTTACTAGAGAGGTGCTACTCCCCATGTTTTTAACTGGATTGATTTTTTTCAAATGTACTCCAGCTTACACAAGTCTTCAAAACATTTCCAGAAGTAACAACCAGGGAATCAAAAATAGGATCACAACTTTCGGTGACAAATGGATGACAGGAGAGAAAAACAGGCACTCATTGCCGTACATAAGCATAAATAACTAAAATTTAAAATGAGTTCTGAGCTGCTGGCATGTATACAACTGAGCAAACAATGGATACAACTGAGTTTCCAAGATTTTTGGTGATGCAAATGCACCACATAAAATTTATAGCTCTGCTGTTCCAACCAGCTAGTAATGTGGAGTAGAACTGTGGCAGGAGTCTGACTCTAGATTCTTGTGGGATACAGGGGGAGATGAAAGAGAATGAACAAGGAACCACTCTGGGTGGTATAATAGCAAATTAAATTAACTGTGGAAATAAGAATATGGCAATAAAATATTAATAAAAACAGAGGAAGTCAGATGTTTTAAAAGTATCTAGTGATCTTCTTTATCACATTAGACAAACCCGGGAGTCGCTGCATTTCCTTCAGTGTGAATTTCCATAGGCTACCTAGTCCACAAATACATACTAATATTTTTAGATTCCCAATAAAGTATGCAAGGATTCTGACCAGAGGCTAAGGTTCCTTGATTGGGTAGTTCTTGGTTTAGGAAGTTAAAAGGCTATTTTCTGCTCACCTGCTTTCCACACCCAGAGCTTTAGCAGTTCTTTGAGGACCACAGATGTTCAGCATAAGCTGTGATTATCTCCTGCTAGAGCCCAGCACTCTTCCAAGAACAGATCTGTCTGTGCTTGGATAGCAGCACTAAGGCAGCAGGAACCTGAAAATATTCTGTCATTTTTTTCTCGGATAATATTTTACCCTTTACTAAATTTTTGTTCTAATTACCTCTTTCAAACACTAAAGAGATCTTCAGGTCCATGACAGCAGATTACTTACACTGTTAGAAGCACAGTTTTCAATAACAATCCATATTGCGAAATTGGCATTAGTGTTCTCCTTCCTAAACCCTGAATGATTTCTAGACCTGGCCCAAGGTATCTTGTTCTGGCCTTGTGAATCTTTGCATACCTGAAATGCACACTTTTAAACCCAAGACCATTTTTAGCATGTTTTTAACACATCCCTGACTCTGGCCCTTTCTGTGCCCTAACGCAGGGACACCAGAACATTTTTGCTCTGCAACGAAATCAGTGTTGTGGGTCCATTCCTCTGACAAGTTATAGATTTCCCTTTCAGGGGGACTTAATTGTGTTTGGATTAGATTTGTTTGGAGTAGAATGGAATGGATGTTTTTAAAAAAGTATATATACAGACCTGTGTTTATGTCCCTACATGTGTGTATATATAATATAGATATAAAGTCTATCTAGAGGGTGACAAATAACTCCCCATATATGCCTAAAGACAAATATATATTTATTTTATATATATGCATATTTATATCTTTGCATAATAGCCTTTACTTGAAGAATTCTGGGTCACACAGAAAAGTGAGAGAGCATTTATTAAAGACATTCTCTTGAGCAGCTCTGGTTATCAAGGCCTGTCAGAGCTTCAGTGCTTTCCCAGCCATACAGGCATGTACAGTCAATCTTCTTGGAGCCCAGAGTGTGAGAGTTAATGAAATTTGACAACTGATTGATGTCAGATGCAGCATTGAATTTGGAAACCCAATTACCTCCTTCCCTTTCAAAGCAGAGGTCATTCCAGTCAACATGACTCTACTGACACGCTTTGCAATTCAATCTGAGAGGTTGCAGGAGATTCTGCTCTTCAGAAAATTCAAACATAAAAGGGAACAAAATTTGCAGATGAAGATGACACCCATTGACTAATGACTGGTCACACGAGCCAGGTGGAAATACGCAGATAACCCTTCTGCACGCAAAGGTTATTTCTGTTTGTTTGCCAGTTGTCTGTAGCTGAAGGTGCAATCACAGTACTCTGGTAGTGCCTCAGTTTCTTAACCCCATGCCATCCCCCAGTGGTAAATCTTTTTGCCCAAAATTTTGATGGTTCATACAGGTTTTTATACTGAAGGTTCAGGGGAATTACAGCTCTATACTTCATTTAATGCTCCAAAGATGATACAACTTTGGTAGAGCTGGGACAAATATCACCAGATGAAACATCCAGCCAATTACTCATAAAGTTTAACAACCAGATTTCCAGTCTCACACTCGGTTCATTAGGCTCTGCTGGTCTAAAATGGCAGCTTCTGTGACTTTTTGTGCAGATATCTGCAAGCAGAAATCACTGTGTTGAAACCAGATGGGCAGAAATGGAGACACAGTGATCTCTGTCCTTCTCCATTCTTTAACCTGTTAGCAAGAAACAAATGAACGTGGATCTTAGCATCTGCTCTGGATTTAGTTTTTAGTAATTAGGTTCTGTTTAAAGACATTTTAATGTTAATATTTGCTAAAGAATTTTTTTTTTTTTGGAAACTGCAGATAGTTCCCATAGTCCCTTGAGGAGATGAAAGAGGAGATTGACCAGGCTTGTGGCAGAGCAGGACCACAAGGATCCCAGTCATCACGCCAGGTTTCTGCAGGATGCTTGGGGCAGTAAATCAGAGCCCTGGCTTTGGACTGTAACACTTTGAAGCAGTGTCTGTGTGAAAGAAGTGAAAGCAGGGCAGGGCAGCAGTTCAGTGTCAGGCCCCACTCTCCTCTCTCACCCACCAGCACAAATCAGGCTCACTGTTTGGAAGGATTCACTCAGCTTTGCTTTTATGTTTCTTACATATGGGAGACATGATTGTATGGTGTAGACTCTCTTTTGAATTTCCATTTCTATAATTAATTATTAAGAGTAACCAATAACCTGGGGAAAGTGATACAGCCCTGTTATCTCATCATTTGTTAATGGTGTTAAATAATTGGCAGAGTACCTACCTGCTCTTTGACAAATACATCCCATAGCCAATTAACTCAGGTAAAACAGAGAGTATCCCACAGACACCTGGCCTTCAACCTCACATGTCCAATGCAATAATCCTTTTGTTCATTTAAAAAAACCTCTAAAAAATCCAAAGGTCCAGGTCATCTCTCTGGATTCTGAAGCTCCTCTCCAAATAAGTGCTGAAGTAGATCTACAGTTTCAGGAGAATTAATTTTGAACTAGCCTTGTTGTTTACAAAAACATAATTTTTTCAATTTCCTCTAACCTTTTGCATCAGCATTAAAAGTTCAGGATTAGTAAAGTCTGTTCTTTGGAAAAAAATAAAAAAAAGGAACCATCAATGCCTTTCCTCTAGGCTTTCAGCACTATCGACAGCTTTTGCAGGGCAAAATGCAATTTTAAGAACTCAGAATCTTCTTTTTGCCTGGATTTTTAAATTCCACCCCATTCCAAAATGTCACTTTTTCATTTAGACCACTACCTTGAGGGCCTGCACATCTGTAGGCACAAATTTATCCCTTTTTAAGCAGAGTTTAGAATTTGAATATATTGCTTCACTTTAGAATATGTAAAGGCTTAACTAGATGGCATAATCTACCCTTCTCTTTTATGAAAAAAAATAAAAATTTGAACAGAATTACATTACTCCAAGTCTCCTTTGTGCTCTACATATATTAGTGATATAATTTTCTGCCAGAGATATTAATCATTTGGAGAAATTTATCTCTTGGAAAGCTCCAGTTACAGCAGCCCAAATTGCATTTTCCAAGATTAAATGACGAACTAGCTTTTCCCCTGGTTAGGCGGCACAATTTGCATGTCAAGTGAGATTACCTTCATGATTTCACAGTTACTCAGCTCATCTCGAGGAACACAGTTTGCTGCAGGTGATGTCAAAGTTTTACTTTTTTCACACTGTGCAGCATTAGAAGCAAGACAGCAAACACTAGAAGCCCTCCAATATAACTGTGACAAACCTTTTTGTTGTTTGGCTTAGTCTTATAAAAGACGAAGCTTGAATGGGATGACTTTTCACAAGTGAACATTCCTAGAAATAATTCTCATTAATGCTGCAGAAGTTATGTTAAACTGGAACCATGCCATACTGATTGGTTCACATTTTCCTCCTTTATTTACACCAGCTAGGGATGCATTGCCCTTCATGATACACAGCTGTTAAAATGGTCTCCGCGGGGTTTCTTTTGCCTTTGTTAGATTTTTCTCTGCTAGCAAAAAAAATAAATAACAAAGATAACTTTGTCATTTTTTCTTTTCCTCCCCCAGCCTGCTCAGACAAAAGCCTGGAAGCGGGATCGAAGCTTGAAAACAAAATATAAAGGACTGTGGTATCTATAGCTGGGTGAAGGTTTTACAGTGAAGGATTTCCTGAGCAGCAAATGCCAGTTCATAAACAGAAACACTCTGCAGTACTTTGCCAGATTTAGTGAAGTTTCATTTAGGGAAAGAATAACTCTTGCAGAGCTTCAACAAGGAAGAACCTGCAGATAGAGCTGTGCTGCTGGGACCTGAGCAAGAGAGGGAAGGAGAAAATGACAAAATCACACAATTCAGAGAAGGGGAAAAAAAAAGATAAACTTTTCTTTAGGGAAAGGGCAAAGATGGGAGCATTGTTAAAAGTCTGAAAGAAACCAGCAAGGCAATGTCTGTGTGGGAAGTACAAATACTGGGACATGGCTGGGGCAGAGCTGTGCTCTTCTGAGCCCCACTCGTAGAACCTCAGAATCACAGAAGTGTTTGGGTTGGAAGGGAACTTCAAAAGTCACCTAGTTCCAAACCCCCTGCCATGGGCAGGGACATCTTGCTCTGGGTCATATTGCTCAAAGCCCCATCCAGCCTGACCTTGAACACCAGTTCAGCCACAGCATTTCTCTGGCTCTGAGCTGAACACAAATGTACTCCTGCCAGCTGTGCTCGTACAAGCCTCAGAAAGATGTCTCATCATCATCATCATCCTTTTCTTTCCTTCATTTCCATTCATTTATTTTCACTCCCAAACATGAAATGATCAAGAAACAGGGGCAGGGTTGATCTGAAAGCAGCAGGGTTTGGCAGGAGAGTGCCAGGATTCCTCACTCTGCTCAAGGACTGTACCTGCTCCCACCAGCAAAGTGGATCTGGCAGCTCCCATTCCCCGTGGCTTCCTGAGCAGCTCACGTGGGACTGAGGGACAAGATATCCACTGTTTGTATGAAAAATCAAACAAATGGTGCTATTTTCCTGGCCTGTCATGTTCTTGCCTGTGCACTCAGACTTGAAAAAAAACCAACAACCCATAATAAAATATATGGGCAGATTGGCCACGGGATATTTGTTTTCCCCTAATGAAATCTATATTACTTTGAAAAGTCCTCTTTCATATCACTCAGGCAATGCAATTACATCCATTTCCTTATGAACATGAATGTTCCTTAATAACATTATTTTGTTTTCTTTGTAGCAGAGGCTCTTTCAAGATCAAAAAGAATTTTAGTCCAATTAGGTTAAACAGGAATTGGAGCACTGAAACCCAGCAAAACCCTGCCAAAAAGCAAAAAAATACAGGGCAAATGATGCAGTGGGCCAGATCTCCTTGTGCTTCTCTGCACTGAATCCAAAACTTGTGCAAGATCCTGCTTGGTATCACTGAAAAATTGTGGCTCAGACCCTGTGTGGCCTCAAAGAAGAGATTTATTCAGCCTAACACAGGTGGGATTTTTTAAGCATTCTATTTTTCCATCAGCTACATCAAGGAGTAAATTTGCTTCTTAGCCTTCCCTCACTCATAAAAACGAGAGGCCATCTTGCAAATTTGAGAGAGTCCTTCTTACCCTGAAACTGTAGCTTCTTATGGTAAATATCAGCTAAGAAAAAATACTCTTCTGTAGGGTTTGCTTTTTTACCTTGGATTAAAATTATTATTATTTGAAAATATCCTATTATGCTCTAACCATAATTACAAAAGCTCATAGTATTTCTTTTTATTACACCTTTTGCTTGCCAGCAATAGGTGTAATAAAATAGTCGACCTTTGACTGTTTCTTTGCCCTCAAAGCCATCTTGATTAATCTGGTACACCAGAAGTCCTGGAAGATTCTAGACTTAATCATAAATAGTTTATTTATAAGGAAAGTATTTTGAGATCCTTGTTTGTTTATTTATTTATTTTAAAAGAACACAGGGGTTTTTGAAGCCTTCTTTACTTCCTGTAATAGATGCAGTACAATCCCACACTTACAGGCTTCAAATAGACTACGAGCTGTTTTCGAAGTCATTTGGTGTTCTGAGTCCACTTCATAAAGGATTTGCATATCTTTTAAGTATCTGGGTTTCTTCTGGCCTAAACACAAAAGTGTCTCCAGAGGCACAAATCTCAGAAAGACTATAATGAATAAATGAAAAGCATTTGCATACTAATACAATCCTATTCTTCCTTTTTGTTTTATGAGAAGGCAGCTCTTTATTGCAGCCAGTTTTGGCACATGTTGGTAACTGCAGCGAAGAGATGCACTGTCAGCAGCACACAAAAGAAAGCTTATCACATCCTGGGTTTATCTGAATTACTCACATAATGCAAAACCTGAAAATCTTTCACAAAGCTGCCAAAGGATCACAATTTACCTAAAGGGAAATTCATCTTTCTTTTCTGCCCTGTTCCTTCTGGTCTGTAATTACATCCTTAACACTGTAATAGGGAGAGAAGAGGAAAGAGAGGAGAGAGAGGAGAGAGAGGAGAAAAGAGGAAGAGAGGTGAGAGGGGAAAAGAGGAAGAGAGAAGAGAAGAGAAGAGAAGAGAAGAGAAGAGAAGAGAAGAGAAGAGAAGAGAAGAGAAGAGAAGAGAAGAGAAGAGAAGAGAAGAGAAGAGAAGAGAAGAGAAGAGAAGAGAAGAGAAGAGAAGAGAAGAGAAGAGAAGAGAAGAGAAGAGAAATGATAGGACTATATATATCTTGTGAAAAATAGTACCTGGGAAAATAAGCAATAAGCAACCTGGAAAGTGATGCTCTGGACATATGAGTGTATTTAAAAATAATGAGTATGTATTTTGGTCACTGACTGACTCTTTAAGTGCTTTCACTCTGAATGAAGCTCTCAGTAGGACTGTCCTGAGTAAACACAATGTCAACTATATTTAGGGCAAAAGCTCTCCATGTTTTTTGCCCATCCCTGAAGTAAAAACATCAAAAGATCAGCTGAAACTCCCCATTAAAATAGCATTTCTAGGAAACATCTTTCACTAAGCAGGAACACCACTGAAAATTTCCATTCTCGATATTTCCACATTAATGAAAGCCAAGCATCACCTGTCCTGTTCTCAAGAATCTGTTGCTAGTCAGAAACACATGTTTTGAGAAAATGCTTAAAAAACAAAAAGCACAATGAACCTTCTAAAAAAAAACAAAAAACTTCAAAAAGCAACTTTAAAAAAGATGAAAACTGTACTGAAAATTCAAAACAAAAATAGAAAATCACTGAGCATGGGGTGTAAGGGATTCCTAGAGGTGTAACGGACAATCCCTTAAGAGAGGCTGTGCTGCCCCTCATCTGCTAAGGACACATTTGTCTAACCTGCCATCTCCAGTGATGGAAAGTACAGAGATTTTCATTTTTTTTTAACTTCTAACCATGCTCAGTATTACAAAGCTCTATTTAAAGCCTAACCTAAATCTCGCTTGATGAAAATTAATCCTGTTATTCCTTCTACTGTTATTAGTAGACATGGAGGATAAGTAGACATGGAGGATAATTTATTATCTTGTCTTTGCAATAACTCTAAAATGGCTCTAATTATACTACATATGCTTTTTGATGGTTATAATTTTAACTAAATCAGTAATTGGAAGGTTAACTACTGTGTGAAAATTATCATGGCTTAAATAAAGTATAGATAATGAATCCCACTCCTAAAAATTATACTTATAAAATATGAAACCATGTTAAGAAATTTTCTAGTTTAATTAATTATCAAGAAGGATAATCACAGTGGATTTACTTTGAAATTGCAGTATTATTCCCATGTATGTACAGTTGAGTGATTCAAAATTAGTGGGACACAGGACAACAACTGATTCGAGATAAAATAAACATGGTTGGGAGAAAAGGCTCTAATAACAATTCGTGGACTTGTACCTACTCTGCAAAAATGGAAGCAAAGCTTAGGTTGCATATGTGCATGGTTATGGTGATTTGGAGTAAGAAAGCTGCTTAAGCACGTTGATTAAAATAAGGCTGGTGCTTGATTACCTCCCTGGGAGGTGCATAGCTGCGGGAATTACTCTCCCCATTTCTGAGTGGAAAGCTGTGGTGGATCCATAAAGCCTGAATGCTGAGGATCCCTGGGGAGCAGAAGGCAATGCAAGAACTGCCCACAGCTCCCTGCCTGCCTTCAGGCTCACTGCCCAGCCTCACCCCCTGGCAGCTCCAGCTCCGGCTCACCCTTCCTCCTCAGGTGCCTGCTCAGCCCCGCGTTGTGTGTATGACCACAACACCAAAATCTGATGATTTATTCTCAAATTGGTGCAGATAGCTGCAGCAACCCCATGGACACTTACCCCCCTTGTTTAAAAATTGGGTATCCCTGTCTCTCCCCTGTCCCTGGGAGAGGAGGAATTACTCCTTTCCAAGGCTACCTCTGGCTGTGCACAGCACTCCCAGCCCTCGCACAGCAGAGATCTCTGTGCTCTGGGGCTGCTGTAAGACTGAACTCTGCAAAAACATCAAGTCTTGTCTTTTTTCCTTCAGCCCCTCTGCTTCCCCAGATCCCTGGAGAAAATGTAGTGTTTGGAGCTCCAGGGAGAGCAACTGTTCAAATCTGCTCTTGAAAAAGTTGTACATTCTCGTGTACAACAATCCTAAATCAGGCTGCAAAATCCAAACTATTCGAGTTACATTTTGTTTTGTGAAAAAGCCATTAACTTATTACTTCCCCATTAGTGCACTGGGAAAATAAATTGAATTCACTCCTGCAATTACCATAGATTTTTTAAGTAGGGTGAAGCAAAATGCATGAGGCCAAAGGGTGACTTTTCCATCTGAGCATCAAAAATGGAAAGGGACAATGCAGACAAAATTTGTTCAAACTCCTCACTAGCTGGAAGCAAGTGGCACAGCTTTTTGGGGCAGATAAAAGAGAAATATGTAATGAGAAATTGAAGAATCTGTGCTAGACTCCAGCAAAGGGCTCTGACTCCCACAGACTGACAATATACATTTTGTGTAGTTCTGCCAAAATCAAGGGCACATCAAAGGAAAATTCTTCAGATTGCTATTCTAATGGTAAAGGCCTGCAATTGGCCTTTAGCTATACTGCCTATTATTTATGTCTATTTATCTATTCCTATTGTTATAGCACATTAGGCAAATGCCCAGAGTGGATTTTTAGTATGAGATATTAGTCTAAAGATTTTTTGCACGAATACAAATAGCTATAGATATACATGTATGTATGCACACATCCCTGTAGCTGAGTAAAAACTGTTTCATAGTAAGTTACATTATTTTCTAAGCAGAGACTTTGCAGGCAGTACGAAAAGGATCCCAGAATGTGAGAAGAAATGTACCCCAGAAATTTAGCTGCTTTAGGGTACATGCACTGCTGAGAAGGAAAAGTAATAAAAGGGAGGAATAGTTTTCATCAAAAGCCTTAATCTTTCTTTCCTTGATACTCAAATGCATTTGTTTCAGCAGTCCAGGGTAATGGGCATTAAAAAATATTTGAATCAACAGCAGTAAGACGGGATAATCGCATTTGGAGAAATAGTGAATTTCTGTACATTTCTAAACTGCAAAGCAAATAATTTCACAAGCAAAATGTCTGGCCTCATCCTGTGCCCTGAAGAAGTGAAGCTCACCATTGATTTGCTGCCCAGCCTGCATCTCCTCCTTGGCCTGCTGACCTATCCCCTACGTCCATCGTCACAGTCTTTATGCAAAAAGTCAATATTTAGCTTAAGGGTTTGCAGAGACCGACTCAGAGATACTAAAGGCTGACAGATTCTAATGTATAAAGTCCTTTCTATAGAAACACCAAGTGACAGATCTGACATATATATAGTATTTATTCTGCTTAAGGCTCGTGTAACATCCTTGATACCACTCCATTTGTGTTCTGCCTGATGCACAGGAGAGAATCCAACCTTACTGGAAGAAGGAATGGTCTCCTAGCCCCAGGGCACAACAGGAATATTTCTTCTGACCTCCCTGGCCACAGACCAGGCTCAGAGGTTTCTGAGGTTTCATTATAAAAGGTGACTCTCTCTAGGTTTGGGTTGTGATTAAGGTTTGATGGGCCTGGGCTGGCTGGCACCAGTTCTTCCAAATTTAGTGTTACAATAAAGCAGGGGGAAAATTGCTGTTTGCTTCATGGTTATGCTGAAAAGTAAAACCCTGAAGCTCTTGGACAGGTATGGAGGGTAAATATGGTTTATACGTCTGAAAAATACGAGGAAAGTGAGGGACAAAGCTGGAAATCTCTGTTTCCTTTCCCCTTGTCCCCCTCCTCTTAGAGCTGAGTGGAGCCTCATTGCAGCTGCAGGGCTTTACTTGCTGGAGGTATTTCTGCTGGCAGAACGAGGGCGACATTCCTCATGGACATTTGGAAGCAGGGCCATCCCCTCTTTCATTTCAAAATCTGTGCTCAGACACTCCTGCGCCTACTACTGACACGTAATGATAAGTCTTTAATACATGATTAGTTAATTCGCTGCTTTTTTTCTTTGCACAGGCTCAGATAAACTTGGCTTTGTTTTGTGCTTGTTTTCACTGGAAGAAGTCCTGGCCCAGCGCCTTCATGGCAGAAAATCCACCATGAGAGGAGTCTGTGCTGGCAGAAGTAAGGGGATGCTCCTGCCAAGGAAGTGCTGGGAGGGCAGAGCTTCTCACAGGAATTTCTAAGGAATTTAAGGCTTGATAGGACCATAAAATCACCAAAGATTACTTTTGTGAGACTGACTACTACACACCAGTGGTGCATTGAGCACAATAACTTGCTTTGGGTCAAAATGTAACCCTTTCTCGGTTAATGTGCATCTTCCTGGGAGTGATCCAGCTGCCATCTGAGGAGGTGGGAGACTCTGGTACCCACTAGCACCTGTGAAAAGCTCTTCTGATGTTAATTCTCTCCACACACGTGTAATTATTTCCCTCTTCTCACTCTCCACCTCTACAAACACCCAACCCCACCCCTCACCCCTGCCTCTTTTGTCTAATTTAGAGGTTTTCATCCTTGCAAAATGTATAATTTATGTTCCCCTGATAAATGTAGGTTCTTTTTCTGCCTTTCACTACCTAGTTAAGGGCAATCAGTACAACAGATTGGGTTCTTGTCTTTTGCTGCCAGTCATTGCAAACAATATCTTTGTGGCTGTTCGGTGCCACCTCCCCATTTCTCAGCAGGGTTTAAAAAATGTGGGTTGTATGCAGAAGTGTGAGTAGTTTATCCTGAAAATGGAACTGCTTTGGACAGAAAGGCTCTGACCAGGCCAGCTGTCAGATGCTCTGACTCACTGCAGTCTCCTGGCTGTCTTTAAAATTGTGAGAACTCATCTTCGCCTATGCAAAGCCAGCAGGGCTCTGCAGGAGCAGGAGGGCAGCTTGCAGACACCCTCTTACATGGCAGGGCACTACAGAGACACAAAAATCACTCCTGCATCTCCCTAGAGTTCTGGAAATCAGGCCACAAATATCCTAGATATGCTACTTCTTTTTTTGTTTAGCTCATGGTTGACCTGTTCATCATCCAAATAATCTGGAATTGAACTTCTCTTCCTATTTTCCTTAAGGAGTTGATCTGTCAGACCTTCCCTCTGCATGCCCAGCATGAGTGACCCTGACACAGAGCACAGCTCTGATCACAGCATTCTGAAAAGCCACTGCTCGGGAAGAGGATCAGAGTTTTGAGCACCCATCCAGGGTGAGAGAGACCAAGTTTCACCACTCATAAGACACAGAAGGCCAGGAGAAAGGCAAGGACCTGCTCTCATCCCGCATGTTTCATTCTGGCTCATTCCCCCAGTGGCTCTGGATCCCACACCAGAGAGTTTAGTTCCTCCTGTGCACTATCCAGGGTGTGCAGCTACCTAAAACTGGTTTCTGTGTTCAGCTCTGAGAGATAAATCACTAAACAGCAAATGCTGCAGCAGTCACTGCACCAGTGAGTAAATCTGTTGGGGATGTAGAGCTAAATGCAATAACAGAAAGTAATCTGTCATTTAGCAAAAGCAGAAAACAAACTTTAAATCCTGATATAGATCAAATTTCCCTCCACATAAAATCAATCAGTGAGTAAGTATTGCTTGGCTCACCAAATGGTAAAAAAAGCAGAGGAAATCATATCAGCTTCTAAAAAGTGTGTCAGCACAGGAACAGTCTCATTTCTAGATCATTTCTGAAACAAAATAAGCTTAGCACTGTTACCAACACAGCCTGTGGAGTGCCTGAACTGGGAAGAGCCGAAGTTCTCGTTTGCTCTCTCGGCTGACATTTCAGAGGCTTTCTCCATAGTGACAGGCCAAGGAAGGCTTGTGCCTCAGAAAGAGTTTTCTGATCCAGCTTTGGAGCACTTTTAAGCTGAATTCCGGGGGTCAGGCTGTAGTCATGGCAGTATTTTCATTCCTGATGAAGTGCCCCTTATGTCACAAGCAGTTCCCTGGGGACAGAAGGCTCCTCCTGATCCTCAGGGGAAGAAAAAGTAACTCCACCTCCTCCACACCGAGCACTTCTGCCTCCTACTGCCATTCCTAAATCCATGATGACTTCTTTGGGATTACTGGGGTTTTATATGGACAAAATGCCTTTTCCTTTTTTAGTTTGATGCTCCCAGCTATTAGACAACTTATTGCATCCCTTGTCACCCAGGGTGAGTCCCAGTGCTCGTATCAAACCATCCAGGTAATGCTGCTATAAATTTAGAAAAGTATGTGTGGTTTCATACAGTTATTGAGTCCAGTTACTCTCCAAAACTCTCTTGGGGTCTGAGTAAGGAAATAATACAAATTAGAAAGACAGATTCTAAATTATTATCTCTCATGCTTTAAAGTAATTTAAAATGATTTTTAAAATCCTGGGGTTTTTTAATGCAATTTCTCTACCTGGCTGTAGAACAGCATTCCCATCTTGGAGGTGTCTAGTTCCCTGCCAAGACTTTTTCCTGTTAACATATTAGAAATGAATAAGAAAAAAAAAAAAAAGAAGACAGATTACACATAATAAAGTTTTCTCAGCAGAGGCAAAAGCACCAAATGTCTGTAAAAAATGCAGGTAAATAAAGATAAATGGTGGCTTGGGACTTCTCCAAGTGGATGATTCATCATCTGGCTGCTTCTCTGAGATATGTTTGATGCTAACAATATTTATGCAATATACCCAGGCTTGGGCATGGCACCACCTGCCACAAAAGAATAAACACCCTCCCGCTCTACTTGAGAATTCTGAGATGTAGTATTATCTGTCATTACTACATTAAATTGGCAGAAAATGAGTCTTTTCCTATATGATTACACATCAGCCTCAATAACGTATTTTTGCCGATGTAAAGTTTAAGCACTTCCTAATCTTTTAACTGCACCTGTCCAAGGATTTTTTTTTTTATTATTATTATTCATTCAATCCCTCACATAAAAAAAGATGGGATGTCAGGTCATTGGGGAAGGAACTATGAGAAAGAATGAGGACAGTACCAAGTAGTGGCTGTGCAATCTGAACTAACATTTTCTGGCACTGAGGAGTCAAGTGTAAACTGCAGCTGACAAAAAAAACCCTAAGAGGTGCACTAAAAGGTTTTGATCCAACCTATCCCACCAGCTGCAAACACAGATTTTAGTGTCTTTCTTGACTGACATAAAATTATGTGCAAGGAACGTTGCAGCAATTCATACCATCTTGATCAGACTAAATAACTAAAGTGGGATTTTCATCAATGCAGGTGTTGAGCATGTGCAACCCTTTTCATATTGCTGACACCCAAGAATGCTCCTCCTGAGCCAGAGCAGAAAGCCAAAGAGTTCGGTATCCTGTTGCTGAGAAACGCCTTTTCACAGTTCTCTGTTAGTGCACACGAAAGATTTGGAATTAAGTTTATCACCTACGTAGAGCTTCTGGAGATTCACTTTGTGCTTAAGTGTTGTTATGAAACATGCCAAACATAACTGCTACTGCTGTGTAAGGCTGCAGTAGTGGGAAAATTGAGGCAGAAGAAAAGTTTAAACACTAAAAACCAATGTATTAAAGTAGACCATAATGGCAGTGAAGGTCTGTCAAGCAGAGGTGGAGTTGTATGGAGGAGGCTGCACAGACTGGGATGGACACAAACCCTGTGTTTGGGTAAGAGTCTGAACCTGACTCTTGGATGGAAAAAAGTTTAATTTCCTGGGCTGCTGTGGGACCTGGCTGCCCACCTTTGCTCAGCCCCCTTCTCCTCAGCAGGTACTCCACACCACAGAAACTGGGATGCACAACCTGGACATCGCTTGGGATGTGCACTCGTGGCTTCCCAGACCACAGAGAGCTCAGAGACTTGCCAAGGAAATCCCCTCTCTTCCCCAGAAGAGATAAGGCAGAGCTATCACAGGGAAAAGAGAAAATCCAAGTGATTATGGCTTTGAGGCAAGCAGGAGCAATCCCTCTCGGAGCAGAGCCCTGTTTCCCTCATCTTTCATCCCAGCTTGACTGCTCCTCGCAGCACTCCCTGCCCCGCGGGCAGCTGGAATTGGAGCTGGAGACAGGATCTCACTTTCTGTACAACACCCTGGGCTTGTGCTGCTTCCAGGGGATTTTGTAGCTGCTCCCAGACTTCAGACAACACAATTTTTCAGTGCTGAAAGAATGCAACTTTTGGTTTAGAGACAGGACACTCAGCCTTCAGCAGGTGTGGATGGGAGCAGACCTGTTGATTGATATTCACATTCTTCAAAATTTGCCCAAAAGACATAATTTGAATTCCAATTATAGATAGAATATCTAATTTCATTCCAAATTGTAGCATTTCCTAAAATATTTTACTTTTAACAATTTGATAAAGCCCACAAGATAGGAGCTCAAGCATTTGCTGGTCAGATATGATCATATATTTCATTCCTTTTTATCTCTCTCACCAGCATTCTTATAATCTATCTGTAATTTTCACATCAAAATTATTTAATTTTTTTTTTTAATTTAAACTCCTTTGTTCCAAAGAAATCTTCTTTTGGGGCTTCTAAACAACCTCTCCTGTAACTTTGAAAAAATATTCTTTAAGCCACACCTCCCAGTGTTTCTAAAGTTGCTTTTGGATCAATTTCCTCTCAGTTACCACCTCTTCATTTGGCTTTGACTGGGTTTCCTGTTGAGGTCATTAGTTTTAATGAGTGTCCTTCCACCTCAATTTGTTGGGTGTCAGCACCTTCAAATCAAGCTCCTTTTGACCAGCTGGGTGACAACCCTGCTCTGTTTCACCTGGCATCCATCTCTGACCCCATTGGAATGCACCCGTGCATGGTCCCTCTCCCAAATCTACCTCTTCCTACTCTGAAATTGAGGCACTTTGTTCAGTGGAGCTTGAAGAGTGGTGTTTCATCACAACAGACACCTCTGTGTTTCCATATCAGTAATTCCATATTCCCCAACACCTCCCTAAGGACACGAGCCCTCCAGGAGGAGCTGGCTGTAAAATGCAGCCAAGGCACCCTGCTGGCACAAGCCAGCAGCCATTGAATTTCATGAGTGTTGCTGCAGGTCCCAGGTCCTTCCATGTTTTATCATTAAAGTTGTGTCAAGTTTCTCATCCCAAAACAAGTAATTGGGGAAAGCAATCACTTCTTATTTATTTTCCCTAACCTTGGGAATGAGAACATTCCTGCTTTTTCTGAAATCATTAACTTTTTGTCTGCAAGAGCATTACTTTACTCCGTGTAGAATCTGTGACTCTTTCTAGGTATCCCTTAATGTTTCCTGAACCCAGCCTTGATGAGCACTAGACACCTGGGATTCATTACTGGTGTTAATCTGCAGCTATTAAAAATGCAAGGACCTTTGGAAGATGGAAAAAAGAAATTAGGCAGGCATCTTCCAGATCTGTACCTGGTTCTTTCACTCCTCGTTAAATTTCAGTTGGTGAAACCTCCTGGTCTTCCCTGGTCTTCTTTCAAAGGGGTTGTACCACACACAGGCCATCTGGTGGTGAGCAAAGGGTCAGGCACACCGGCCTCTCAGGGTCCGTAACAAACCAGCCGAATATCGCCCAGCAGCTGTCAGTTCTGGTTAGGAAAGTCAGGCTTACGTTCCTGTGATCTCATTCCTCAGACTGAGCCCTTCAAACAGGTTGTGTGACAGCCTAAATTCTACTGAGAGGGTTTTCCACAGGAATCCGTAAGCTGTGAAGGAGCTTGGTTGTTCATGTGGTAAATGAGAATATCTCTTCCTCGGAGAGCTCTGCTTTTCATCATGAGAATCCATTGCCTAATTCAGGATCTCTAGGGGAATAAAGCCTCTGGGGGCAGATTCACCACGGCCTCACAAAGCAAGTAGCTCAACCAGAGATGCTCACTGAGAGCATCTTTACTCTTAACAAGCCAACATCTGAAAATATTGTTCATCACATCAATCAACGAAAAGACCAAAACATTTCAAGAATTCCTGATCATTAAACTGATTTCATCTGATTGATTAAATTAGCAATCAAAAAAGTGGTAAATTTACTGTCATGGGTTTAGCATACAGGGTATATGGTGACAAAGCATCATTTAAAGTGGTCTTCCATTTTCCATTTGTGAGGTATTATGTGAACAACTCTTAGTTTTGTCATTGTGTTTAATGGTTTGGAGAGATAAAAGCTTCACTACTACTTTACTTACTGTCTCCTAAGGACATGCATCTTTATAAGTAGTTTGTGAGGCAGAAAGACCTCTATACTCAGAGATGGAGTTATGTTGGCTTTAAAAATATTTATGGCATCCTTTCTTCTTTTAAATTACACCTGTCAGTCAAGCAGAGCACTCATTGAAGAAGCTTCAATCCAAAAGCTGTGCAATTTGTGCTAATTTCTGTATTTCTGCAAAAGAACATAGATTGCCTATTTTTCCTGCAGAGCAATTGATGACCTTGTATTGATCACATACATTTTCTTTATTTCACTGAGGTTTTCTTTTGTTTGTCTTCCAGACACCAGCATGCTTTACAGGTGGATATGGGGTATTATCCATCCCCTTTCACACTAGAAAGATCTAACTTCCAGTGTCAGAAGTGAGCCAGGTCACCGCCAGTGCCAACAGAGCCATACGGCAAGGCCATTGTCGGAGTGTGGGAGAGACAAGAGCCATGACAACAACCCATCCCCAGCCTGTATCAGAGCTCCCTGAATCCCTTGTTGCAGTATCTCAACCCTTTATCCCACAGAAAAATTTTCACAGAGTACTGAGAAAGTTGATTCTTATCAGTCATTGTGTGCAGTAAACTAGTTCTGCATGCAAACCCTTTCAGATTTTGGGCTTATCAGAAGGCTAAGTTCTGCCATCTCAACAGATTTTAATATTTACACCACACCTGCAGTGCCTATCAGTGCTTATCAGCCCTCAGCTAATCAGCCTTGGGAACAACAGAAGCCACGATGTGCATTGTAAATCCCAGAGAGCCACTGAGGTCTTGCATCTGATAGCACAACACTGTTAAAGATATAAAACACTTCTAAAATCCCTGAAGATAGGCAAATACTAATGATCATGTCATCATAACACTGCTGTTCGGTCTTTTTGTCCTATTCTTGAACACACCTGAGAGCTGCACTGCTGCTTCCTGCATGCCCAAAGTGGCCAGAGGCTCAGTTTTCCTTTCTGTGCTGACTGGCTGTGTCACCTTTTCCGTGTGCTCCACACAAGGGCTGTGCTGGCTCTCATGTGCCCCTATTGCCACCACTAGGACAGTGACAGGCACGGCCCAGGTGCTGCGGTTCCAGCTTTCTCAGATGGCAGCTCCCTGCCTGCCCTTGGAGAACAGCATCTCAGGATGACTGTAAACAACCTCTCTTGCTGCCCTTGCGTTGCTAATTCAGTGTTCTCCAAGTCACAAATGCAAGAATATTTCGCTTTGTTCCTCCTCACAGTAAAAGCGGAAATAAGGAACAGTGCCTTGTCTTCAGTGGCCTGGAAGGGGCTCATTAAACCACAGTGGAGCTGCCACAGGAGTGGCCTTGCTCTGGTCCTGCCTGCTGGCTCTAGGAATGCACCGACCTGTTCGAGAGGACAAAGAAGACAAAAAATTCTAACAGATTGTTCACACCTCTTAGATGTGACAGCAGCACAGGGTAATTTTAGCTGGCACCTGGGCATTCTCCTGCCTGAAGCAGGACCAGCAGAGCAGCTTGCTCAGGGTTTCCTCCAGCCAAGTCCAGGGAAGGAGACTCCACCAGCATTGTGGCTCAAGCAGTTCTGCTCCCATGTCCAGCCAGCCTTGGGATGAAAAATACCTTCTCCACATTTTCTGGTTCTTTCGCCCATTAGTAAAACAATTCAAACAGAATAACAATTTTCAGAACGTACATCAAGGTTAACTCCTGCCTTACAGACAGCAAGTGTGTTTCAAAGGCTCCACTGGTGTTTGACATCTCCCTTTTCAAAGGTGTCTTAGGGCTGAGGGTCATCTAAAGCATTTAGGGGCTTTGGGGAAGCTGATTTAGAAAGGTTTCAGCTACTGACCTCTAAAACTTCCTTTTTAAAAGTAGATGTTAGGTGGGAGGGGCCAAAAATGTGAAAGGTATCTTTGAAAATATAGTCCTTGACTGCCTCAGCAGAAAGTCCATTTATGACTACAGGTGTGGTTTCTGCATGCAGCCTAATTAAACCAGATCCTGAGTGGGGCTGCTTCTGTAAACCTGTACAAGAAATTCAAGTGTAGTGAAACAGAAAAACATAATGATTTTTTTTTGTTGTTATTGTACAGAAAAAAATGAAGAGGAAAGACAAAAAGTAGATGTAGGGTTAATACTCTTCCTTTTTTTCTAATAAATTTCTTGGGTCAGTTTTATAGCAGGAAGTAATTTTCTGAGATCCTGTGCCGTTGTTATAAAAGACACACAGTGTCAGAAGGTGATTTGTTTTGAACCACTGAAAATGAGGCCAATCCCCCCTCCAAAAAATCGTACAAAATAAAAATTGCCAGAGTTCAAGTCCTGACATGCCTCTGGATTTGAGAAGGGCTCCCAGCACAGCGAGCAAGGGTAGCACTCCCCCTCCTGCACTGCCAGGCACAGTGTGATGCAGGCAGCAGCAGCAGCAGTCAGCTCGCTGACTTAGACAGGTTTTCATCACTGCACAAATTGTCTGCCTTGGGGGGATGGGAATAGCCATGACGTTCTCATTATATTTTTCAGAGTGAGAATTTTAGTCTGAGCACAGAAAGCACAGGTGGAACTGAGGAAAGAGCTGTGCAGAGGAAATGCTGGGTTCCTGTCCCTGCAGCTCACATCAGACAGCTCGCTCTGATCTGGGCTCCGCACAGCCCTGCGCTCCTGCCCCCGTGTGATGGATGGTGCTCCGGATTCCCTCAGCACTTCCCACATCCTGAGATGCTTCACACAGGCTCGGGGGAAGGCTGCATCTGTCCAGCCCACTCCTGCCTCTCCTGTCACATTTCTGCCATGCAGCCCTCAGAAGCGCTGTGAATTCTCTCTGACTCTCCAGCCCGGGTTTCTGCTGTTTTCCTCTGGTGTGGCTGGCACTGTCACAGGCCGTGACCTCCCCTCTGGCCTCCCACATCCTCCAGCCTGATCACTGTCACCTCTGAATTACCCCTTTTCCCCAGAGACGAGGACAGGCAACACAGGCATGGGAGGGAGGCTGAGAAAGGGAAAATGGAGAGAAGCTTTTCTGATATTTTCATTTGTGGGTCTACAAGAAGCTGGACAGAAGCTCCCCAGCAAACCCTAATTCTGAAGCAAATCAGGGAATCTGTACCCCAGACCCCACCCTCACACCCTGAGCCTCATGAGCCCATGCAGAAGTACCCTGGGCAGGTTGAGATGCTGTTCTGCACTCCCTGGCCCCTTCCCAGTGCCCTGCATGACCAGTGGGCAGCTGCATGAACAAATTCCAGGTACTGCCATGAAGTTACAACAACAAAAGAAAAATAATTCAAGAGTCAGTGGGAAAGAAATGGGAATAAGGAGCAAGAGTTTAGACATCCTGGTGAGAAGAGATCCCTCAGAAAGACAGAAATCAGAGGTTTTTGTCTCTCATGCCACATTCTTTGAATTATTGAGTGATTGTTTTAGATATTTAATCTGGAAAATTGGAATTAAATTCTGTTGAAAAGGAAAAAAAAAAAGGATTTCATGAGTATTCCTGTTAGGACTGGCACAAGTCTCCATCAGAACTGTCTTCTAGAAAGAGTTGTGGGAAATGTGATTTGTCTTCAGTGCCTGTGTAAAACACCCATGACAACTACAAAAGCACATAAAGGAGAGCATGAGACTGGAGACCAAAGGCTGCAAAAGTCTCCTTTTCCTCTCTGTGCCCCAGCCCTGGCCCAGCTGGCCCAGTCTCACCTTCCAGCACTGCCTGGAGGCACATTTATCACAATACAAACTTATTAGATATATATTACAGATTTATTACTTTTGAGGAAGGGAAAGAACTCACATGATTCCTGAATAACTCAAATGGACAAAGGCAATCGCTGGACTGATCACAGGCTTTTGAGCCCAAGTCATCCATCAAACTTACACCTCCTCCTGCTCTTGTTATCCATCAGCCTTTCCTTTAGGTAGGCTGTCAACAAATTTTGTGTCAGCAGGTCAGAGAAGATGATGCAGTTCTCAGCTTCGAAGGACTTATAAAGCAAAAAACAAAGGCAAAGGACATCAGGGAAACTGTAAAACACTTTCTTTGCAACAGCAAATACAACTGCCCATGTTTGACACAAATAACAATGCTGACTGGAGCAAATAACCAGGAGATAGAGAGATAGACAGATAGATAGACAGAATATATTTATATGGAGAAGCTATATACAAGTGAAGAGATAGATATATAGAGATAGTAAACAAAAAGGATAATAACCCAACCAGGTCAAAATTAAATAAGTCATTTTGGTTTTTTTCTTTCTTTCTACGTTCTGCACATCACAGTCCTCAGAAACCCTTCAAACACCCAGAACCAGAAATATTGCTTATTTTGGTAACGACTGACTAAATCAAACTTAAGGGAAATGTGAAGGGTATATTTCTGAAGGCTCCTGGGTAACAATATAGAAATAAGAGTCACATCTGATGCAAAATGAAAGTAGAAGAGCCAGTGAAGGAGGGCCAGAGAGGGACCTGCAGTACTAAAATACCTAAGAACCATTCAGAGAGAGGAAGTATTCAGAGAATTGTATGAAATCAGTGAATAGATTCACTGCAGTCTTACTTTATGGATTATAGAAAAAAATCCAGAGCAATTCCTCAGGCAGATGCATACAGATGTAGAATCCAAAGCCAAATGAGGCTCTGTCCCTGTCCCTTTCCCTGTGACAATTCCATCTTCCCCTCAAACTAATGGTGTGCACAGCACAAGCCACCTTCTAGAATTGAAAAAAAAAGATACTGCATGTGGTTTCCAAGATTGAACAAGACATTCTATCAACATGCAAAATGAACTAATTCAGCCATTGCAAATGAACAGATTCACAAAGCAAAAGATAAACTTTCCACATCTCATTTAATTTATGCTGTCTCACTGCACTGAGAAAACAGCTTTACCCATTCTCTAATGTATTGAAATGTTAGAAACTTTAATAATCAAAACAAAACCAAATAAACATTATGAACTGCTTGAGAGAATATTTTAAATGAGCAGGAGAATAAAGAAAAGATTTGTAATTCACAAGAGTTTGCAGTTTCTGCACTAGAATTCTCCCTAAGGTTGTATGTGAAAAAAATGAGCATGAACTGGATGCAGTAGGGAACTGCTGGGGACTGAATTTAGGTTTTCACACACAAACTCATATTCTACAAAGAGTTTTAAGGCTATCTAAAACGTTTAAAACATGTAATTTAATTATTTGGTTTTGTTACTTATGTTAGATGCAGGTTGAGAGACAGATTCCTGAGGAGGGTTCTGTACAGAAAACCAGGGATGCATTGTATCCGCTTGCCTTTTTGAGGTTCAATTCCCACCAGTGCTCCCACTTCCTAGTTTTGTTAGGCAATTTCAGATTTTCCTCTTGCCTTCATCCCTGAGTCACCTTTACAAAAGGCAGTTTAGTTTACCTGGGCATTTCTCAGTTGTGCACAGAGAGATGAGGCTGATCCAGATTCCCCAGCTGCCTTCCAGGCCATTTTATGACATTGCAACCCTGCACTATTAGAATCATCCTAAAATTTTACAGAACCAAAGACTTCCATTCCATATCTGAGGAAAAAAAATAGAAAGGAAAGAATTTTCAATGATCTTACAATTTTGAGCTGGTCTAGTATCTTCAAACAGCCTAATTTCAGCCTCCAAACTGTCCTTGGATAGGAAGCCAACAATAAAATATGGTGATTTTCACTGCTTTTATAACGAGGCCTTTCCCTGAGAAACTGAGGGGAAGAGGACAAAAGTCAAGGGTTTCGTAATCATGCTTGGAACTTCTGTAAGAAGATGCAGGATTTTCTCATGGCACAGACATGAAGAAATTAGAACCATTGTTAAGAAATACATCAGATTTTTAATGATTTTTAAAAAATAGTTTAATCGAAGGTGTTTTGGGTGGTTTTTTTCCTACTTTTGATCCAATTATGAAAATCCTTGATTTACTCTGATCTATCCAGTAGCAATAACACCACCCAAATGCTTCTACCTTGCAGGCTACAAAATCCCAGCCTCCGTTTTCCCTAAAGAACCTTTGTGCAATTCATTCCTCTCTTTCTTGACATGTATAACTATATATATAAAGGTGTATATATATGTATATAAAGGTAGCAATTCCACAGCATCGTCTCCCTTGAGTGCAGACAGTTTTAAGTCACCCACTCACCTGCAGGATTGTTGCTGTGCTCCACTGTGGGTTGCAGTCCTGCCTTGTCCTTGGGTAGAAATCAGAAGGAGAACACATTTCCAAGCTGCATTTCCTCCAAGGCTTTAGCTTGTCATTTTCTTTAATTAGGCAGCCATGGGGGAGCTCTCACCAAAAAGAGGTACAAAATAAAAGATATCTGGTTTCAAAAACAAAACCTTTCAACTGCTGGCTCTTTTCCAGCACATGTAAAAATAAAACTCTTCAGTGGTCTTCTTTTTGTCCTTCATCTTCAGCCATTTTTCAATTTTCATTCTTAGGATTCCTGTAAAGGCTAAACTGGGCACCCACCCCTCATTTTGCCAACAGTAAGAAATAAATTATGTCATATAGTGCTTTTTACCTCAGGTCTTTTAAAATTATCTACATTTTCAGCTGCATAGAAATGTCCAATCCCCCAACCTGCTGTTTTCTTAATTGAGAAGCTGAATTCTCACCCATGTTGCACTTCCAAGTCAAGCCCATCTCCCCCTGACTCTGCAAGTCAGGTGTCAGGGAGACACCACTACTAAAACACTCAAATTCCTGCTCACTGGATCAGCAGCAACCGAACTGGAACAGTGGAAATACCTGTTTTGTCTAGGGAACATCAGGTCCCTCATTACTTTGAGAGGTAAATAAGTATTTAAATATATTTAAGGGACTCCGATCCTAAATGGCAGGACAGAAACACCCTTTTTGTGACAAGGACTTGCTGAGCTGCTGGGGCTGGAAGTGATTCCTAAGCTGTTTATCTGTCAGGCCACCTGGCCAGAGACATCTCCATGGGGGTTTGGGGCACCCTGGCCTCCCCTGGATGATGTTGAACTGCAATTCTTTCCACCTCCTCTTTCAGCAGCGCTTCACTTCAAGAGTCCTGGCAAATCAATGGCCCTTCACATTTCTAGGTGTATATTTTTTGTTCAAATGTCACAGACCATGTCTATTTTACTTTTACTTGCATTATGAACTGACCTTTTATTGTTCATTTGAAAAGTCTTTGGTTCTATATCTTGTTTTCCTCAATTCATTTATTGCTCCATAATGGATAGGTGCTATTCAGTAAAATACTTGAAAAATTACCACTCTACTCTAATAATGTATTAACAGCATGGTGAAAGAGGCAGTTTAGAGCATACTTTAGCATTTGGCAGTTCTACTTTTATGGACTGGAAAACATTTCAAATTATTGAATGCTGTATTAGTTTCTAATTTGTCTCATCTATGTGTAGTTTATTGTATAATTCCATGCCAGAACTGGGGATTCCCTCTAAGTCATACCATGCAAATCCATAAAAAGAAATTAAAAAAAAAAAATCCTGGTATTAAACAATGCTTCATAACCTAGATTTTTATTGACTAATATAAACTTTAATTAAAGCTGAGTTTGATTAACTTCACTTGTCTTATCTGCCATTGTATAGAGCAATGACTACTCTGCTGCTTTTGCATTTCTGTTTTATTTTGATATAAAAGTCAGACTTTAGCACAGAATTGAAAGGAACGGGAATTACACTGGGAACATCCTTGGATGTCAGTGAGGTGGTTTGACATTTACTGAGATGTCACACGAGGGATTAGACCCCCTGACAGTGGCACTGCAGTGAGCAGAATCACTGCATTGCTTGGCATGCGCCTCCTTTGCAGGAGCTGAAAGACTGTTTGGGGAAAAAAACAGCAAGGAAAATGGTGCTAGACCATTAGAAGGTGATGGGAAAATGCCACAATTGGTAGTTACAACATCTCTGAAACCAAGTCCTTCCTTCCACCTCAAACAAAGGTCTCTGTGTAATGCCAGCTGTGCCAGTTCTCCTCACTTACCTACCATGCATCACCCCAGCAGGTCCTTCGTGCCTGTTGGGAGGAACATTTCAGTAAAAATGCACAAACCCAAACATGTGTTTTGGCTAAAATTGCATGATTTCTCTCTGGAAAAATAGTCAACGCTTTTAGATCAATTTTCTCAGAATTTTCACTCAATTTAAGAGGAGTCATAACAACTGGATATTTTTTAGTCATAGTGTTGGCCAATTCTGATGAATGTATTCTCTGGGAAACATTTCAAGCAAATCTTTAGTGACTCAGGTCTCAAGTTTTAGATGCTGAGAAGGAAGTTATTTACTTACTTCGTGCGTCATATTTATAAGGTAAATATTCACAGTTTCTGACTACCAGTGTTTCTGGTGCTATCTCACCTTTTTTGAGGGAGCATAGCGTTACACATGGTATTCAAGATTTTGGGATGGCTTTCTAAAATCTGATTCCTACAACTGCATAACAATGTTTTGTTTCTTATTCTTTATGTGTCCTCTATAATCTTCAATGCTTTACTTGGCCTTCTTGCTGTTGAACTTCATGCAGTACACAGAGAACAATCCAGAATGATTTCACGATCTCTCCCTTGCATAGTAGTAGTGCAGTTAGAGCCTACCATGCACGAAAATAGAACAATTTCTCCCGTTTATGCATTAATTTGCATTAGTGCTGCTGAACTTCATCTGCAGTTTTATTGCCCAGTCATCCAGGATTGCAGGATCCTTCTCTAGGTGTTGGCAGTCAGCTCTGGGCTTGTCAGAACAAAGCAACTTTGTGTCATCAGCAGAGTTGTTTTCCTGGCTTCACGTTTTTGTCTTTTTCCTTCGTTTATGAACATCTTGAGCAGAACAGATTCCAACACAGTTTTCCCTGGAATAGCTAAATAATTAGTTCTCACCTTTGTTTCCCACCTTTCATGTAGTTTTATTACGAACTCTTCTATGACATAAAAGTTCAAGTCAGAAGGAAGTGAAAGGCCTTGATGGAAAATCCATAAGTGATATTTGAAGGGACAGTCCTGTGCACATACCTTGGCTCTTAGGGTAGAGGGGTTTTCTGCAAAATTCCTGGCACGTCTTTCCCACAGGATCATCCCAAACCCTGAGTCTTTCCCTCCCTTTCTTCCCACAGCTCCTGTTTCCACGCTGGATGCAGAATTCAGGCTTCCAACCCCCTCCTTACAGGCTTTTAAAGATTGGCATCGTTTGCCTCTCTCCTCCCTGCTACTCAGATGTATTTAAACACTACACACTGCCAGAAATAGTTCATCAGTTTTACACTTCAGATCCTCTGAGAGCTTTAGGGCACAAGCATCTGAGCCCGGCAATTTGTAACTGTAAATTTTATTGATTTGCTTTAAAAATGTTTCTGCTGCGGCCTCAGCACGGTCCCATCTCTGCCTTGAACTCTTGAGCAGAGATTCATTGCACCTGCCCATGATGCTCCCTCACCCCCCTTCCTCCCCTCCCACCCAGCCCCACGGGCATCCTGCAGCCCCTCTGCCTCACCAGGGTTTGGGAACCTTTCCATCACCACCTTCTAGGCCTTCAGGAAACCATGGCTTGGAATTTCTTCTGATCCAGCCACTGTGTTTTATATTTCAGCTACCAGAACTCTTTTTTCCTCCATTCTTCCATATTATTCACATTTTAAAGTACATCTTCATTAGTCCTAAAAGCATCTTTTACACTGCTCTCTTACCTGGATGGCTGCTTTTCCTTCTAAACAACCTTTTTTTTTTTTTTTACAAGGTGTTTACTCCATGCTTCTATTAGCACATTTTAAACAATCTTTATGCCCTGTAAGTTGCTCCTTTAACTGTTTTTCTCCATTTAATGCTGCTCCCCTACTTAAACATTACCATACTGTTTGGTGTGTGTCTTCCAGCTTGAGAGTGTTGCATAGAAATGAATGTTCACTGATACAGTTAAATCATATGCAAGGGTCAATTAACTACTCACAATTAAACCACCAGATGATTTTCTTCTTCCAGCTTCCCTGATTACTAGACTTGAAAAAGAATTATTAGCATCTCTAAATATGTCACCTCTCCGGCAAGTTCTATGTGGTACAGGAACAGAAAGTGTCTCATTCCCCCAGAAGCATATCCTCTAGACATCTCTAGATTCTAATCTTACCTTTTAAATAACCCCAAGTTATTTGAATTCAAGTCCACTTACCTAGTAAATGAAAGTAGCATAGCTAAGGGGCACAAAGAGAAGGGCAGAATAATGGTTCCTCCTACATTAAACCTTGAGGATCTATATTGCTTCCTGGAGTTTCAGTGCTTTTGAAGACTTACTCAGCAAAGCAAAACCTCAGGGTGCAATGAAATATTTTGCTTCCTGATGCTGGAATGTAATACAGAACTACGTGGCCTAAGATGAAATTTGTGTTCAGGAAATCCAGGAGCTAACCTATAAAGGATAATCATTTTGCACATGTAAACTCTGGGTGCACATGACTGAAGTGAGATCTTTTTCCACTATTTCCGCTACTTTCCCAAGTGGGGATTTGCATCTGCACATCACAAAACAAGGGAACTGATTTGGAAAATTATACCAGGCAAACTACTAATAGAATCAGTGTGTTACACTAATGCATCAGTGTTTAGCAGCCAAAATTCCCAAATCTACCTTAAAGCTGTGATTATCACGTGGTATTGAAAAAAAATCTGATTTTTTTCAAGACTTCCTGTATAAGGAAGGTAACTTAGATCCCTGCGGATCATAACGCAGCACCATTTTAGCACTGTAGACGTTTTGGGTGAAGCAGTTTCTGCTGTGGGGATTTTGCATCCTGAAACACCTACAGCAGATACCAGAGGCCCCAGCTCCGAGCCCTCATGTCCGTGTTATTGACTGCACAACAGTGACATGATCTGAGTGACTCCATCAATCATTGCGGCTGTGCAGAGCCATGGTTGGCCCTTTGCTCACCAGCAGTGACAGATTATCCCCTGCAGCCACACCAAGAGCCACCTGCAGGGAGGAGCTGAGCAGGGGCACGGGGACACCAGCGCAGAGGGGACCCTGTCAGAGCAGAGTGCAGTGTGTAGGGGAGCAGCTGGGCTGTGACAGAGCTGCCTCCTCTGGCTGGCCAGAGTGCTCATTCACAGCCATGCGAAACACTGAATCAGACTCAAAGGAGGGGATCCAAAGGAAATTCCTAGGGCTCTTTCTGATTTTCAGAGGAGCGAGTCTGTTACTCCTCTTGCTATCAGGCCCTCATGAATGAGACAGAAAAACGTCTGTAGAAAATGGTACAGTGCACCAGAAATGGGAGTGATTGAGATATTAAAAGATGATAAAAAGACCATTCAAACATGAGTAGGGGAACTTGCCCCAATGGTCTCTGTAATTTTTCTTTTTAAAATAAATTCTGAATTTTACTGCACATTACCAATCTGTATTCACACATCCCTGCCATACATAACACCTCACTCACCTGTGAACAGCTGTCAGTACAAACCTAAGCCGTTAAAATTACAGGCTGATATGGACTGACATGCAAACTAGGGCGTCATCAAGGATCTCCACTCAAAGCTGTTACAGACAGAACAAATCCTGTTACTGCCCTCCTCACACCACCTCTCTGAGGGCAGCTCTCCCAGGCAGCAGGACACAGAGTCCTTTGGGGGCTCCCAGCATGACTGGAAATCACTGTCACCCCCCTGATAATCTGGCTACTTTGCTTTCCTGAACTGACCAGTGTCATGAGAAGAGCTTATCCCAAGTCCCTGTGGCTCCAGCAAATCAGTGCAGTCAATCCTCTGAAGCTGATCAGATTTTGGGGCAAGGTGTCCATAATTCCCAGGGACCTTGGCTCATGGTATCAGTTTCTAGGAGGACTAGACATGAATAAAGCAGAAGGCTGCCCATCAAATAAGGAAGTTTATCTCACTGGTTTTCATCAGGATTAAGAGCTCAAAATAATATACAAGTTCCCTGAAAGTAAAAATCTGTCAGAAAACAGAGCTGTCAACAGCAGAAGAAAAAATGTGTTCATCAAGAGATGCTTCCTAAAGAGAGAGCAGGGATGTCACTGAGAGAATCTTGGGGATGGATGAGTCTTGGAAACCATTCTTCATTTTTCATACCACTGATTGCTGCTCCCAGAGACCTTCAATCTCTTGAAGAGACAGCGTTTCAATCTCTCATACAGGCAAAAGTGTCTACATTAACACCAGGAAAAGGGGGTTACTTGCAGTTGGAGATTAAACACTGGTGGATTCACTTACCCAACAAATCCAGAAAACCTTTTCTTACTCCTGAAGAAGTATCCTCAGTTACATGCAGCCTGCAGAATGTGATTCACCATTGCAGATACAAACTAGAGATCATTTCTGTCCATGGGTAATGACTGCAGGAGCAGGATTTCCCCCAGCAGATAGACAGTTTCACTCCTGATTATTCTTTCCGGTAACCTCCCATTCATGGGAACTGACAAATTCAGCCTCTCAAAAAACCCCAAAGGTACTGGGGAGGATGGAGATGGAAAATCAAAGCAGTCACACAGAAGCTTTTCCATCAGGGTGGCAAAGGCCCTGACTCCTCACTAGTACCCAGGAGAAGCGAAATCTGGCCAACAGCAGGAGGGAGGGAAGTGACACAGCTATTTTTCGTTTTCACTGAGTCTATCATAAAATTTCAAAACTATTTTAAAACTAAGAGGAAGGAAACGGACAACAACCACAACAGACATGGGATTAGACAAGGCAGCCACGGAAAGGAAATGATGGAGTAAGGTCCAGTAAGTTTTTCCTGGGCCACTTAATTACTGTGATAATTGTTTATTCTTCCTTTCTTGTGTTACACATTTACTGTTCCACACAGCACTCAATCACCCCTCTAGCAGGAGCAGCCCATGCTCAGCCTCCCTCCCATCCCCAGTCTCACCAGGCACCCAGGAGATGCTCAGCTGGGAGTAGGAAGGCTTCTCAGGCTTTTTATTCCCACCTTCTGATAGTGCAATCCATAATGGCAATATACCCCATTTCTGCTGAACATAAATGTTCTGAGAATCAATACAAATAATTATTTAACCATAAATATAATGCAAACTGTGTATTTTGCTTACTTCCTTTGCCCTTATCCTCACAAAAACTGTTGGTACAGCAAAAGCAGACAATATGCCAATACATTGAAGTGTTCAAGGTAAACACGTCGCTCATTTTCTGTACATTTTCACATCTCTGTGGGCCTGTTCCTCTGCTTCACACACGGAGAACCAGGAGCGCTAGCAGTTAGGCTGTGTTCTTATTATGCCATAACCTAAAATATGAAAAGTAAATGTGTGATACATTTTGAAATTTATGATGTAAACTTAGCCTGGGAGAACAGTTATCTCTGCAATTACACAGTAGCTTGGTCTTTCAGGTTGGGAGAGCTGTGCTTCACCGTGCTTAGGAAGGGATTAGGGAGACTGTGAACAAGTCAGCCTAAATTGGCTGAAACATTAGGAACCCTTATCACTCCTCCTTAGGGGCTGTTTACAAATGGGTGAGCGAGGCTTGAGTCCCACATTTAACATTTTAATTCTGTCAGAAGGAGCACACACACAGCACCAGCTCTCCCTGTCACAGGACAGAACGAGCCATGTCAGAAGCTACGTAAGGTGTCTACAGAAGAGGACAACACTGTGCCTATCACTGCCCAAAATCTCTGTGAGAGTCTGCTTCACTCGTGCACAGCTTACAAAGCCAGAAACCTCTGATCCCCCAAGCACATTCAGATGATGAGAAAAGTACCTCAGCAAATGCGGTAGGTGAATTTCTCCTCCCAAAGGGAATAAAAGAACTCTTCAACAGTATTTTTCCAGTATTTTGTAACCAGAACAGCGTGGCTCCTTCTGTGTTGTCACTGTACGGTTTGCACCAGACTGGGGCAGGGATGTTAGGACAAGAGAGCAGGAAAAGCCTGATCCAAACCCACTGAAGGCTCCACTGCGGGGTACCTGCTGACTTCTGGGCTTTGGCTGCAGCCCTTGGAGGATCTCTCACAGCCACAGGAGTTCTCAGAAAGCCACAAACCTCTAACACAGCAGGACTTCTCCTTGCTGAAATCCCCCGGCAGAGCGGATGGTGGGTGCAGGGAGGCTGAGGAGGGTTGATGGGGAGGGAGTGAGAGGACAATTCCCACACTGCCACCATCAGCTGCTCCAAATTGAACCCTTAATGCTGAATGAGAGACTGGGAAAGGAAACATGTAGAACACAGAGGAATTCAGCTGTAAAGATGTCAAGGCAATCAGCTAGGCAGGAAAATTTTTTGCTTGAACATGTTTTAAGAGCGATTATATTGAGAAAAATTTAGCCTTAATGGTTTATGCATTTTTTAAAACTAATTGCTACAGAACCAAATTAAGTACCCAGATTATCTCTTTCCTGAGCTATCTATCAAAAACCTTTTTGCTGTGTATCTCTTGCATTTTAACAGGCCAAGTAGCTCATGGTTGAGCCCTTCTGAAGGACAAATAGGTTGTACAGGGAGGGAGGAGGAAGAGAACAGGTAAATTCTCTGGGTAATTTCCTTTGGGCACTGTAGTTCATCATAAAAGTGGGGATTTTAACGTTTATGATCTCCAGCAGAATTTTAGTTTCCCGTTGTAGGCATTTTGAGATGTGCAATAAAGTGTTACTGCATTCACCTGGAGGGGGTTAGAAGTTTGGTTTAGCAGTGCTCTTCTGAGAAACTTTGTGCAAATGCTTTCACCCCTAAAGATGGACAGTCCAGCTACTGTCTGTCTGAAAGGTGCATGATGCATGTTAAGGAACAACATGAATATCAAATAACAGAATAACTAAAATACAGAAGGAAACAAAGGAGGTGAGTGGGAGACAACTCCTACTTTTGTTTTATCTTATAAATATAAAATTACATCTAACATAACCTTCCTATCTCTGCATAAACCCCTTAGGTTTGGGTTTAGACTCTCCTGTGCTCTGGGTCTGGCACAGATTTTCCACAAAGCAGCAGCTCTGTAAAACCTCCTTCCCTTTTTCCTCATCCCTGTTCATCTATTCTGTATCCGTGGTCCCTGCATCACCTGCAGGTACATTTCTGCATCACCCAGTGGAGTTTATAATTCTCTGCAGCTCTTAAAGTGGTCAGACGTGCCAGTTCATACATTACATTATACAGCTGGAGATACTTAAATGAGACATTGATAATCTGAATAATCAATTTACTTGGACAACCTGATATCCCCCCTCCGCAGGCTGGATGTGTTCTTTTACTTCCATGACATTATTGTAATTGCTTAAACCACTTCTGTTGGGGTATTTTTTCCAACTTAATTACCTTGTCATTTATTATTAGGGATTTTAATATGGCCATTAAATGTCACACATAGCTTTCAGATTTTGCTCTCTGTCTGGTTCACAATCCTGCAATTTAGAAAGGTCCAGCCGTATGCATATTTTTATACCTTGTCGTGTTTAAAACTATACTCAGTGCCAGGTTTATTACAGCATTAAACTGATGAACTTGCTCTAATAATCAATGTATAAATAATCAATTTAATGCTATAATAAAGGAAACATAAAACAGCCAACTCTCTGTTGAGCATGCTGAGGTGCAGTGACATTTGGTGGTCATGCATGGCAACATTTGTACAAGCTTCATTTAGAGAAGGTGGCAGGTTAATTGGGACAGAACACAAATGCAGTACAGCATCCATAATGAGCAGCCAGTGCCAGTGATATAAAAGGGGAAAAAGAACTGGAAATCTCCTTCCACTCCTTCCAGACACACCCTCTCAAAGTAAGATTCAGAATACACAGGTATCTTGAATTAGCACCAACATACTTCTATACATTTATATGAAAATAAACAACTGCAGGCATCAAGCTGTTTTTCTTTATCTACAAAAGAAAAGTTCCTGGCTCCAGAGTCCCATTGCAGTTGCTGGATGAAGTGCAGATATGGCTTCCTTGGATTCATAGATGTTTCCAGAAAAATTTAACCTAATGGAACCTGGAACCAGTATTGGAGGGGCAACAATCCACAGTGTGTTACACAGTGTTCCTTGGCTTCCTGCTAACACACCCTCATGAATTTCCCCTCACCCCAAAGCCGGCCACAGAGCAAAACCAGGAGCTGATGAAGAATTGAAGGCTTCTATGGCAACAACATCAATATTTATCTGTACAAATTACAAGCTTCAGCTAGGATGCTAGAATAGGGCTCTTAAATCTTTCAGATTGATCAGCAGCCATATTTTATACTGCAATTTGTGTATCAGTATTTCTGAGATGTGCTCTCTTCCCTTCCCAGGGTGCTGGGCTCACACCTTAACAGTTACGGAGGAACCAAGACTGATATGCTACAATCACTAATTGACAGTCAAAGTTTGCTCTGCAGATGGATTAAACTGTAAAAGAGACTGGTTTGTAAAAGAGTGGGTGCTTATCACTGAACCAATTTTTAACATGCTCAGGTTGACTGCATTACTTTTTTCATCAAAACAAAAATCCTAAACTGAACTACCAGAAGAGGTTAGGTTTGCTTTTTATTTTCCCTCTTTCACAGACTGAAGGGGTAAGGCATGGCAGACACCCTTCATCCACGCCTCAGCAGAGGTGAGGAGTGGCTCATCCTTTCCAGGATCAAGCAGCTGACTCAGACAGGTCCTCACTTGCAGGATCTGAGGAGTTTTTGTACCACTTCAGCTGAGAGACCTCATGCAGGGCATAGGCAACAGCCCTGCTTGCAGGTCAACAGCTCAGCTCAGGGCATTTCGAGTACTATAGCTCTCCCCACTTCCCTCTGGACATAGTCCCTGCACAGGGATTTGCACTAGCTCTGGCTGATGATGATGATGCCATAGCCCCAAATGCTTAATTAGAGCCATAAGCAGGAAGAAGCAGGTTGTCACTGCTGTATAGGAACATGAGGCGATTCCTCCTCGCACATGAACATGGTTTTGGGCAGAGCAGCTGAAGTGTTTCCTTGGAAAGATGGAGAGCCCATCTGTAACAGTGTGTACACAGATTGTAGGATAGGAAAACAACCCTTGACAGAAATCCAGTTAAAATGTACAACCAGTTTGATATAGTCAAAGCTGTGGTGAGCCTTAAGACTCAGAGAAAGAACATAATTATTGATAACAAAATAGTATTAAGAGTGAGGGGAAAAACATAACTACTTCATGGCTGGGTAAGCTGTAGCTCTGCCTGCAGCTGGCTCACAATGCTGGTCCTGTGTAGTTTTCACTAAAGTTTCTTTCCCTGCTGAGCACAAAGTGTGTGAAGGACTGGAGGGGTTCCCTTCTCCCACAGCCAAGCACCACCACCCCCTTCCCAAACACTTTGGGGTCGTGAGCACATTCCCAAGGGCCACTTCGGGAAACTTTCCTTTCTCCCTTGGAAGAGCAGGATTTCACCACCCACTTGTTCCAGAAGAATCCTGACATGAGATATGAGAACCAGCTTCTTCCAGCCTGAAGTATCAACCCAAACCCTTCCTTTTAATAAGAAAATACGTGACAGGGACTCAGGTCCTTGTTGGAAAAATCTGCCCACAGCTTTGCTTCCAGCCTCATCTCAGAAAGAAGTTCTTGAACGAAAAATTTAGGATAAAGCAAAGCTACAAAACTTGATATGCTCTCTCACAGTGCTCCCTTTAAGTGTAAAAGTTCTGCCTAAATCAATTTTCCACATTGCTTTTTGTCTTAATTCTGATTATACTGCCAAATTACTGTACTTGTTCCTTCATTTGTGGTCCTCACCTTCCTAGATACTTGTATTTTTGTAGGATGTTCTGTATTTTTTATATGCTGTTCCACAAGACCTCCTTCAAATATTTCACTGGTATTCAGATTCACTGTATTTCCACAAGCAATTCCTACAAAACCAGATAAGCTCCCCTGTCCAAGTTCAGTGCAATTTCCACTCCAATTAAAAAACCTGTGAGCCCAATAAATTTATTGTCTACAACCCAAAAGGAAGAACAGTTAACTTGGCATAAATGTAACAATTTGCACTCTTTTGAAAAATTAAATATTTTACTGTGACTGCTTATTTCAAATGTGGAATTATATTTAACACAAGTCTTATCTCATAATGACTATCTGAAATGTAGGATATAAATTAAATGCAGGACTGAAAATCCGTAAGAAACCACATCATTCACCATTCTTTTGTGGAAATAACAAAAAGATCTGGATTTCCTGCCTTAGTTGAAAGTTATGGAATCAAGCACTGGCTACACTTGTCTCTAAGGTTACCAGTGCACCACTTTATTTTGAAGCAGCTCTGTACAGAGCAACATACTCCAATAAAATGTCTCGGTGCTCATCTTCCCAGAACACTTTTCTCTCTTACCTCTCTCCTAATGGTGCTGAAAACCTTCTTAAGGCTGGATTCTGCACACTGTTTTATTTGTCAAATGCATGTGCCAGGAAGAAGCCGAGAGGTGGAACAAACCAGAGCACTTCTTCAGGCATGTGCTGCTCTCCATTAGGATTTTGGAGGCATCGTTTTATTAAAGGAGCTCTTCTGCAGCATTATCAGACACAAGATATTCTGTCCACGCGTTACGTGCCCTTTCCTTTTTTTTCCACAGTGAAGCTGGAGCATTTTCAGACCCTGCTGGAGCTGTAATTGCTGCCAGCTGCTCTGTCAGCTCGGTGTGTGCAGTGGGTCACCAAGTGCCCTGGCCAAGCTCCCACCCTCACCTCAGACAAACTGGAGAACGGCAAGATGCCCATATTGCTCAGTCATCTTTTAACAATATTCTTCCTATTCCCAAGGCAACAATTTCACGCCTTTTCCTATCTATTGTGCTCTTTGAAAGACTAAATTCTCAGACTGTAACCCCCCTCCAGAGAGAGCTGTGAAGGTTCTGCACTGCCTGGGGGACGGGAACACCTGCCTGTACAGGAACCTGCTCCCCACACGAGCCTTGCGACATCAGCTGTGCATCAACACCAAAATTCCCTTAGAAGCATTTCTGACTCACTTAGGACACAAAATACATTACAGCAGAAAACATTACCTTCCTTAAGGAAATATTTCCTAAGCAGCTCCCTACCAATTATATTCCCTCTGATGGTTTTATCAATCAAAAGCTTTTTTTTTCCTTTGGCCAGGCAATCTAAAAAAGGGCTGTTAGCACTTTATGGGATATTTTAATTAAGAAGGATTGTGTATATATTTATCATTTGCGTCCTCATGGGGCATAGGCATTATTAAATCAATTTTGTTGTTGTTAAGTTCCACTTAGAAAAAATAGGATATTGGATTTCTAAACTAATTACACAGGAAAGAAGTCTAGTCCCAAGTTTAATGGAAACTTTGGACTGCATACACTCAGGTGGTTTAACTTCCTTAATTCTATCCAAGTACCCAATCCGCTTAATCTAACAACACCGTAATGTGCAGACATTGGAAAACAAGCATTTATTTTACTCACCACCGCACATTTAGGTGCTATGTTTGTGAGATGTCTGTAGTTTTATCCCCTGAGGAGCAAATCACTGACACTTGTTATGCACCTACCTCCTTGAAGCCGGGCTCCTTCTCCACTTTCATGTCTGAAATTCAACAGACAGAACTTTAACTAAATTCTGTCTTTCCATTTCAAAGCTCCAGGTGCCTGGGAAGTTGTGACTCTCCTCAGCCACATCCCAGGAGCTCCCCATTCTCTGTAGCACTCTTGAAATCATCCAGAGGACAAAGACAAGCAATCTCAACGCCACTGAAGAAGTGCAGAAGATGCACCAGCAATCAATACTAATGAGGTTCTTCCTTCCCTGGAGGGGACTTGCCAGGAGGAGTTACTTGCAGTAAATATAAAACACCAGGACCACTGAACCTTGCTTGCGGAATTTGAAACTGTGCAGAAGAAAGAGGTGTTCAGGATCTTTGGGTCGTCTTCCTCCTGCTTGTTTCTTCAGGATTGTCTAACAAGCCTGCGAGGAGGGATACGAGGTTGCACCTTGTATCCTCTGCATTTCAGTAAAGGAGCCAACACTCAATATTCCGAGTTCCCAAGGAGATTCTTTGGCATCAGATCAAATAAAAGCTCTTCTGTCTTAAAAGGTGCAATTTCTCAACTAAATGAACCTAACAGACTCCACACTCGAACTGCCAGAGCTGAGAGAACAATCATCTTCACTTTCAGATACGGGGAGATCTACACATGCCAAGAACTGAGGAACAAGGAGCAGTTGGTTATACAAATCACAGCAGACGTCGGTGAAACCAGGTCATAGATAATTCTGTCCTTGCTACCAAAAGATTAAATAAATTAATTTTAAAAAATAATCAGCCTTTCTTTGTACTCAACAGTCTGGGGAAAGTATTCCAATTGATATGCAGTTATGCCTGATTTTGTAATATAATTGAAATTTCAATATGACCTACAGGTTTCATAGATTTTGCAAGTCATAGTAGCAGAAAAAGGAGAGAGGAAATCAAGAAGGTAAAAGCAAGCTCTAGCAAGCAGTAAATGGATGTGCTGATTCCTTAGCTTTCCATAAATTGATAGGTCTAGTCTAGTAAGCGTCATATTTTAAGGACAGCTTAATCAAACAGTAATTTTGCAGACCCAAAATGTCAGCACGGAGCTTAACAACAGATAAACTACAGAAAGTCTACACTTTTTGTGCTATTTCGGTGCAGTGTGCATTAGTTCTTGATCACTATTGTAGATCACAGAGTAATTAATGCTTGCCATTAATTATGCATGCAGAATCTGATAGGTAACACTGTTCAGCTGTGCAGTAAGTGGAAGGATTGTTTCAACAGGTCAGCAAAAGTAAAGGGATGTCTTCCACCAAATTCTTCAGTCTAACCCGCAGAGCCTGCATCTGGCAAACACTTCTGCAATATCTGAATTCAACTCATGAGTAAAAGTATCAGTAAAAGCAATTAATTTGTGTCTGATGCTCATCCTTGTGTACACAATCACATAAAAATACCTGTATGTGTAGGACAGTGTGAGAAACAATGAAAACATTAAAAGCACACCACGCTTCCACCCAGATTTCAGAGAACATGTTTTTTAAACATACCAGTCTTGCCAAAGGCATTCCTACAGAAAGCCATGTCCTGTGACATGTTCAAAGTCTGCAAAACTGGAGGTGGGATGTTGGGGTAGAAAGAACTGGGAATGGGGGCCTGAAACAGAGGTCTAGGGAAAGGAGGGAACAGGGTGTGGGATCTAATGATTTGGGATAACTCATTTCCCAAGCACCTGCTGCTGCTGCTGCTGAGACATGAGCCTTGCTTGCTTCCTTTTGCAGGTAATTAGACACAACTGACTGTGACCCACAGGAAATGTGAATGTGGAGTAGCTGCTCTGCAGAAACACCAGCACGTTTTGGGGGAATTGGCCTTTTTCCGTCTCCTCCGTGCGCCGAGTCTGTGTGAGCTCAGTGCGTGCACGCAGCTCGTGTTTCCTTCCCGGGCATTTGGCTCCAACTGGGAAATCCCAGCTCACGGAAGGCAGCTGCACTAGGACCTCATTCACCATGTCTGGCTAGCAGAAGCATCGGTACGGTCAGGTGAGCGTTTATTGAGTGCCGGGGTCATTTATAAAACCACAAACCAGCAGTCCCAGCCAACAGAAGACTTGAAAACGCTGCTCCTCCATGGAAAACAGGAATTGCAAATCCTTGTTCAAATTCTGCTCTTTCTTTCTGTGTTGTTTTGTGTGATCTTACTGTAGTGCACGTAGTACCCCCCACACATATATACCCTACCTACCCTATACGTATGTACTCCATATGTCCTATAAACACCACAAAGCAAAGCCACGCTTCGTGGTGACACTGGGACCCAAACAAGGTATCATTGCACATTAAAATTGTATTAAACTAATTGAAAAATAGTTGAACATCGCTAACAAAACAAGAGAAATACTAAACATTAAAAGACAAGAGACTTTTCAGTGTTCCATAAAACCACGCCTTTCAGACAAATTAATTATTTGCATCATAAAAAAATCCTAACAGTGAAAGAAAATATTTCAGAAGGAAGTGATGAGTAAAAAAGCTCCAGGTGATTTTTCGTTACATTAAAAACAATTCCCATTCTCATAAAATATGCAGAACTTTACATCTTAAATAGTATATTTACCTTCAAAAATTACTTTCTTTTTAATCTTGCAAGAAATTAAACCTTAATTGGGTAGGAAAGTATTTGGAATATATCCAGAAATAAAAAACCTACAGCTATTCTCCTATAAGTGGCACAGCATCTGTCAGGAGTTTTCGTATACCTTCAGGAAGATATCTCAAATTAAGCCAACACTGTACTTGCTTTCCGTGATCAGAGTTAATACTCTGCAGACCCAAACTGGCTGCCTTGTTTATTCCATAGTTTCAATTCCTATTGCTGTACTTCACCCTGGCAAATAAATGGATGCATGAGGGGCTCGCCCTCGGAATAAATAATAAAATCTAACTTGTCAGATCTTCCTTTGCCTCGAATGAAAAACATTTCATTCCTTTGTGATGCTGTTGAAGCTAAATCTCGTTGCAAGAGACTTAATGAGCAGCCCTGGAATAAAAAGTAATGGTGTGTCCGAGCTACGTCACCACCTTGATGAACATCAGAATTACATCTGAGACCAGATGGGAGGAAAGGAAGATGCACTATACAAAATATGTCTTCATTTGAGGAGTAAAGTATTAATCAGTGGCATTATACATTGTTAATAAACTTTCTTTATCTGAAACTATAATTTAATATTTATGTATCTAATTTACATGTGACAAAGTAGCATATTCTAAAATTAGAGTGTAACCAGCAAACTATTAGCTACTATAAACAATACCAAAACACAACTCAAACATATTTTAAGGAAACAATAGATACATTTTGGACTGGGGAATGATTTCAATTGCAGATATTGTTTTAAATACAGCTGTCAATTACATCTTGAAAAAATTTCTTCAAGCTCAGAAAGATTTTCTGCTTAGGGATTCGTGGGTATATACATAAAGACCAAGAGTACACCACCAAAAAGTCCCCTAGTGGTTACTAGTAGGTACAGCAATAATTGCAAATGCTGAAATTGCGTGGGGGAAACAATTTTCAATATTTATGTTACATGATGCAGTGGACAATATCCCCTTTGAGCAGAAATTAGAGAAAATATCGTGCCCTTTATTATCTCTGTGGTTTCTTACGTGTATCAGACAGCAGAATTGCACTTATTGTAACATTACAGTGTTAGATTGCAGTTCACCTTTTAGAGTATTAGTGGCCAGAATACTTATGATAGGTTGTGCCTTATGCAAAGATGAATAAAGATGTGCATTTAAATTAAAAAAAACCAAAACCCAAGCAACCACTTACAGAACCAACAGTGAGGCTTAACATAACAAACATGCACTAACCCTACACTTATGCAAAACTAAGTTCTTCCAGGAAACTGTAACCAACTGTTGACCTTCCACAAAGGTAAAGGTTTTGTCCCTTGGTAAGATGTTTGCACTTTGTAGTCGAATTCCAGTTTATGAGCTCATTGTCTGTAAATGTGCTGTTCCACTGTGGTATCCTTTAGCTGCCCTTGAGCTTCTGCAGAATCTGCAATCTTACAGTCACTTTTATTTAAGGTTTTATTGAGCCGCAAAGCAAGTCCCCTTCAGTACTACACAAATAGGCTCCCTTATTCATCCTCTTCAGGTTCCTGTGGTAAAATGGGTGTCTCCTCCTTTAAACAAGCACTAAAAAACCCAAGGATTGTGCTGTAAAGGTGATATTTGCTTTTCTCGGAAGCAATGTTATGACCTTCATCTGGGTAGATCTGGCAGAGAAGAAAGGAAAAAAAAGTAAATAGTTTTTAAAGGCTTTTCAAATATTTAGGGCTCTAATTTTCTTTCTCTGATCTTCAAAATGTTTTAGATGACAACAGGATGATAACATTAGTTTTATGGCATCAAGAAAAGCTAATAAGACCCAAAGTAAAAATCATTCTCTTGGAATTTGAACTTACATAAAATAACCACTGCAGTGGGATCTGCAGAAGTGAAAAAATTTATATTCTCAGTCATTGTGCTTACAACAGTTTACTTAGCTGGCATTTTCAATAGTGCCTAGGCATCCAAATCCCATTAACATCCGTCAGGATTAATTACCTCATGCTTTTAGGGACCTCTCAATATCTCAGCTTCTAAGTGTTTGGCAAAAACCCTTTCTCGTCATATTTTTAACTATCTTTCTATCTTGTCTAAAACGCATCTTCTTTCTCTCCTTGGGCAAATGTGGGCATTTTTATCTCTTAAAGCAAATTCCACCGGAAATTTCTCCCATGTGAGGCTGAGCAAACATTTGCAGGCTGAATGAAGAAACCCAGGCCACAAGACAAGAGACCTGAGGAGCCTGAGGCAAAAGGCTTCAGCTGCCTCCTCAAACCCAGGTTAGCACAAGGTTGCACGAGAATGACTCAAGAGGGCTCTTCTGGGAGAACTCTGTCATTCCTGCTTCCTCCTCTCTCCACAGGCCTTCACACCACCTCAGCTGAAACCACATGGGCAGCAGGCACAGATTCCACATTTGAAGTCCTTTTCCCTTCCTTTAAGTGGCACTAATCCCTGTCTTGCCACCTCCTGCCTGATGTGAGCTCACACACTCCAGTGCAATCACCTAAAGCTCAGCAAGGTTGAGGTTTGCAATGTCCAACAAACATCAGGGACATCTGGAGATATCAATTCAATCAAAACCCTCTGCCAGCAGCAACCATGTGCTCCAGGTGGGTCCTGTGCAAGCCCATGCCTTGGCAGAGGCTCTGTTGTGCTCTTTCAATAAACTTGAATGCTGAAAATAAGGGGAACTTGCTCTCATGTGATCCAACACCCTTTCAGGTAAAAAGGGACCTAAAGCAGTGACATCTCTGTGTTACAAAGAGTGCCTACGGATTCCAGAGCACTTTGTATAGAACTGTGGGATAAACAAGTGGAAAAAAGCGAGATGAGAGAGAGGAGAAAGAGCCCAGGAGAATGACAAGATGCTATAGCTCCTGACATCCATACTCACAGTGAGGAAAATGGGATTAAACAGAGCTCCAACTGCAAACTGAGGCGATACCACTGTGTTGTGGTAGAGAGAGTCCTTTGCAGTGAAGAAATAGCAACAGGAGGTTAAATGTTCAACTATGTTTATAGGAAAAGTCTTGGGTGCACATACCTGCATAGTGTAATTAGCCCCAGCTTTTATTAGATGCTTAATTAGTTCTGCTGAATGCTGGAAGTGAACTTTAGCTGCAAGAAAACGTTTGATATTATTAGAAACAGCCACACTAATATGAAATACTTATCTGTTACACAGCCTGGGCTGAAAACATTTCCAGGCTCTGTAATTACTGGATCTGAAGCTGACTATCTCGAAGGCCAGCCCTACCAGCAGCAGGGTGTCACAGCTTTTGGAGAAGGAGCTGGAAGCCCCAAGGGAACCCACATGTTCCAGACACTTTGTGAGGACGCCTTGATTTACACACACTATCATAGTTTAGAGATGTGTACAACCCTTCTGTTTGAACATCGTGGCATTTTACAATTTGCTTGGAAGAAAGCAAACTGCATTTTCTACTGCTTGCACAGGGACATTACAGCCCACACTTCTTTAGGTACTGGACTCTCTGGAACCTGAGCCTTGTGTGACAAAAGCATTATTACCATGTCCTGACCTTGCAGAGTTTAGGCTGCAAGTGGGCTGGGCAGTGTCACTGGATGTGATACTGAGCAAGCAGGCAATCAGACTGCCAGGTCAGAGCACCCTGCATTGCTCAGACATCTCTCAAAGTCCCAAGTCCCTCCAGTGCTCGCTTCAGAGGGGCAGAAATTGCTGCTGCCTGTTGCAATCAGCAAAGCCTGAGCCCCTCACACCTGCTCAGCCACCCAGAGTATTTTCATCCCTCTCCCCTGTGCTCTGGGGAGAAGCTCTGGATAGGGTTTGCACCCCTCTGGTTGCACTTTAGACCCATAACATGGGTCTGGCAAGTCACACTGGGGTGCCAGGCTGGCACCCTGACAGCTGTGCATGGGCACTGTCACCTCAGCCCTTGCCCCTGCGAGGCACTGATCCCTTCAGACTGAGGAGTAGGAACCTTGCACTACCCCACATGCACCAGAAAACCCTGGGAAAGAAGGAGGCATGTCAGTCTGTACAGAGCAGCTGCCTGCAGCACTGCCATTCGTGCCTGCATCAAAGCTCATTCTTTACCCTTACATCAGCTAAGAAAGTTCAGAAAAATACACTGCAGTTAAACCTGGAATTACAAATTATCTCAATTGATGCATCTTATTATTCCATTTAAAGTGCCAGAACTTACCCTGTGTTACTCATTCTCTGTCTTCACCTACTCCTAAAAGCATTGGTGCTATTAAAAGGTCCTGTGTAGCTTCAGCTTCAGAAGCTTCAGCACCACCTTGTAATTAATTAGATGAAAAGATTAACTTCCCATTTGGTGATGTACTTCACCAGCTGTACTGATAATTCTGCAGAATTTGTATGAATTTAAAACAACATTAAAAATGTATGTTGTTCTATTAATAATTCATATAATACCTTTCAGTAGCAAGGCAGCGGGCCACAAGATTTAAACAAATTAGACCATACAGCACCTAAAAGGTGCAAATCCTCAGCAAAGCAAAGCGTCACCAGTTCAGAGTTAGAAGTGACAGTTGAAAGAAAGAAAAAAATCCTATCAGAAAAAGAAACTGCAAATGTACTTGCTAGGTGTGTGTCTCATCTGCCCTTGAACGTCTGCCTGTTAGAAGCTCTGACTCCGAATTAGCTGCATCTGTAAACACTCACCATCAGCTGTCCCATGAACTATTAGCAAATCCACTTCTTTTAAACCATGAAGATTGTGTAGTACACTGGATGCCTGGTGAACAAACACACACAAAGCTGTAACAGAATGGCATTTTAAGAGTGAAATGGTCATTTTAAGTTACTTGTTTATGCTAAATTACCTGATAGGTAATTTCCTCTTTTGATGGAATCCCAAGGTACCTTTCTGAAAAAGCTGATGCTGCAAAAAGCAAAAAAAAAAAAAACCAAAACAAAACAACATACCAACAAACTTTGTGAATTCCAAGTTATTTTTATTTTAAAACTCATTATTTCTGACCTAGAGTCGATAGTTACTTAAGCCATGAAGTCAACAGAGATGCTCATTTAGAGACACAAAATGTATCATTTTGAAGCACCATTTAAACCCACTTTTCAATAGTTAAAAAAAGAAACCAACCAAAAATCAACCAACTCCCCTCACATTAAAACCACCAACCCCAACCACCAATAAAAAAAACCTAAACCCAAACCAAAACACAAGCTAAAACCCGAAGAAAAGTCTAACAGACCATTCCAGTAATCTGGTCTGGTTTCCTGTGTATCACAGTGCCTGTGCCCAAAACCTCACACACAGAACCAAATAACCTGTGACTGACAATGTGGCTGATATTGCAGGGAATTCACTGCTAACCTTAGAAGATTCATTCCTAATACAAGTCTTGATTCATGCTGGTATACCTGAAGGATTCTTAGAAAATGAGATAGCTGCAAAATCAGTGCTGTCAATAATACAGTGTCTGCTGTGGGTTTTGGTGAACCGTCCCAGTGTCAGCTTCACTTTCATTTAAAAAGGAGACCAAGACAGTCTTAAAAAGGAGACCTAAACCAATATTGTTACATTATCTGCCCTTAGTTACAATAAATAGTGGCTCCATGAATAAAAGGCATTTTGAATAACCCATTCCCCAGGTTCAGGACAGGGAGCACTCACCATATAACTTCATATCTGTGATTGGTGCCACCACAGCTCCACACTTGAAGAGGCGCTCACTGGATTTGAGGATCATCGATGTAATGTAGCCACCGTACCCCTAACAATGGGATTGAGATGTTTGTTGATTTATTTCATTCTAGCAAGAATAAAGCTCAAGGCCATTGTGCCAACCCAATGGCATCATTTTTATCGTTTAAGAGTGCATAAAGATCTTATTGACCTGGTCACGATCTTTAATCTATGCCATTAATAATAACAAGTACGGCTCATTTCTTCACCATCTCCCAAGTCTAACATATCTCCCCTGGAAGAGTTGACACAAGGAAGTAATGAATCTTTGTGAAAGCTTTGAGACCACAGATTTCTTGAAATGACACTGGTAATCCATTTCTGTACACCTGTAATCATTCTAGACTCACAGAAAATGAAATTCTGAATTGTGGCACCTGGGATTGATGATTTTCTTGTATATAATGGGCTTCTCAAATTTCTCTACTTGCCATCTTTGCCTTCCCTTCATCAGTACTGAAAAATTGGTATTTCTTCAGGTATTTTTTGTTGTTGTTTTGTGCTTGGCACAACACACTTCAGGAAGAAGAAATTATCCCATGACAGGGAAAATATAATGCAAAACACCAGGTGATCCAAAAAAAGGTCATTAATTTAGTGCTTACAGTTTTCTTATGGACTTTTACAAATGCTGCCTGCTCCTGTTCTTCATGTGTAAATATTTAATGGACAGATGATTTCTGTAGAAGAATGGTAATATCTGAAAACCCTTTAACCTTATTGAAGAACTGTAAGCAAGGAGGACTGTTCTTTGCAATCAATCCATAGTAAATGGGAATGGACACACTGCAGAAAATACCAAATAAGAGCTGGATTTTCAAGAGAGTGTGAGGAACTGAGTTATTCCTTTCCCACAGAAATTTCAGCCCAGGAGGCCAAGAGCCATCCAGATCTGTTCATGTGCAGGAGAATATTTCACCTAAGACAGGATTTCTGAGTAGGCACCTGTAACTTGTATAATTCAAAGAGTTTAAGAGAATAGCAACTTTCCTCTGCCTCTGGGTTTTCTCTGCTTTTACCTTTGTTTAATATTCTGTTTGTGTCTTGCCCAGTAGCTCCACAGCACAATTTTAATCCAAGGATAGGTATTGCCAGGTTATTTATTATTTATTCCATGTTTTCATTACAAGCTTGTTTAATTCTCCTGGGAGTTTCTTCCCTTTGTGCTTGTGCCCTTGCTTCCAGCCAGGCTTTCCAGGACAAAACCACTAGAGTGAGTCGTTTAGAAATTCTGAGAAGCACTTCACAGTGACAATGCTATTCCATACATCCTGATGCAAGAGCATGCGGTGCCTCCCTCATCTGCTGGGTTTCTGTGGTCACAGCCAATTGCCACATTTGCAAGAAAGACGTTCTCTGCAGAATTGCAACTCATTTTTAAGCTCTCTTTTCACTTTCATGAATAAAACCACAAACTATATGGAACCTCACTTGGCTGTGTAACACTTCAGAAAGGCCCCTGGATCATGCATCGCTTGGGCTTGCACCCCTCACAGAGATCAGCACGGGGGCACTGGCAGATTGCCTGGCAATTTTGCCCACTGAGCCCTTCTGGACAATCTTGTTACTCTTGTGCCTCATTGACATCACTGATTGTGACAGGAATTTTACTTCTGTGTAGTTCTGAAACCACTTAGAGAGCTCCCTGGAAGTGTGCATAAGTCCAGTTTTATGAGATCAGCTTGCAGCCATTCCAAAGTCATCTTATTTTCAAGCAAAGTGCATATTCTGCTTCCATCAGTAAGGCAAATTTAATGCATAGAAATAAAAAAAAAATTGTTTCCCTATCACGTTCTTGTACGTGATAAAAAAGAAATGAGTTTTAAAGTAGATTTTTAATTGACTCTAAAACAAGCAGAGTGGAGGAAAATACAATTAACCCTAAGAAGCTGTTAAATAGATGTTTTTATTATTAATTATAAAACTGACTTTTAAATTTTATGATTTTTTTTTTCTTTTGACAGTAAAAAAACAAGTCTGAAAGGTTAACTTGGAAAGGGGAAATTTCCCTGAATTCAAAGCAGTGCTGAAAGCTTATCAAATTTCCCGCTCTTCATTCCTCAACACTTTTCTCAGAAAATAAATGCAGGAACACGGTAATCAATAATATTTTGTGAAAGAAAGGAAAATTGGGGGAAGGCCTTGGCGGATATGTAAAGCCATGGTTACATGCATGCTCTTCAGTAACTGTCTCAGCACATCACCCTTAGGAAACAAGATACTGATGAATCTCTGACAGAAAAGAAGCAGGGATTTTCAAGCAGCAATGAAAGGAATTTCTGAAGTCAAAACCAAGCAATTCGGGATACTTTGGGATTTCATTCCAGAAACAGTATTTTCAATCATTTGGTAAGAGGATGTGGAGAAATGTTGATGCTTCCATGCATGTGGCTTTCGTGTACATTGGTAACAGGCACTAAAACCTGACCAGAAATGTTTGCCACGATCACCTGGCAGATGAAACTGGCCCTGCTTGTATATCCTCAGCTGCAAAACCTCTGGCTGCTCCCCTACAATCCAAATCCTGTTTCTGTCTGGAATTCTTGCAGTGAGAGTTTCCTCAGCTCGAGGAGGGCAGCAGGAGCTCAGACCTTTGAGGAAGGTCATGTTCATGTGAAATGCTAATAACAGTCACCAACATTAGCGGGCTCTCCAAATGCTACCATGCAGGAGGTGAATGTCAATCTCCTCACCCTGCAGCCAGCTAGCCACAGACAGGCAGGTTAAATGACTTGCCTGGGGCTGTGCAGCAACTCAGCAGCAGGGTGGGGATGGCAGCTCAGGCACTTCATGGGGAAACACATGCTGCTCTGAAATGTGAAGATTGGGGGGTACTCAATCTTGGTTTGTTATTGCTTTGAGCTCGAAGGCAGATAATAGCTTCATTTTTAATAAAAAAACTTAAAAAAAATTAAAGGGTTGCACATGCCAGTTCATAGATGAAGCACCAGTTGTGTGGTGTTCCTAATTGCTGCTTTTTAATAGACATCGGTAAAATGCTGTCCAGTTTGCTACGAAAAGTCGAGCCTTTGCCTCGCTGTAGCTCATGCTAGGGGCAATGACATGCACACAGCTGATAAAATACCTAAGGAAAGATTTCTCACTGGTGCAACAAGGATTATGCTGCCAGTACCACAGGGGAGTGCTCAGCTAAGCTCAAGGGTCACTAAAGCATTCAGATATAAAACCTGTGTTAGGACAACACTGCCAATTTAGCTGCAGGCCAAATATAAAACTGTAAGAAACAGGCTTTCACAAAGACCAAGCCCCTATTAAAAATGTCTAAAGAAAGCAGAATTTTTAACAAATACTTTCTCCAGATTCTGAAATGCAAATAGTGTTATACCATAAAACTGATTTTATTGACTTAAATACCCGTTCTGAGAAAAACAGATACTCTACAGAACAGACCGTAACCTATGGATTTTCCCCTTCTTTTAATAACTGAAATTGTCATAGGAAAATAAATATATATGTTTATGAACTGACAGTACTTTCTTAAAGAATCATGATGATACATCCTGCTATTTTTGCACATTACCTTTCCAAATATACCCAGTCTCTTAGGATCAATGAAGGGCTGTTTCAAAAGTGATCTGAAAGGAAAAAAAGTTTCTTTTTAAATTCTGGCAAAGTAAAATGGTGAATTTTACCTTTTGAATATAGCATGTAAAACACATTATTTGCGCATTAAGGAATTGTCACACATGCAGATCAGGTAGAAGAAGAAATTACATCCATACAAGTAGTACTGCACTGGGAAATGTGATTTGCTTCCTAATTCCTTTTCTATAAAGCAAACAGTTGGTGCTTGGCCCATCTCACCTAATTTAGATATCTGAATTTAAGCATCTTGTCTAAATTATCCATTTACATCTGCTTTTCAGTTAATGGAGAGCAAACAGATATGCTTTAGCATGCTGGAAACTTCTCTCAGTCTGGGGAAGATCATCCTTCAGAAATGCCAGGATTTTCCACTCCCTAGAGCTTAAATGACTGGCTTTGACCAGGTGCCTAGCACCAGCTAGTTAGATAAGATGAATGGAACTTCTTGACTCTGGATCAATAGACAAATAATTCATTCTCTCATCAAGGCTGTTAATCATCTAGGGCGAATTTTATACAGAAAAGACAGGATAAACTGAGGGGAAATATCAGCCACAGCTGCCTATTCATGGAATGGTTGAAGCATGTACCCCTTTCAAACCAAGAAGAAAAAATATCTGGCTTAAAATCCGTCTTTCCCTGGGAAATCCCAGAAAAATTCCATCCAGACCTTGGTGTGAGCCATTCTGACACATGCACCCTGAGTAAGGAGTGTTGTTAAAGCTACACATGATTACCTCACAGATGGAAATTACTCTTTTCTGCAGCTGGTGGACTTACATCAGTCTAAGAATGACAATGCAAATAGGCATAACAGGCATTTGCCCAAATTTTGCTCTCATTTACACCACTAGAACTCCATTTGTTTTGTGTGATTATCCCATAACTCTGTGGTGAAAATGAGAGCAGCATCCTATGGTACAGACTTAAAATACTGAAACACAAATGCATTTAAACGTTAATGTGTACAGTGAGAAATTTACCTACAGAATGCAGACAAATATGAATTAGCTCAGGTGGCACATTTAGATTGCACAGAGCAGGACAGCTTTATCAAAGAGGAGCACCAAACACTTCTTTGATTTTTTACTTGCTGTTTGTAATGAAAGAATTATTGTTTCAAGATTTGCAGCTGGATTAAAAATAGACATCAACTATGCAAAGAAAATGTTCTGGGCAGTTTCAGTTCAAATGCTCACTCATCCAGGGGGAAAGGGAAGGAGGGTTTGCACATACGTACTCTACGGCTGTGATTTGGTCCTTCACTTCCACTGATCCTAAGCTGCGGTGAACCTCCTGTAGGATCTTGAGGCCTTGAAATCCACTCCCTCTGCCATCAAATCGAGCTACGATGACATTATCAGAGTTGACAAGCACTGAGTCCCAGTCAATGTGAAACTTATCTGTAACCAACTGGCTGCCTGGAGCTTCATCACTGCAAATACCAACACACCAGACACAAACGAAGACTATTGACAATGTGATGCGCTGTGCCGAGCTCTGATATTTCATTTACCCTGCGTGCCAGAGTTCAGTCGGTTATGCAACCCTGCTGAGCTGCTGTCACTTCCATCAATACCATCCCATTAGTGCTGCTAGCCCCGCAGCAAAATAATTTCTTTAACTTTATAACCACTCTGCTGCCGTGCTGCCAATACCTGAATGCGCTCTGCTGAAGGACACAGAAAATTAAAGTGGGTAGTGCTGCTTATAATAAACCGAAGAAAATCCCCCAGACATAATCACTAATGGCTAGCTCAGTTCCGAGAAGGCTCGTGCAGAATTTGTGAAGTCTCACTGAACACACAAAAAGGTAAATTCATTCAGCACCCTGATTACCATTTTGTAGGATATATAATACTATTAAGAAGGATGTCATCTTAGAAAACAAAAATAATTGCATTATTGTATCCTTGAATAGATTTTTTGAAATAGAGTACAAAGAAGACTAAAGTATACACTGGAGAAAATTGTATTTTCTCCATCCAAATTCATAGGAAGAAATGGATGCAGGCAGGAGTGATAAGTCTATTTTATGAGCAAAAAAAAAAAAGTGGTTTACAGCACAAAAGGTGAAATAGAATGGGAGAATGCAGTTTCTAGAAGAACAATAAGATTTTCCATTGAAGCCAAATACACTATTTTCCTTACAAAGAAAATAAAATGTCAGTTTTAAAAGGGAAGTTTGTCATTATTTTCCCCCAAGATAAACACAGAATAAAAGAGCAGGCTACCATGAAGTTGTACAAAATGCAAAATAATTCTGTGCAGGCTGCATCTGCCAGTGGAATGCAAATTAAAATGTAAAAGTGTCTGTTCTGGCTGTATGGAAATTAAATTGGATGGTCTGTGGGAATATCCTGTCTAAGGTGAAAGAAAGATGAAGACAGAAATTATTATTTTGCCAAGTAGACTTATGTAAACCCTGGGGAGGAAAGAGAGATAAAATATCTTACAATAAGTACTGTCTCATAAATACAATAACGTGCTGATTGAGGATCTGGGTTTGGCTGTGGATAACACACACTGTCTTCAAGGTAATCACTCAGTTAATTAGCAAGCATCTGATGAACACATGAGTTCTCAAATTCAGGCAGCCCAATCTATTTAGTTGCTATATCATGTGCTGAAATCAGGATTACTTGGTTAGACTCAGCCACAACATGTTATGCTTGATTTACCATCATCTTGTGCATCAGGTTTATACTTGGCTTCCTAAAAAGAAAAGAAGGGCATTTTTTTGTGTACTTAACTAATTCAGTTGTGATCACACTAATTGCTACCAACGTGAAGCAATGAGTTTGGAAATACTGCCAAGTGAGCTCTGCAGAAAACACGTGATTCAGGAAATGTATAATCATTGTTATTTGCAAAAAGGAGCAGAACACTTTCAATTCTGCTCATTGCACAGAGCAAGGTTTGCACAAGCACTACACATTGACACAGATGTCTTCACAAAGTATTTATCATTACTTCCAATAACAGGAGCCTCAGACCCGTTACAACTATTTGTAAGTTCTTCCAACTTTCCACAATAAGATAATACGTCAGAAATATCCATGTTTGACCAGGTAACTTTCCAACAGATTAGCACATTCCACACAAGTGAACATATCATGAGTCAGCCTGCTTCCCTCCCATCAAACAGGAGAACAGAACTAATACAGTGTTCACATTTGATTTATACATGTTCCATATCTAGATTATACATACATCTGATGTATACAGATATAAATAGAGAGATATATATATATACGTTGTATTTCTAGACACTTAGGAATAGGGGAAGAACCATTACATTTATAAGCCTTTCTCTAAGACAGAAAGTGCTTAAAACCAAAAGGTGTTTTAAATCAAAGATACCCTTAGAGAATTTCTTCTGTTAAAAAGGAACAACAGAACCTCAGGAGGTTCTCAGTGGGTAAGAAGGGACTATGATGGTTTCTCAAGCTCCTTTCTGGAGGCCATAGCTGGGCTACTTTTGGGCTCAAACTTTAAACCCTACACATCTTCTAGCCCTGCATGATGGCTTGTTTGATGTATTGCTTTTGGAAGCAATTTTCCAGTGGCTAGTTTATTTCAAGAATGTCCATATAGGTAGAATTTGATAAGCATTTAAAGCTATTTCCATTGAGGTCCATACCAAAATTCCCATTAGCACCAAAAGGTCTCTTTACTCTTCAGCTGGCACTGTAAAATGATACTGAGCACGAGAGGTGTGCTTCTGGCCTCCACAGAGACTGCATGTGCTCGGTGCACCTTTTGTTGACCTTTGACAAGGGGCTTCTGCAGGGTGTTTATCCTTTACACAAGTTTGAGCATCATCCCAAGGGCTCTGTGACAGAGCAAGGCTGGTGCTGCAGTGCAGTAACAGATGCACAGCCTGATCTGGGAGCTTTGGCCTTGTCTTCCAGCCATTCTGAAGGTCAGGTTTCGGTTTATGCTTATCACTACTCACAGCCTAATTATAATTAACTGTTGTTCAGTGGTGCACTCTTCACAGAATTATTTCTTGACCCCACCTGTAAGCCTGGAAGAAAGTCCTGGCCATTCATGTTGAGCTGTAACACAAACCCAGAAGTCTTCCTCCCATCTGAGTATGGATGGCCCTGAGGGAATCATGGACCAGCCAGAGCACTACAGCAAAGTCAAGGCCACCACCAAAAGGGCAAGGCAAAGCTACAGGCTCTTCAACACCCTCAGGGATTCTTAAAGGAGCATCAGCTCCACATCCCCAAATAGCAAGAGCAGATGATGCAAATGAGGACTATGCCTCGTTCTTTCTGATGCATTTTTCTTCCACAAGTGGCAGCACTTTTATTTCCCTTTTATTTGCTCCTGTCTTTCAAGGTTCAGAGCTGCCCAGTGTGTCTTTGGCAGCGATCCCACTGTGGCAGCACAGCTGCTGATGGCTCGGGCACACTGCTGGCATTCACCATTGTGGTACTGCTCACACAGACAGAAACCATCAATATCACCAAAATCATTGACCTCGGTGGGTGGCTTGAGTGCTTCTTGCAAGGTAGCCACAAACATCTCGGACTAACTGGGAAAACGTGCAGCTCACTGAAGTTCATACACTGCTGAAAAGAGAAAAACTTTTTCTTTCAGATTTTGTAACCAAAAGCTTAAACCCAAGTCTCTGTTCAAGACTTGAGTCACAGCCCACAAGGAATAACGCAGAGTCAGCAGAGAAGCTGTGGGACTCTGAGCAATACTGCTCTGCCACTCTGCTAGCAGGACTGCAGCAACAATTGTACCATAGTTTGCATCATTTAAAAACGAAGTGACAAGATTTTGAATAGGAATTTTAGAAGTTACAAGACTGACCAAGCAGTGGAGAAGAGAATTTCAAAAGATGTATGGCAAATAACAGCTGTCATCCCTGCTAAATCTCCAGTATATGCCTTTCTATTTCTGCAAAACTGTGGATTTGGTGCAGCGTATGGAAAAAGTAACTTGGCAGCAAATATGTGAGAAAGGCTAAAAAATCAAAGAATAAAATCTACAAAAAGAAGTACCATCTTTTGTTTATGGTGAAAATTCATTTTCAGATTTCAGGAGCATCAGCTTCCAAGCACATCCACCACCTGACTGATCAAAAGTCAGAGATCCTGATTTCAAACACTGAGAATGAAAAATCCCAGGGTTTTTCTCTCTGTTCATATACTCCATTCAGATATATCAGACTGCAACTAAAGACAGATCGTGTGTTTACAGCTCCTCCCTGCAATATGGCCACACAAATTAAAACACATGACCATTAGGATGTTAGAAAACGTGATAGGCAGGACTGAAGCACACAGCATAGTAAAGTAGAACTGCTATTCTTAAAATATCTTTCTGAAACCCTTGAGGCTGAAGACTTTAAAAATACAATTTTGAGGAGAGATGTAACCCTGTCCTGTGTCATAAGAAAAGCAGATGAAGTTTTGAATCTCCTTTTGTTTTTCTACAGAAGATTAAACAAGCACTTTATTTAGCAAGATATGTATTGCTGCAGGGGCAGTGGGAGTAGGGGAAGCTGAAAGAGAACGGATCCCAATGATTCCTCAAGACTTTTGTGTGGGTAAGACTGAAGGGAGTGAGCAGATCCATCACTGCCCACAGCACCAGGATTGTGACTGCGAATAAAGCAGCTGGAATGAGCCTCCAGACTATTCATCTTTAAGACTAAGCTAAATGAATCCTCCTCCAGGCCTTGAGAAACACTACAAAGTTCAAAGAATGGGGAAGAAAATCTAAAAGAGAAAAAAAGAAAATACTCTCCATCAAATACTTTTCTGTAACAGAAACACAAAGGGTCAGTGAAACACTGGCACACTCTGCAGAGGCAGGAGGAATACAGGCATGAGCTGCATGGCTGGCAAAGCAATTCAGGAATCATTCACAGGACTTACGGATACCCTCCAAAGAAAACTTTTCCGCTGCTTTACAGAGAAAAACCTGGCCAAACAAAAGGGACTTCAGGGATGTCCCCCTTACAAGCATAGTGCAATCAAGTAGTGGAATCTACTAGGTATTTTTACACTGTTCTTTCTCCTGCCAGCCAGTTAAAATGAGTAATATCCTTTACGAGTGAAAGGCACACAAGACAGCTGTTAATTGGCAGCGTTACTGTACAGCAGATCTTGAATATTTCTCAATACTTGCATTATGCCTCTCTATATTTCTTGTAGACTTTTAATGGCTTGTTCTTGAAGCTGCAAAAAACACTCACTTTCCAACCCTAGTGCCTCATCTTGCTATCAGCCCCCAGAGTGCATTCACCAGAGGCATAAGCAGGTTTCATTGCCTGTGCAAGGCCTAAAACTTTCATCAGCTCAAAACCAGGTAAACCAACTCCTATTTATGACCAAAATATAAGAAAACAAGTAAACAAATAAACAAACAGAAACCTCTTGGAGACAATTCCCTGCTACTTTGAAGAACAGCCATTCCTGCTCCCCTCAAATATCAGGGTAATCTTTTCACTGATTCAGTTTTACAATATCTACCTACATATTGGACAACTTTAAATGGCGTTAAATAATAGATACTGATATTTAAGATACATTATCTACATATTTGAAGGAATGAGGTTAATTACAATCAAAGCAAAATAAAGAATGATTATCAACTCTGATTTTACCATCCAGATTAAATGCCAGAGTCTTTACTTAATCATTTCCTGTGTGTTACCAAGAAGTGTGTCTTCCAACTTTTTTAATGAGTAAGGTGAACCATAATGAGGAAATCAAGGACCTGAAATTTAAACTTTGATCTTAATTATATAGAAAAGAGATGGTAATCACTTTTTCAGGCAATTACCATGCAGCTCTCTAATATATAGCTACACTGTATATGTTACATCAGAAGGAAACTGAGTGTGAAGCATTATCAGTGGTTTAGGAGAACTAATGCAAGAAAGGAAAGTGTTTTCATGTGTTTAACATTTTATGGGCTACTCATCACAATTCTGGAAAGAAAATAGTGCCAGCCAACAAAACTGGTTTTTACATGAGATCTGTTAGACAGTCGAGCCATCCAGATGGCCATCAATTTTTACCCAGCAATACAATGATCTCCTGTTTGAGCACTGCAGCTTGCTTTGCAGCTGCTGCTGCTGAGTGTTCACACCATCTTTATGCTGAAGGTTACAGGATCATCAGCTCCTGGTCCTTAAGCTGAGCTTGTGTCTACATGGAACTGCACTGTCCACACCCAGGTTTCACACCAGAACCAGATTCCACTGGTACAGGCTTCCTTCCAGCATTCAGCTGGAACACTCAGGCATCTGGGGACCATGTGCTGGAAGTTCAAATTTACCTGCAGATATCTTTGCGTGAATATAGAAGCCTTATCACAGTCATGCAGCTTTGAAATGGCTACCAGCTTTCAGTGATTTGAAAAAAACCACAAACAACAGGTGACATCAAACTTCATGCCCATCATAAAAACACCCATCTTCCTCCTTTCCTTTCCTTTCCTTTCCTTTCCTTTCCTTTCCTTTCCTTTTCCTTTCCTTTCCTTTCCTTTCCTTTCCTTTCCTTTCCTTTTCTTTCCTTCTCTTTCCTTTCCATCAGCAGAAAACTTGCATTTTCCTGCCTTTATTTCCCAACCCTGATGGATGAAATCCTCCTTTTCTTGAAACTGA
>VYZT01008482.1:79092-141177 GCA_013400735.1 Pomatostomus ruficeps
TTTTCACTTTTCCCTCTTTAAAGTGCAGCACAGTGAGATGGACAGCAAACCACACTTCTCTGCTATTACTCCACTTTTCTGTTCTTACATCTTCTGTTTTTACACATCTGAGTGCATGACTGCCCGGATCAAGATATTTTACAGAATCTGCTTTCCAAACAAAAATGGACATACAATTAAACCAGCATTCTTACCAAGGACATTTGTGGATACTGAAAAGCTACTAGCAAAAGGTTTTCCCTGCTTCTTGCAGTATTCTGTGAGAATCTCTCCTTTCTCATACAAACTATGAAAACAATAAAATGGTTTTTATAAATAGTATCTAAACACCTGCTGTTTTTCCTAATCTGTTTTTAATTCAAGACACAGCGTGTTTAGAATTGAGTGTTGTAAGATTTCAACCAATCACCCCAGGGTGTAGGTGACCACTGACCAATCACTTATAGATTTTTAACACATATAAAGAAGGTTCTTGTAATAAACACTCTCTCTCACTCCTTAAACTGGCTGTGTACCTGTGTGAATTGAACTCCGTTACTAATACAACAATGACAGACATTGGTAAGCATTCCTTTTCAAAGGTTTTCCTCCCAATAGCTGGAATACAATGATAATCATATCATGGCTGAGAATGTAAGAAAGAAAGCAGGGGCAGCAGAGCAGTATGAAAGACAGCCCTTGTTACCAGCCACTAATTCTCATCTAGGAACAGGGGGTTTCTCCATCAGTCCCACCAGTACCACTCTGAGACCCAGAAAAGTCAAGCATCTGGGAAATGATATCATCTATACAACTAACCAGTGTTCCCTACAAAAGCTGCATGTTCTCCTTGGACCTGAATACTTTTCCTTTTTTTTTTTTTTTTTTTTGAAAGTAGTCCTTCTGATCATGAAATAAACCTTAGGATGTCAATCTGGAGCTGTGTGGATCAATAAATTACCCTCATACGCCCACAGATATCCAACCACTCTTTCTCTAGAGCCAGGCAGAATTTATTAGGCTCAAATAATCATCCCACAAGGGAACCTCCCATAACTTCAGTGACAGTTTGCAGTTTTATATTTCATTTGGGGACATCTGTAATAGAAAAAGGGATTGCTGGCAACCTTAGTTTTAAGTCTGTAAAAAGCTGCTGAAGAAATACAGCTTAATACAACTTCTTTTTCTTCTAGGCAAGAGGAGAACACAAAACATGCTATGTTACATGAGCCAGGATGGATTTAAAATTTTCAGTTTCAAACTTTTATTAGTGTACAGGGTTTTCTAAAAATTACCCCTGTTGCAGTATTGCAAAGGTAAGGATCTACCTTAAAAGAAGCAAAGTCACCATGCTATAGATACAACAATCTCTATTGATAAGTTGATGGATTTCCTTTTTATCACACACGCCTATAATAAAAAATTTAAACAATTATAAAACATATCCATACATTATGACTTGGCCACTTTATTTGCTCACTGGGTACTAACAACTTTGGTAAATGTAAATTCAGCCCTTGCGTCAATACTGTTCTCAGTTCTTTCAACTCCTGTTATTTAAAACCATTTCAACATAGTATTTTCTTAGCTTTTGTTTTTATTTTCCTTTTCCTGTGATTTCTGCCCTTGGACTTCTCAGGTTTCCGATCTTTCCCTTCTGTGTTCTCCAGGTTCTACACGAGTACATAACCCCATATGTTACCACAACTGTGGATAGCAGATTATGCATTTCCCAGGCTGCTTGAAAAGGGAAGTGCTGCACTGCCAACACCTTCGTGTTTGCTCGCTCCCAGAGAAAGGAATGAGCACAAGGGTTTGCAAGTCCCTGCAGTGCTGTTGGGGTCAATTCACAGAGTCAGGTTGCCTTTGGCACTCGTGTAAGAGCTGCTAAAAATATAATCGTGCCTCCAAGATCATGCTAAGAAATGCTGCAAAGATGCAATAAAATCTGTGTGTCCTGTTTCTCCACAGGAAAAGAAAAATATGTTTGTGAGCCAGTTAAAGCAGAGAGCTTCCACAACTGCAGGTAATTACAACTGAAAATTCTGAGTTTTAAAATACACACTGGGTTTAGAAATAAGCAGGTTTGTGCCTTTCTGTCCTATTACCTGATCTGAGCAGAGGAATTTGGGATCATTCAGCAGCTCAAGTCGGTAAACACCTCCCATCTAACAATAAGGATCTGTGCTGTCACTGAGGGGAGAGCTGCTCCAGGTGCCACAGCCCATGAACGTGGCATTCTCATAAATTCAGCAGTGCTCTCCTACACTTCTGGTACTGAAATTCCCATCAATTCCTTCCAGTTGGGACTGGAAGAAGCGCTGCAGGTGCAGGAAAGCCCTCTCTACCCATGCTGAGTTCGGGTGTGATGCCCTGAGTTGGCCACGAGCACTCTCCCAGGCAGGCTGCAGGCATGCTCCTGACTCTGCTCTTCTGTCTGCTACACAGGCACAGACTCACAGCTCAAAGGCCGACCCTCCCTGCAAGAAACACCCCCACATCTCCTCGTAAAGCACAGCACAGGGTTCCAGGGAATACCTCCCTCCTCCCACGGAGGTTTTCTACAAAAATCAACAGATACTGGATCATGCTTATCATGCCTTCAACCAGTGATGATCAAAAATAATTTTTTCTTCATTCTGGTGTTTCTAAAAGCAGTTTTGCTTTATGCACTTCAGCTAAGCCCCTCCTGGATGCTCTACTCATTTCCCTCAGGGGTAAAAAGAAGCACAAGCTCTGAGCGAGATGCTCTGTGGGTAGGATCAGTGAGGGTCCAGGAGACACCGCAGGACTACTCGAAGCCGCACCATCAGAAACTCCCGCACATGAAAGCACAGCAAAGCACAGTCAGGTCTGACTAGCTCAAAAAAACCCCAGGCATCTCTAGCAGACAGCACCTTCCCAAGAACAAGCCTTTTGATCTATCAACTCAAATCCATGAGGTACTTTTCCTACAAGGGGTAAAAAAAAATAAAAAATTCTAATTTCAGAGTTAAATTTTTCTATGAAGCATTTTTTAATTATTTTGAGTGATTCCAAATGGATACTTACATTATTAATAGAAGGGCATACTGGTTTCGATCCGTGAAATCTTTTGGCAGTGACAACTGTAAAGGGAATTCTTTTAAGAAAAGAGCAAAACATTAAAGGCTGGTAGTTACACAGATGAAAAACAGTAACATGGTAAGAAAGCTTTTGACTTGCTAAAATAACATTTTGCCAGATTTACCGTAATCCTCAATGTGAAGCATTTTGATTTCAGACTTGTAATTCTTTTTCTTAGAAACAACTTCTTTCAACACAGGGTTATTTTCCAAAATATAAAACTCTGAAAAACAGGAAGAAAAACCATGTTGAAAGGCATGGAGAATCATCACACCAGAGATAAATCAAGACTCCAAAAACTGAAGTAAAAGAGACAAATGTGCAATGATCTTGTATGTTAATCTTGCAATTAATCTTGTAAATTAATTCCTTCTGTAAAGACTTTTTTTATAATGCAAGTACTTTTCAATTTCAAAGGATACACATCCAGTTCATTTTTCTGGCTTTGGTAGGCTTTGTTTTCATTAAGCACTACCAAGGAAATCTCTGATGACCAACATGAGTATCAGCCTCTCTGACAAATCCTAACTGCAGCTGTTCCAGCACAAGGCTGCTCTGCTGGGCAATATCCTAAGCCTCATGCAGGCATCCTTTTCTCCAATTTTACCGATTCCAAGGCAATATTTAACCAGCACAGCTAAATGTGGTCCCTGCATGTCCTTATCTGTCTTCTACACTTCAACCAAGAGCAAGATCATCAGCTTGGTTAAAAGTTGCAGACTAATTTAAAGCAACCCTTTTACACAGGAAAGAACAACTAATTTGGTTTTTTGTTTTGGTTTGGTTATTTTTTAAAACTCAAATAACTGATCTTGCTTCCAAAATTTAGAATTTTTTAATTAAATAATAAACTCTCCACTCAGGGCCAAAACAGATAATCGGAGGAGAATGCTTGTTCTGGGCAGTCAACCAAAATGCTATAATTATAGTCTGAGGATGGAATAATTAAAGTAATCCTTAATCATTCCTTTATGAATTGAAGAGGATAATCTAATCTTGCATTGAAACACTAATGGTAAATTATCTCTCCTATTATTTGGCTTTTTGTTGTTACAACAAACAACGTCCCTCTATCCTGACTTGCTTTATTTTACTCTAAGGTGCTGCACATAAATCTCTATTTCAGTAATTCACGCTTCAACAGTGTTTTAGATTCAGGTAATAAAGAGCAAAAGTCTGCCTACACAGAATTGAGGAGCTGCACAGAAGTCTAAAATGCATTTACTCTGAGCAGTAGCTGCCCTTTACTGAGCTGGGTAAAGCTCCCTGCCCTTGGTGTGCCACAGCACTGGGCTTTGCAAACACAAACAAGGGCATTAAAAAGAAAGGGTAAAAAGAAAAGAAAAAGGCAAACTGAAGTGCAGATATTAATTAACGCTTGACAGCATGGCAATACTGATCAGGATGCTACTTCAGCATGCAAGATTAGCTGCACTGTTGGGGCTGGATAGTGACTGGCCCAGGACAAAGGGGATGCAGACAGGTACAGTTCAGCACTTCTGGATTCTGGGAAAAATCCTGGGGATAATCCAACTCATGAAATGAGAATATGTAAGAATTGGTTTAGTGCTTTGGAATGAAAAGTTTTTCCCCATTCCTGTCATTCATACCTCCCTGCTAGTGGAGCCAAGTGGAGCTGGAGGTGGCAGAGCTGTTTCCTCTGCTGCACCACCAGGAAAATTCGACTGCTGAAGGACAGTCTTCCATTCCAAAGCACCTCAGCAGCCAGGAAACAGTAAAAGATTTGTGCCAATATACAAGAAAATAATGAGTAAAACCTGACAAATAGAGGTATAGAATACCCTCCTAAAAAGTCTTTATTATTGGATTTGTCTTCACTGAAAATGTCAGTGGAGCTGCTCTGATTTGAGATTTTTAAGACAAGAATTAAATCACCATATGTAGGTTAGTTTTTATTATCAATCATCCAAAGACTCTACCTGACTTCAACACCATTAAATTGTAACTTTAGAAACATCTCTAAAAACACAGGGGTTGTACTGCAATGGCAGCATGATTGACATAGGAAGTGAAAGGGATGCAGACCAAGCTGCCACCTAATGTACTCAAGTGTAAACAGAAGATGAGTCACATGCATTTAGTCCAAAACACAGCTGAAAATCTGGGAAAGTTTTAGCCATTTTTATTCACTTCTTTCCTTATTTGCTGATGCGGATGTTGCCAAAACGTAATTAATAGCACTTTATACTAATTACTTTTCATGTACTCACATGACATTATCATGTACTTACCTTCCCTTCTCCCAAACTTGCCAAAGAAATGAAGGATGGTAAGAAAATTTACTTATTTCCTAAGGTATACTCACTTGCAGTATTACTTGTCCTGTGCACGCTTACAACCGGAACACCTGGGCCTGTTTGGAGGAGAGAAGAAAAACAGAGGAAGCGTGGTTTGTACTCTGTAGGTCAGTGACAAAGGAGAGCAGCAGTTCCCATACAAGACGGGCTCCTGGAAGCTCTGTGCACACAACCCCCCTCAAACACAGTAGTAACTCCATGGTGCCTCTTGGAAAGGACGTAGGCTACAGGACCAAGAAAGTGTGAACAGACCCTGCCTTCTGCTTGTTCAGCACTCCAGATCCTGCACCCAGAAGGAGAATTCTATTTTTTTTTTAAATAATCTTCATGTTTTAATAATATGTGAAGAATAAAAAAAATTATGGAGGCATTTAATGGCTCTGTTTAAAATAGGGCAGTTTGACACCCAGAAACTTTAGCTTGACTGGGAAGTTAATTAACGATAATATTTACTTATATTTTCCATGGAAAAGCTACAGAGGAGTTGAAAAATTGTCTTTCACTTAATTATCTGTTTAAGAAGCCCCCTTGGTATGCCAACTCTGCAAAACCAACAGCAGCACAATTAAACCTAGGTGTGATACAGTCTAATCCTATTTCACATACTTTATCTTTACTGTGCCACTAAGAAACTAAAATCATCAGGGATAACTCTTCATGTCAACAGCTGCTGTGCAAGTGCACGGGGTGGTCTGTGAAACTGGCGTGACCAAGCATCCAGCACACTCAGCAGCAGAGCTGAGTCTGCTGTCCCTGCACTGAGCTTCCCCACCAGTGCAAACCTGCAGAAGAAAATCCTGTGTCCCCACCCCCACCATGGAATTCCCACGTGAGAAGCTGTTTTACCTCAAGAGTTTCAATTGCAAGCAGTCAGTCACGATGGGGCGAGGAAGAACAACACAGAAAAGCTCAACTCCCTGAGGACCCCGTGGCAGATGAAGGCATGGACCCTTTGAAATTAGGAGTTACAACTCTCTTTTTGAGAAAAAAACAATTCCCTTTGAGATTTCAGAGACAGAGCTTAATTTATGTGTTTTGAGAGATTGTCTCTCTCAATTAATTATGGCATGAGCCTAGGGAAATGTAAATACCTGAAATAAATAGCATGATGACATTCACAGCCGTCACAGAAGATTTTTATCAATTTCATTCTCTGCCTCAAGGGGGACAATTGACAAAAATCTTTCAGGTAAATTGTTGACAAACCACAGCTTTCTGCTTTAGCTCTCTAAGAAGATAATTTCTTCTGATGTCTCTTTTGCTTTGGTTTGTTTTTATTTCCAGCTCTTTTTACTTCTGAATTTGTCATTTGCTTTAAATTCTTATTTAAGAAAGACCATTTCTGAGGGTAAAGCACCAGTGTTTTCCAGCCCAGCTCTATTTGTCATACTGAAAGATGGAAGGATGATGACAGATTTTGAAAAAAGAGTGATTGCAAGAGATTAAAACACCAATCAGAGGAAAAAAAGACAGATTTTTGTTACAGAGCACCAGAACTAAGCACAGCATTTGGATTTCCCATTGACCTATCACTAACCCCAAGCCCACAGCTTATTTCCTGCTGGATAAAAAGGGAGAAAGAATCATTCCCTTTGTGACCTGTCTTATCTGAGTGGAGAGAATAATACCTTGCTAGTGTTTCTGAAGTGCTAAAGGACAAATCCACGAGCAGTATGGAAAATAAGTGCAAGGGATGTGTTTGCTGAAACGGGGAGGCTGAGGAGCCAGTCCTCCATCTACCAGACAAGAAATAACTCCTCACTGAGGAGAGTCTCTGGAGATGGATACAGCTGCTAAAATGAGAGAGATCTCCTGGCTGAGGGAAACCAAGGAGGAAAAACTCTCCTAATAAAGGTGCTCATGGTTAAACAGGAGGTTGAAGAACTGAAACTTACACAGCTCAAACCAGTCCAGAGTCCCTCAAGGGTTTTTCTGGGAAAATTGCTTTTGCAACAATTCGGTGAAGGCTTTTTGCTGGGGGAAAATGGGTGTGCGTGCACACAGCTGTGCCATTTGTCTCCTCGAAGCAGTTTGCCTCATGCTTGTACAAGCAGGAGGGTTTTGATGGCAGTTCTGTGGTGACCTTGCCATCCACTGTGACACTGCCAAATGCCCTGGCATTACACGGGGCCACACTGCTGCTGTGCCTGCCAAGCTCTGAGCAAACATGGGAGAAAACCCCTGAACAGCAACTCTACATTAATGCCAGAGGCAGGAAAAATTAATGACAGGGGTTAATCACCCCTGCCCAACATGTACAGCTCAGGGTAGCCTACTGCAATTCAGTGGAGTGTAGCTCTAATCCTGGGAGGGTGATCTCCAGCCTTCCAGCTCAAACAGAACTGCCAAAGTCACTGAAAGTCACGAGCTTGTGAGTAATCACATGCACAACCCCCCGCTGGCATCCCCATTTTTGTATCAAAGGAACACCTTAAAAATTACAGGCTGAATATACTTTGCTAAAATAATAACAAGGTGCTTTTGGACCCCAGCACATTGCTGATTCAGGGCAAAAAACTCTTCCCAATTTATCAACCCTCCCTCTTGCAGGAATCTGAGAGTTACCCCACAGGGATTACATCAAGCATCAAGCACAGGGGAAAACTCTGCTTAAAGCATGAAGAGCTCATTACTCAGAGGACCTCAAGATCAGCTCCATCATTCTGCTGCTGATTTAACCACGTATAAACCATACAGCTTGTATACTCTTCTTCTAATCAGCTACATATTGTAGGTGCACTTCCACGACAAACCAAACCTAAAACAACAAAACCAAAACCAAACCTCTTATTTTAGCCAATATATATTCATAGTTTCTTTGTTTGGATACATCCAGTGCTCAAGTCAGCAGGTATTTTATTTTTGTGGGGGGAAAAAAGAAAAAAGAAGTAGAGTTGCAAAAGAAATAGGAAAACGCATGCATACAAAATGAGCTATTCATATGTATTTCAGATGAATTGTGCTCTACTCTTTTGACTCTGATCCTAGCTATGCAAAAATGCTGGGGGGATGATGCCTGTAAAATTTTGCAAGTTTCAAGGGCAACAAGTCTACCTACGTACATTATTATAGACTCACAGTTTTCTGAACTTTTTTACCACTTATATATCAGTGTTTATTTCCTGTGTGTAGGTTATAAATTTCTCTGTGGCATGGTTCTGGTTTTTTTGTTTATACAGAAATTCTGAGGGCGACTGGTGCCATTTAGTGCTACTGGAACGCAGCTAACAGTAAAACTGTGAGTTATTTATTGCAATTGCACTGATACAGAGGATCTGTCTCGGGGGATGAAACCACAGCTGGTTTTTGGTAGATACATCCATACATATGGGGGTGTTTAGATTCACTGCACATCCACATGTACAAAGACTGTTACAGAACACAGGCCCTCATCTTAAACTAGGTACAGTCACACAGGATCAATCCCAATACATAAAATAATGAATACAAAAACCCTACAGGACCATAAAAAGTCCAAATTTTTTGGTGAAGGATTTTTATTTAGGGTGACTGTAAGTTGATGTCCTTTACTTGGACAGAAGGGTCAGGATTGGAGCAGCTTTATGACATCACTCATCATTTAGCTGTTACACAGAACATGTTTACCCGCAGTCTTGGAAGAGGCTCTGTACGGAACTTTGAGTAATCCACTGCTGAGTGAAATGTTAGACTCCAGCCTAATGCCCTTCTCAAGGGAATACACTGATTGAGAAGCATGACACCCTGTGCATTTGACTTACCTTTACAGTGCAGGAGAAAGTGCCTGTTCATGGGGCTGAACTTGGCACTGAAGTACGTGCACTGCTCCTTCAGGAAGTTACACGAGAGACACTGACGGTTCAGTGACCCCACTGTTGATACACTGGGGGAAAAAACAATCAGAAACATTCCATATTGGGATCAAATACAATAAACCAAGAACTACCTCGCCAGAACGACAGAATTGGTTTTAGCCCCCAAACTTGCCAAAACACCACTGGCTCCTTTTGTGCCTGATGCAGTTTCCAGGTGTCTCACTGGGCGGCTGCTCTGTAAGCTGGGCAATGTGGACAGGATCCAAAAGCTGCCCAAAGCACCCCTGGCACTGCAGGAACTCACAGTGCTGGGGGAACAGCTTTAGTGGGACACCATAAAAAGCCTCATTAATCTCAGATTTAAACTGTGCTTTGCCCTCACACTTTAAGGTACATGATTAAACCCTGTAAATGTTTTTATTTAGAAAACTTTGATTACTTTTAAAACACAGTCATGTTAAATGCTTGTATTTAGGTTTAACTTTTTAGATGCTTATAACTAGAGAAGATGTAAGTGGTAAGAACATCTCGTGTTACAAACTTTTCCATTTTTTAGAAAATGGAAAATACTAGCAATTTTCATTTTGAAAAGCTGTGGTTCTTCCCTTGTTGCAGCTCAAACATACTAATTTTTACACAATGTAAATGATTACCATAGCACTTATGGCTTGGGAGGAAGAAGCTGATAACACATCCCATGTACCTACCTGTGCAGCTGTCTTCCTCTTGGGGACTCCTCAGTGCTTAAGAAATAACTGTGCCCAAAAGAGGAAAAAAACTCAGTTTGGCAAACTGTCTGGTTTAGGCAGTGTTTTGAGAAGTGAGAGACACCATTAAGTAACATGTTTAAAAATTAAAAATTCACAAATATCCATGAATCTCAAATATTTATATATAAACCTGTTGCAAGATTAAGCTTAGATCCAATACACAGATTAATTATTTCAGAAGCTATACAATTTCCTATTAATTCAGTGATGAACACAGGATTTCATGGTTTTAATTCCTGTCATGCCCAGGAGCTCCAGTAGCAAGCAGGACATCTCTCTGCATATTAAAAATACAGAAGAAAAAGTTTCTGCTTCACTCCAAGAGTTTGCAACATAAATCCAAGGAGTAGGTAAAGGTCACAATGAAATTATGTCATATATTACAATAAGCCTTATGAGACCTGAAAGCCTTTTTGAGCTGTAAACCAACTTTTTGTTGTGTCTAGTTTGGGTGGGTGGAAAGAGACTTTGCAGAACACCAGGACAAGCCCTTGGTGTTTCCCTGATGGGATCCCCACAAGGTTTGTGCCTGGCAGGCAGAAGGAGGGCGAGGCAATCCCCTCAAGGGGCTGGGACAGCCCAAGCGCAGTCTGACCCCACTCTGCAACCTGAGTGCAGCCAGACCTCATTCCTTCCCCTGGGCCTTGCAGAAGTACCCGGAAGTTCTCCACGAATATATTTTCAAAACCCACAGAAGGACTTGTCAAAAAAGGGTTTTCTCCAGTACCAGTGGAGAAGATGGGACTTATTGCAGCCTCAAAAAAGTTCTTGCTGAAATATAATTTCTTTTAAAGGAAACAAGAATTACACGTGTTTGTGTATGTTTTGCAATGGACAGAAAAATGCAAAAATTAAGCAAGATCTACTGAAGTTAGGTGGAGCCTTCAGACATTTTATTTCTACACTCCTCTCCAAAATCCCCAAAACCATGTTGCATTTCCTTCCACTCTATCGCCAAGATGGGCTTGGGAAAGATTTCTCTGTGAGTGAGCTGGGTGAGAATCAGGACTTCTGATCTCCATAAATAATTTGAATTTATAAAGTTGGATCAGATCCTCAGAACTCTGAGACCTCATGCAGTAAAGGTGTGATGTTTTATCAAGTACTAAAAATTTACTTTGACTTCTTATCTGGATTCCAGCAAAGAAGCTACCAAAATGTTATTACTGCTGCACTGTGTTGATTCCTTTTATTCAGAAAAATACAGAGTCAAGTGATAGCATGCTGTGCTTCCTTCCCTCTGCATAAAAAGGCATTCAGGAAAAGAATGGCAAATGAATTGTCTTACAACTGCACCTTATGTACTCAGGTGTGTCAAAGTTATGGCAATGCTGAAAAATTAAATACTGTTGTTTAATTTCTGGTTAAATGGATTCAACTTTAATAACTTGAATGTTTTTATAATAGAAGAGAATAGTGCTTACATCTTTTGAGTATTTTCATCGTATGCCAGGATTTTGATAACTTCCCAGTTCCCCGATGTCAGGTGTCTCACACTGATTTGTTCACTTTTAGCCTGGAGAGACATGGAAAACATTAACTTTCACCTCACTACATTCATCCCTGCCTAGCAGGATTGCCTGCACATGTCATTACTGATTACAGCTTTTTAAACTTTAATATGCAACATAATGTCTTTAAACCACAAACCTCACTTCTTGACAGGCCTGAACTTCATTTAGCCTTTCCCTCCCATCTATAAGCCTTTTAAAGTCATTAAAATAATCTTGGTTTTCAGCGCAATTTCTCTTCCAGTTGCCCTCATGTCAGCAGACAACAGAAGTTAGGATGCAACACAGGTAAACCCAACTCCTTGGCTGGAAGTTGCAGCAGACTCCTCATCAGACATGGGTTAAAAACAACAAAACCTGAAGAGTGAGAAGCTCATCTGAGGGTGCTCTAGTGCAAAAGGTAAAATCATGGTTCACATTACTGAAGACTAAATCTTGAACCCTCACAGCTTGAACATACTCTGTGTGGGTTTTTTCTACATTACGGTTATTATGCTTGGCCTAAATATACAAATTCTTAATTTTCAAATTCAAGACAAACTTTGTAAAGAAAAGGGGTGATATTTCAGAGGTGATACTCAGTGGTTACAAGGCCTACAAAAACCATAAAGGCAAAAAGTTTGTTTTTTGGGGTTTTTTTAATCCATGTATATCTGAACTGTACCCTGAGCTCCACATCATCCACAGCAGCAATAACCAAAACGCAGAAAATGCTCAAAGATATGAGCACATCCCAACCCTGTGAGACATGTTGGGAGCTGGCAAGGCAGAACCAAGTCCCGTAGAACTGATCTGTTTCCTGACAGATCCACAAGGAAAGAATGAGGGAGTAACTCTGTGACAAGCCTTGCAAGCACCAAATGAAATCAGGATGTTGTGCTAGGTGCTGTACATATGTTTGTGATGAGAGGTCCCTGTTCAGGAAGACTGATATTCAGTGCTGTCTCCAGGACTGATTAAAATACATATTAGTGATTTATTGTAAGTGACTATTTCTTCTCTAGAGAGAGAGAGAGGCTGCAACTATTGAAAGAGATATTTAAATATTAAGATCACAGAATCTAACAAGAAACAGCAATAAAAAGCCCAGCCAAGCGTTAATAAACATGGTTATTTTTCAAGGTTACAGCCATAATACATAATTTATGAGGCTTGAAGAAAGTTATTGCCTTGATCCATTAAAGTTACTTTATAATTCTTATTTCGTGGTTGGAAAAAAAGAGACTTTCTAGAGTTGCAAAACTCCATGCAAGAAATGTCTAGCTACATAAGACATGATTCAATCCCATTTTGAGATTAGTTTCTTTTAAATTTTTCATAAATTACTAAAAGCATTTGAAAACAATAAACCACACACCCAGCCCTCTACATTCAGACAGTAAATAATCTATGATAGACAGCAACCTTTTAGACAGCAACTTCTCCTGGCATAATGATTTAATTAGATGGCTCTGCTAACTGCCCTGTGTCACTGACGTGTGCTTTTCTGAAGTGCAGTCCAAGAAATGCACTGAGAGAGACCAGCCTTTGTTGTGAGAGTGAGAAATCAGCATCAGTGATTAAATTGAAGTGAGCCATTAAAATTTGTTCCTTTATCCCTGCAAGCTGGTTCTGTGCTTTAACTTTGCTGCACACGGAGGCACATCTCTATCAGTGGATTGATAGCTGCTCTGAGGGGCACTGGGAAGGAGTGAGAGCCCCAGTGCCAGATGCCAGGGTTACCCTTTTTCATCAGGAACAGCTCTGACCAGCTGGGTGCTGGTGACTGCTGACTGCTTTAAATCCTGCAGGGCTGTGCTGCCGTGGCTCTCACAAGGTGTGACAAACACCTCATGTGACAAAGGGCTTTATGTGCAACGCTTAATATACTTTTTATGCCTCTATGTTTGCTTTAGAAATAATGGACAATCAGATTAATGCAGTGTGTAAAACACATCATATAAACATATTTCCTGCCCTTTACAGCTCTCTATCAGCCCCATTACCACGCAGAATGTTGCTTACTGAAGAATAATGGCTGATACATGGGATATCACTTTTCCTTTTTCTCAGGAGCAGCTACACACTTAAAGCCAGATTTGTCAACGGTGATACCACTCAGATTTGTTTATCCACGCTGTTGGCAGGCAAAATAGAAGTATTTTTTGGTTTAGGAGCTGCGCAGTACCCAGGGCTCTAATTCTGCCTAAAAGGCACAGAATACTAAACTCGGAAACATAAGCTTGACTTTAAATATTATCCTGCTGGAACTAAAAGATGAGTTTAAAAGTAGGCATATATTTAACTACCTTATTGAATAGGAGTGGGCTTAATCTTTGCTTAAATGTTTTCCTGAATTAGGATCAAGTTTCCTGGGCTTTTCAGTAGCGAGAAATGTCAGAGCCTACAAGGTTAAGGCAAATCTGATTGTACCTGTAACATCCTTGGGAATGTTGCAAGTGAACTTTCAGGTCTTGATCATTATTATTTCATCTATTTTAAAGATACTTATTCATACTGTGAAAGATACCAAAATAAGACTTGATTGACTAAATAGTTTTGCTCTGGTGTGAATTTTTATGTGGTTATTATATTAATACACCTTTACCAGACTGTCACCTGAGTTACTGTTTTCTTTAGGAAACAGAATTTGACATGTCTGTGATCCCTTTTGTCTTCACTGACTCTTTCTTGATATATTTACTCTAGTGAATGAGAATCTTTGTTCTTGTTTCTTCAGGTTAAATTTTCATTAAAGTCCTTTTGTTCTTGTTCTGTCTGCAGTGCACAGTGAACATATTTCAGACTTAATAATGTTCATACCAGAACACTGTCATAACAGCAGATAACAGAGCTGCCTGGCACCAAGTCTGTTATTTTGATGTTTTGGGTACCTTGGTAATCCCTCCTATGTCAGATGGCTCTGCTAAAGCACCTGGATTAATGCTCTGATGATTTAAATAGATGCCTTGGAGTGTTCTGTTCCAGGGCATAATTTCCTTTATTAGTTCATCACAACCTCATACTGGTGACCTTCAAAGTCACACTGCAAATTTATCTTCTTTCAGATTCTTCTTTGGAAAAAGTAATGACCCTGGGAAATGGAAGCCACTGAAAAATGTTGCAAAGGGTAATAAAAGTGTCCAAACTTTCACACAAGTTTTAAACTTGGGTATTGCCTCCCTTTACCGTTCTGTGTATGAGCAAATTCTGAATGGACATTTAAAATTATTTATTATATAAAAATATGCACATGTAGTGTATATAGAGAGGGGGAAATCAGTGTTTATTCCGGAAGAAGTTACAAATATGTCCCACTGCACTGAGTGACAACCTGGGCAGCACCAATGAGCACAACACAAGTGTTCTGATTAAACCGAAGTCCAGGCCTCTGCCTGGGCCACGTGTCCTCAGCAGAAGTCCAGGATAGCCAGCAGGACGCTGAGAGCAGCCTGCAGCCCAGCCTTACCTGCACGATGAACATGGCGATGTGGTGGAACTCGCCGCGGCCGCCCTGCTTCACCGGCACCGTCATGAAGAACTTACTGCCGTCCCTGGAGAACACGGGCTCTTCGTTCTGGAAACGGAACAGGGGGTCAGAGGGCACACTTGTCATCAAACTCCTTAACAAAACATCAGCCTGAATTTTTTTTGTCTCCTTGGTTCTGGTAGTTGCTGTGCTCCTAAGTCCATTGGAGAAAAATCTTTAGGTTTTCAATATATTCTGCTAAGATAAAACTGTGGTGGCTAAAGGTGAATACAGTTCATGCCATGTGCAATCCTGTCCTAAAGCACAGGGACAGCCCTTGCAGAACTCCCCCTCACAATGGAAGCTCTGGCAATCTCCTTCCTAATGCAGAGGGACTTTCCAGGACACTTTCCTTTACAGACACACAAATAATGACAGAGAGAACTCCTCCCAGTGAGGAGGAGAACAAAAGTTCCAATGGTTTGGATTCACTCAGTACATGTTTAACGCCCACTGATTTTGATGAAGTTGTATGGAAAAAATAAGCACATTGAAGTGATATTCTGAATCAGGGTCTTCCCACAGATTGTAGCCTGATGTGATACCATCTCTCCATGTCTAACTTTGCACAGAAGCATTAAAGGAAAATAGCTTGCTATAAAAGCAAAGGTTTTTTTGTTAAAATGATTTCTCATTTGCACATTGCAAAATGAAGCCTGAAATGCAGTTTAAATAGAATGTGTTTCATCCAGTTATTGGACATTTCTTCTGAAGCTATAAAAGTGGAATAATTCGCTGACATATTAGTTAAACATATTGTTCTGGTTATGAATTTAGAAATATTATACTTTCTCATTCCAATTATAGCCCATATGACCTCTAATCTTTGAACTCCTTCAGCTTCAATTTGGTGAGATTGTTTTAAAATCAGAAACAAATCACAGTAAATAGGACATGCCTGGAATGGGATTCAGCTTCAACCAGCCCAGACTTAGGTAGTTAATCAGCTGTTCATGTAAATGCTCACTGAACTGAATGCAGACAGACCAGAAACTGAAGGGAATATTGCCTCCAAAACCCTCACAGGTGTCTCAGGATTTTATTAGCTTATAAAATAACACACAGTTAAATAAAAATGACAATGAAGCAATTACACATTATGCACTCAGAAACAGCATTTATACTGTACCTGCTTAGGAAGCCACAGGTCTGACTGCATTTCATATTTCTAAAAGCAAAAAAAAAGGAAAAAATTGCTTTTATGGAATAGCTATAGATAAAAAATATTTCCCACATTCAGCAAAAGTTCTCTAGATATTTCATGGGGGGTTTTTTTCTACTGTGTTACAACCTTCTCGTCTCTTTGTTGGCACTTGTGTTGAAACAAATGATAATTTAATTACAAAGTCAGCTGCTTTATTCAGAATTTTTGGTAGAACACCACGGGGGAACTAAGAATGCCATTTCAGTCCTTTCTGATTAGCTATCAAGAAGCTTTACACAGGCAGTTCTATTTGTTTTTTACCTCTAGGCATCATCTGACAACTGGGTATTTTAGGTCCTTCATCAACACAGGGCAAACAGCCAGCATCAAGCTGAAATTGTGAGACCTTTTCAAATCACAATCCCATGCTTTAATAGGTTGTAGTGTGGCATTAGCGAGGAGAAAAAAATAAAATCAAATTCTTGGGTTTTATTGTTCATACTCATATTTCACATCATGCCATCTGAAAACAAAAAAACCCAAAACAAACAAATATCGTGCACACATTGTTGGAAAAGAATATATAATATACATCAGCTGCTGCAAATTGTCATAGTGTCACAGTGAAGTAATGAAAATTTATTATCTATAGAAGCATCTGAACATATATGGCCTGAAAAATGAAAATCTGTAGCTATTACAGTAGTTGGTTTTATATATTCAGCCTGAAAATGAAAATCCGTAGCTGGTGCTGGAGCTTGTTTTATACATTCCTTTTTGAAACTGAGGACATGTCCAAAATCCTAGGGGAAAAGCAAGGTTTACAGCTGGAATCAAAAGGTGTGATACAATGCTAAACTCTCCCAACAAGGTCTTTCCTTGCCCATTGGTGATTTCAAGAGCATCACCTGATCCAGAGGGTGCAGTGTGGGAACCCCCCAGGATGAGCCAGCCTTGGGCTGTGCTCACACCGGTGAGGCTGCATTGCTGTCCCTCCTCAGCCTCCTAAAAACATCCTGTGCTGCACTGCAACTATTCTGGAGTGGGACTGCTCAGGCCCTCTCCTGCACTACGTCCTGGATTACAGCTCCCTGGATACCTACTTCAAACAAGTCCCACTGACCTTGGGGCACATAAAGGTTTCCCTCTCACAAGCAGCTGCTCACAGTGGTTCAGGACTGACTTTCTTAATAAAAAGGCAAAAGGCTCTCAGGAACCAGGTGAAAAGCAAGCAAATCTCCATGGTCACAATCTTAATCCATACTTTGGGGATTTATTCATTGGTTCTGAGACATAAAAGCACCCTGGAGTATGCAGCAAAGAACCAGACAAGCTTGGAGATAATCTCTAGCATTTCAATATGACTGACTTCAGCAGCAGACACTGATGGGAGCCTTTTGACTCAGAGGCCAGCATTAATTACTCATAACCATTTACACTGCCAAATTATACCCTCTGCTTTGGAGCATCTGTTGGTACTGATATCAGCACATATAGAAAATATTTGTACTTTTAGCTGGTTCTGGGAAGAGATTGTGACTCAGAATGGGAAAGCAGCCAAGTGCACTCAAGATGCAAGACTGACTGTGAAAATGGAGAGATGTAATGCAGGAGGGTCAGAAGTCAAAGTCTGGGTCCAGGGGTGGGATGTGGCTGGATTCAAAGAGAAAAATGTACTTCAGCTTGGCTTACATTCAAAAATGAATTATCCCTGTTGCCTTTTATTTTTTTTTAAACTTATGTAATTCTGCCATCAAATTTGAAGGAATTACAAGAATTTTTCACCTTTTCTTTAAGTATATATAAGCTGTGAGAGACAGAAAGATCTAAAATGGAACTCTGCAGGGGGAGAGAGGAGAACCCAGTGAGCTGCAAAGATCTGTCAGAGGACAAGCTTGTCACTGCTCTAGCTGTATCCCCAGTACACGATGTTCAGCAACTGCAGCTTCCACTGCAGCTAATGAATGAACAAAGCTTTGTAATTCTGAAAATGTCACTCAAAGTTGCTAATTGCATGAAATCATTCCACCACATTCGGAATTTTCTCACATCCATTCCCTCCCTGTTGACTAATTACATTCAGCTTGCAACTACTGCATCTGCAAACTGATTTCCAAAAATCTTTTCCTGAATATGAAAACAAAATGCAGGAGAAACCTTGAAAAGAGACCTTGGGGGAAAAAAACCCCAAACAACTTACCTTGGTGCAAGCTCCAGTTGTGGTTTCACAGACTGTAAGGATGGAGATGTTCTGAGCTCTGTTTAACCATCTCACCACTGCCTTGGTGTTGCTCACCCATTTCACCATGGTGATATAATATTCCCTGAGTAAACATTTGAAAATACAATGCTCAGATCATTGATATTTCCAATTAGACTTTAGAAGAAAAAAAAACTATATATACAGTTCATTCAAATGCTGAATTTGTACTGCGTGACAGTGCCAACACTGAGGAATGGCGAAAATAACCCCAAATGCCCAGCATCTGTGCTCCTACACGTGGGATGGCTCAGTCCTTCAGTGTGATGCTCCCTTGGGACATTTCTGCACATATACACAAACTTTCCCAGCTGTGGAACATATGCTTGCAAATACACGTGAACTGTGTACTTTCCAGCCAGCTCAGAAACGAGCACTGAAATCCAACAGAAGCCAGTGTTTTCCTACAACAAATACCTTCAGAAGATACATATTTTTGCATAAGAATCCAGTCTTACTGCCAAACAAAAAAAGTTCTCTAAGTCTGTAATATTAGTGTGCAGCTAGAGCCTACTTTAAAATTATGAAAGAACAAGTGTTTTATAATACTAATTCTGGATAAAAGGGAGGTCTCTGTCATTATTGGTGTGTTCCTGTTTTAACAAATACCTCATAATATTGGCCAAATTGTCTGTTCCTTTAACAGCCCTGGCTGAGAACACGAGGCTTCCTGGGTTCGTGGTATGGAGGATTTGCCCCCCTCCTCCCCAAATCCTGCCGGGCTGTCAGGCTGGGGGTTTAAGAGGCAGGCCTGTTGCAGTCTGGCATCCTAGCCCAGCCTTCTCCTTCATTTTTCCACTGGTGGCAGCTGGCAGCTTTCACAGCCCAGCTGAGTTACTGCAACAGTGAAGCGAGCTTGTCTGGAAACTCAGACCCCCTTTAAAACCAGGGGCTTAGCTTGAATGTAATTAGGCTTTTAATCTATTACTGATAGAGATCTCATTACTCTTTGACAACAGGCTTTTAATTATACATTCAAAAGCCTCCTTACTAGATCAAAGATGCTAAGCAGCAGCAGCAGCAGCAAAGCTGCACAAGGAGAGGAAGCAGACAGGAGATCACTGCAGCTGCACTCAGCCCCAGCCTGGTGCTGTTTGCAGATCTTACCTGAACAACCCAGCATGCACAGCTTCCTTTGGCTCTCATAGCTGACTTCTAGTAAAACTGGTATTTTCACATGTGGATATCAGAATGATAAACAGAAATGGGGACTTCAAGTGTATTTTGAGTCTAGTATTTACTTTTTTTTTTTCTGACAAATGTTTAATCTTACTGAGGGACAAAAATGTATGCCACAAGTAAAATAAGGTCTACCATGACAGCAGGTGACACAAGCAGGAAAGCAGTTTAATCAGTCTGTGTCGCCAAGCTTCTCAGGCTCTTTTGCACCTGATCCATTGTACACACCTCGAGCTTCCTCACAACCCCACTTCAAAGAGGAAATGCTAATTGCATTCTGGACAAACGACTGAAGTGAAATATTAAATTGTGTTTGCCACTGAAGAAAACATAATTGTACACAAGAAATGGGAACACCAAGGGGGAAACAGTAATTGCATGAAATACAACCATGTGTCCGAAGGAAGGCTGCCAGTCTTTTTGTGGCATTAACAGTGCACAGTGGGTGGTAAATTTTTCTACAGAATGGAACTTTCAGGGGTAAAATTATTGCTATCTTTATATCTATATCAGAATAACCTGAACAAAACTTGGGAAATCTCACCAAGCACCTTTATAGGATCCCTACAAGAAGAAAAAGATTTTGTCATTTAATTTATTCATTGAATTTTTCATTGAGTTTATTCAATCTTAAATCAAGTTCCCAGATGCCCTAGAAATTAGGGAAACAGGTTTGTGTCTTCAGAGGTCCTGCACCACACATTTTGGGACAAGTTGAGAATCTGAATGCAACTTTTTGTGGTTATAACTAACAGAACATCTTTCCCCTTTCCTTCCCATTTTTATGGTTTCTGTGTGTAGGAGTGAATTTCTTCATAACAGCAGTTGGTTATGACCTGTACAAGATCTGTTTCTAAAATGTTTCTACCCTAAAAGATCCTTAAAACCACATGTGATAATGAACCATTTGATTTAATTCTGAGAGACTCCCATGACCTATTTACTAATGACTCCATAATGAAGGGATTAGAAAGGCACTGGAATAAATTGACTGCTAAAGGTAGCTACGACTTTTATTAAAAAAGCTAATACTTTAGAAAAGAAAAAAATCTCCCAACCGTTACAAACTTCAAAGATTTCCAGTCTAGAGAAACCTGTTAAAGCACATTTTTCATACCTCCATAAATATTGATATATAGACATACATGAGTTGATGACCAGTGTGAAGACTGTTACTGAAATCCCGAGTCAGATGCACAATTTACAGTAAAATTAGCTCACAATTATACAATCTTTCTAAATTTTACAGCATGAAAATTATACCTTAATAGTTAAAATGAAGAAGAAAAAAACCCTTTTTCTCCAGGTTTAAATAGATTTCCTCTGTCTTCTCATGCACTAGCAAGCCAGAATTTTTCATATGAATATTACTTCAATTAACAACAACATCAAGAACTGAAAAGTCTGGCAAAGATGCTCCAGAGATTTGGCTTCAGCTTCAAGAAGCCAAAAAAGGTCTTAAGATACCTTTTTTGCAAATATTCATATTTGAGTCTACTACTACTTTCCATCTGCTGAGGAGGCAGAATGAATCTGAAAAACCTAAAGTGAAACCGTAACACTGAACGCCATTTTCAAGATTACTTTTTCTTGGGGATTTACACATTGCTTTCTCACTTAACTTCTCTGTTTAATTCGGACAATTAAAGGACAACTTTAATGCCATTAAGGAGAGTGAAGAGCTGATCTTAATGGCAAGAAATCTCAGATCTTATAGCACTGCTTCAATTAATGAAGGGTTAGCAAGCAGCTGGAGATTTTATTATGTTTTTCAGCAGTGGCCCATCAAAAGAAAGAAAATACTTCAAAATGCACAACTCATTCAAAATAATTTCTCTTACTAGCACAATCAGTAAAAGCATTCCAGCTGACACCAATAATTGCAAGGCATAATTCACTATTAAATTATTCCTGCAATAAATTAGAGTACCTCAGTTTGTGCAGAAGAGAGCTGCACCAGCCTAAGATTGTTTGTAACAGTTGTGAATAAGTGGCCACTGTTAACATCCTGATTGTTTGGGGAACAATTACCATAAAACATTTGGGGGTTTGTAGGAACTGGAATAATACATGCAGAGGTGCGGTTTTTTCAGCCTTTTCACATCATTTCCCATCTGAAAATGCCCTGAGTGAAAAGAGGATGTGGCACTTCTCTGGCCCTTACACAGCCGCCAGATCTGGACTGCGGAAACTATTGCTGTTGTTGTAATTATTATTATTATTACTTCCATTACATAACATTTCAGGGCTAGAAGATCACCACTATTATGTACTGAAACCACAATGGGGATTGAATTAAGATTACTGCAATTCTACACATGGAATACACACACAAGAAGGGATGAAAATTTCCTTGCCCTTAAAGAAAAAATTTCAGGCATCTCAAGCAAGGACAGGCAATCAGGGGCTCAGCTTATCACAGTAACTTTGGCAGGAGAGTCACCAGTTGCAGCCAGACCTCATCACCTCAGCCCCAAAGTCAGAGGAAATGTTAAATCAGCTCAGTGGTTCTGCAGAAGTTTCTCCTGAAAAACACCTCTGCCCTTCTTGGCCTTTGTGCTCTGGTGTCTCTGCACTGCCCTCCTGTCACCTCACTGCTCCTGTTGGCTGGAATGGGAAACCAGATGAGAAGTTCAGAATAATTCTCTCTAATGGATGGAACGCCCCTGTTCTCTGTTCTGTGCAGCTGTAGGACACTGCTGCAATCTCACCCAGAAACAGAAAGCAACAAGTTGGCAACGCAGCAAGAAATGGGTGGGAGTGAAGGAGTAACAACCTCAGAAGCAGGGAAGTGTTCACTCCCCTTAACCATACCTTAGAAATCTTAATTTCATGTATCTCTAATAAATTGGAGCTTTTTAAGACATCAAACATGAGCACATCCCAGCCCCTATTTATAAGAGGAACACCATTCCAGTACAACTGTATTTTATTTTATCAGTATTTTCATCCACAGGCACTGAGCTCAGCTGCATTCCAGTCAGAGAAGCATTGTGCTGATGTAAAAGGGCAATGATTAGCCTAAGAGACAAGTTAGGTTAAATCAACCAAGAGTTTCAAAACAACGAAATTATGTACCTTGACTTAAAGCTGTCAGGTGGCATCAGTTCCAGGGTATGTGCTGGTCCATACAGATTAACTACAAACAGCTTTACTGTGGGGTTTGTTTGACCTGCCTTTAGAAAATAAAAAATAAATAGGAGTTTTAAAGGCACTCAATCAGTGACAGCTAAGCAGACTCACTTGTTAACATAATTCAGTATCTTTGTAAAAACGAAAAGTTATTAAACTTCAAGTGTCTTAAATGTGAAAAATTAATTTCCCAGGCATATGAATCACACAGCTAAACATATGAAGTGTTGAGGGATTCTCTCACCACCCTTTACTGATGGCAGGCAGACCTCCCTGTGCAGAGCAAGTGACCAGCAAAGTGGCTTTGCCCAGTTCAGTGCAGTCAGCTGCCAAAACAGTCAGTTCCTAAATTTGCAGGCAAATGCAGCCTCCAGCAAAGCCTTTTTCAGATGTGATTATTCCTTCTGCAAAGCTGCACTACCTCTGTCTGAGACAGCATTCCTCCTCTTCCTCCTCTCTTTTTCTTTACCGTTTTCCCTCTGTCTTCCTTCCCTTGTTTGAGGAGCTGAAAATCTCAATTACTGGCCCTGATCAGGAGCCAGCTGCTTTGGCAGGCCAGCTCCAAGGGAAACAAAATGCTTCTTGTTGCTAAAGGGGAATAACATGACAGTTTGATGGATATCCACTGGGAAGTGTCTGATAAATCTTGAGGATCTACGGGGAGGTGGGAATTTCCCTTCTCCCGCAACATGGCTCATTACTAAGGGATGTTCCTGAGATGAGGAGAAAGCACTGGAGACAGGAAGAGAGGCTCTGAAGGGCTGCAGGGAGATGCTGCTGGTCCCACATGCCTGTACTAGACACGCCATCCCCATGTTTCTGCCCCAGGAGTTACACTACACCCCACAATGCCCTTGGGATACAAGGAATGAAGTGTGCTCCTCAACGGGGCTGACTCCTGTTTAATACTGGAAGGACAAGGCAAAAATCACTGATTCTACAGATTTACCAGAGTAAACGACAGCATTGTATGCTTGGCTCTTCACAGGCTGAAATACACCCAAAAATTCCTTTCAGAAAATGGGCTTATCTCAAAATATAGCCTGAATACTGTACCCACTCATTTCTGAGTGGTATGCATGACAAGGAAATGGCATTTGTGTGTTTTTAATACTGCTAGGGTTTTAAAAAGAGACTTAATTAGATTCCGTGAATTAATTTCCTTTTATTCTTTATAAAAATTTTGACATTTTCCCCAAAAGAAATGTCATCTTTCATAGGCATTCTTTTCATGAACACAGCTTGCTGAAATGCAGAACTGTGGAGGAAAACCACTTAAAGTTCAGGTCCTTAGGACACAGCTGCAGCCTCCTCATGTCCTTTGAGCCTCACCTTGGCTGTGTAGAGGTGTCCAACTGCTCCCACAGGGGGCTGCCATCTGTAATTCCCATCCAGCACGAGGAGGAGCTTTAGGAGACCCTCCAAAGCTGCCCTTTGTGGTGAGCACAGCCAGGTCTGTGCCAGCCCCTGAGCACCACCCTGCCCCAGCACTCTGACTCTGTCACCCCCTGGCTGTGCCTTGCTCTGTCGCAGCACTCTGACTCTGTCACCCCCTGGCTGTGTCCTGCTCTGTCCCAGCACTCTGACTCTGTCACCCCCTGGCTGTGCCCTGCTCTGTCCCAGCTCACGGGCTCTGTCACTCCCTGGCTGTGTCCTGCTCTGTCCCAGCTCACGGGCTCTGTCACTCCCTGGCTGTGTCCTGCTCTGTCCCAGCTCACGGGCTCTGTCACTCCCTGGCTGTGTCCTGCTCTGTCCCAGCTACGGGCTCTGTCACTCCCTGGCTGTGCCCTGCTCTGTCCCAGCACTCTGGCTCTGTCACCCCCTGGCTGTGTCCTGCTCTGCCCCAGCTCACAGGCTCTGTCACCCCCTGGCTGTGTCCGGCTCTGTCCCAGCACTCTGACTCTGTCACCCCCTGGCTGTGCCCTGCTCTGTCCCAGCACTCTGGCTCTGTCACCCCCTGGCTGTGTCCTGCTCTGCCCCAGCTCACAGGCTCTGTCACCCCCTGGCTGTGTCCTGCTCTGTCGCAGCAGTCTGGCTCTGCCACCCCCTGGCTGTGCCCTGCTGTGCTGCCATCCCTGATCCACCCTGGCTGCTGGCCTGGCCCCAGCACTGCCCCACAGCCATGGGCAGGGGTGAGCCCCCGGAAATCCTCACATCCACATCCTTCCCTCGGCACTTACCCCTCAGGGCGTCCTCATGAGAATTTGAACAGAATAAATTTTGTATGATACCTAAAGCATTTGTTCAGTAGTGCAAGAACCCTCTGCATTGAAATCTTACTTTGTTCTCAATGGATTTAAAAAAGTTTAAACTTCCTTTATTTTCTTTGAAGAACACAGTCTGTATGTATGGCATGTACACAGACACAGATGAGCTTGTTCCAGTGCTCACAAACATATTTAATTTTATTTTTTAATCCTAGTTATAATTTTCTCTGATGGTTGCACTCTATAATAAAGACCAAATCTTTTTTGTAATCTCTGTTGCTATACCACTAGCTTCATTACCAATTAATGATGTTTAACGGGTAGCTAAATTTGTATTAAATGGAGACATTAAATAAAGATAATGTTTTTTCATTAATGAGATTACTGAAGTAGTATTGTGTATCACTTTTATGCTGAATTGCTAATGAAACAGAATTACTCCTTTCTTGTTTACAAAGCTGACTTATAAATATTCCTTATTTTTTTCTTTGCTCTGTCACTCAAGGCCTTTTGCCAATGAAAGTATATAAAATACCTCTAAAAAGACTGCTGTTTCATTATTTCAGAGTACTCTTTCATAGCACAAATATATTCTATTTCTATAATGAATGTTATTGTTTCATAGTACCTGGTACAATCTAACTGTTGACCCATCAAGAATAAAGGCTCATCACCAAAATACAGCAGCAGGAATAGCAGGGTAACAAGAATATTTTCTAAAGCTCTCAATAAACTTCCCCTGAAATGCCAAAGGAGTACCAGATCCATGGACTTGCCAGAAAGGAACCCAGACACTTTGAAGCTGTGTGCAAGGGCTGGATAAATTGATCAGCTGGAAGATCAAAACAACTGATCTGGAGGCACCTCACCAGAAAATCCCCAGAAAATGAGAAGCATTAGCCCTGTCTAGGCTTGTCTTTCACTTTCCAAAACAAATCTAAAAAAACCCTTCTCTAAATCTTCTAAAACACAGTGATAGTTCTAAATTTTTTTTTTCCTCTTTTTGACGGCCATGAAAATATGTTACAGTGGCCTATCTCATTCATTGCCAGCCTGTCACATTTATTAATAAGAGCACAATCTGCTGATATCTCTGTATCTGTGAAGGACCATGCCCTGTGCTCTGCACACAGAGTGTCTGACCCAGTGCAGCTGGGGCTGGATCCTTCTTCCATGAAGTCCTTCAAACGTATCACCCTTCTCTCTGAGCTGCTGGATTGATTTTACCAAGCCAAATATCAATGGTGAAACTACTTCAAGTTAGTTTCTCTGCTGTCCCCTCACCCAATAGTTTCTTTCCAGCAAAAGGTGTTAAAATCTACTGGGAAAAAAAAAGTAATTATTATCTCCTGAAAAGCAGCATGAACAAAGCCAGCCTCTGCTGCTGTCTGGAAAGACTCTTTCCATAGGGCTGAATATGATCAGTGAACACAGAAGAGGAGCTGGGGGGGTGCATTCCCCCTCATCTTACCTTGGGGTACGGGTACTGCTTTCCCTTTGGGTACAGACCTCCCGTGAAGCGGGGAATAACCATGTTGGGGACCAGGGAGTCGTTGATGGTTAGGAAGGCCAATCTCTCCCCATCTGGAGACCACCAGTGGGCAATGTGGGAATGGAGAAGTTCCTCTGCAAAACCAGAATTCCGTAGGGTCCATAAAAAAACAATCACAGCATGTCCAGCTTATCCAGCTGGCACCAAGTTATTCTCCCTGTGCCAACTTGAAATGTGTCTGTTATAATTTCAGTAATTTCACATCATCCTGGGTGGAATGTTTGGATAACAAGGAATATTGAAGGACCAAGCTTTAACCATTTTCCTCAATGAATACTTCCACTGACATCAATAAATCATCTCAGTGTGAAAGATGATTGTAACTGACATGTGCTCAGTTCTATTGCATTCCAATCCATGCGTTTATTTACATTTTAAATTATTTGGACCATTTTAATGCTTTGGGGTTTTGGGGTATTTTTTAAGATTGCCTTTTTTTTTTTCTTCTCTTAATATAAAACTTCAGTATACCTGATTTCACTGAGTTGTGGCACCAGATAACATGCAGATCTTCACACAGTCATATTTATGTAATCATTTTTGGAGTGCAGTATTTTTACCTTCTTGTCTCAGTCTAATGCACAGCTTTAATTCTTGAGAAGTTCAGTTTTTCTGGAATGTAACTTTCGGAAATCCAAACACGACTTTTACTTTTATCCAAATTTTATTTGCTTTCCAAATGAAAGCAATTCTCAAAAATGTTACCCAATGTTTTCTTACACTTGTTGTCATTGTATTTCATAGTCAAACAAACAAACCAGAAACAGCCACAGACACAGCACCCAAACTCCTGGAATCTCAGTAAAGCAGCTCCTGAGCAATTCCAAATTCACCCTGTACAGGTCTTTTGCTTCCACTTGCGAGAAGACTTAAGACTTTTTTCATTATGTACTTGATATGTTGGCCTGCTTAGTAGGATTTTGTATTTAAATCTGAAGAATTTGGCTGGAAAACTAATTGAGAATAGTGTACTAAGGGAAAAGGCCTGCCTGCATACCTAATTATTTGGAGAGCCTACCTAACAAAAGTACTTAAACTGTCACTAGAGACTCTCCAAGATGCTAATCGGGTTCTGAGGGTTCTGAAGCAGCTTAATGGGTTGAATTATCTAAGGTTAGGTGAAATGAAGCTGGGACCTATATTCAGTCTTTTATTCTGGGTCATGCTTCTCCCTGGCTGGATAACTCAAACCTTTCACACAGGGGAAGAGCAGAGAACGAATGGCGAATATCAGATAGCAAAAATCACAACTGTGTTTGCTCTAAAATATTACTGCTTGCATTTAGACAAGGTTATTCACACAAAGAAAAGCTATTCCCAAATGCTTTGTAAGGTAAAATGCTAATAACAAACTCGTGAAATGATAAAAGAAAATAAATGAGGTCACAGGAGGAAGAGTGCTCGATTTGACTGAGAACCTCTCAACTTTACCCGGACAATATTCAGCCCGCTCAGCCTCTGATACTGTTAAGCACTCTGCTGGAAGTGGAGCCCTGCTCTAGGTTACACAGGGGTCAGTGGGAAAGGAGCAGTGAGTTCCTCCATGCCAGCAGCCACTGGGGCTCTCCAGTGTGTGCAGACAGAATTCCCTTCCCCCTGACTCCCATGGCGCTTACAGCTGAGAGAGCTCCCTGCCTGCCTGCAGCCCTGGGAACAGCGAGTCCTCTGTCAGCCGGGAAATGCAACAGCTCTTTGGGCCAGGGATTAATCAACTTGGTAAATAAGGAGCAAAGTCACTTAAAGAAGGCTTTAGGATATGCTTCATGAGGAGGGCTTTGGGATCATCTCCCACAACACTTCAGAGACTTTCTAGTCCCAAACTCAACAACTTGTGCTTCTCATGGCTTACTAACTTCACTTTGTTTTAGCCAAAACTTGCTATGCTACATCAACTTCAGTGAGCTGTATCTGCTTAAATTCCTCAATTTGCATGCTGTCATGTTAGATGTTAAGAATATTACATGCATATAAAATGATATTCAGTTTTTAAAATGTGCCTTTGTTTTGAAATATGCTGCCACATTGAAACATTTCAAAACATTAATAGAAACCTTGGAAGTGAGTAACTGTGAGATACAGGCTGAGGGATGCACACTACCATTCTAACTTCAGAGTTCACTTGGGTAGAGATTTTAAAAAAAACCCAAGGTGAACAGTTTGCTCAATAACTACTGAAATGCCAAGAGGTGAGGATAGACCATTTTTAAGGTGAAGTTCTATGCTGTATGGCATTTACACCATTCCTAAAAAAACTCTTCAAACAAGAAATTCCATACCTCAGGAAACCAAGTATTTAACACTGAGCTGTTTATCTACAGAACACAAGTCTCTTATAAAGACTAACTGAAATGTGTATTAATTTTAAGCTTTTATACCAAGCTTGATAATCTGCTCCCTTTTAAATTTTTTTTTCCTTAAATCTATCATTCTGTTAAAAGCATTTTGGGTGCAGAAAGAAGCATTTTGTGGTAGTGGCTGTAGAAAACAGACTGAGCTATCCCCCACTCAAATTTGGGTGCTTTCTTCTACTGGGATGTTTTAACTGTGAATGGGCCATCACTGCTGTCCCTAAAAACAGCCAACTGAGCCCCTTCCCTGCTCAGTTTTGCAGGCTACCAAGCATTCATTTGCTACTTTCTGATTGGAAATTAATTCCTCTTTCTCAGAAAACCCTGCTATATGCAAACCAGCAGCCAACACAAAGAGGGAACAGATACAAAGGCAATCTTGCAGGAAAATGAGAAGGGAAAGAAGCAAACCTAACCTCAGCATTTTCTGAAATGAAGAGATTTGTGCTGGTGGGTCTGTACAAGGACCTTTCATCTGTTTTAATAAACAGATCTATTCGTCCAGCTTACCTTCATATAACCAGTCTGCAATTCCATTAAAAATAATTCCTTCTTTTCCCGAGGATGTCAGGCGCAATGAGCTGCTCTTTACATCAGGCTGATAGTAGATGTTATTTTCAAATATATAAATCTGGATGGGGTAAGAGAGATGGAGAGAAAAACCAACATTTTGGTAGATATAAATGAATGTTCAGCAATGAATACGTAATTTCCTCAGGCTCAGAACAGTCTACAGAATAATTCAGCATCAGTTTCCACCAACATTGTCTTCATATTCCATTTTATTATAAATTTGGACAAACTAAGAAAACTTTTAATACTTATGACAAGAAAATCCTTCCTTTGAAATTGTCTTTCCAGTTGAAATATTTCTGTTCATGTTAAAAAATATTATCACATTCCTCAAAATCATACAGGAGGCAAGTTTTATAACAGCTGAATGGATAAAGAAATTTTCATCTTGTTTTTCTAACTGTGAAATGAGACACACTTCTGCAAGGACATGCAGCACAGTACCTGCATCATAAATGTAAGTTACAGCTTTGTATCATGGTGTGAGAACACACTGGAGAAGCAAAAGCAAAGAGCAGCCTGCAGTTAACTTTTCTCAGCTTGCTGTCAACGTCTGCTTATGACACACCAATGTTTTACCTCAAGTGTACTATACAAATGCTCATTATCTTTCAAGCCTGGGCTCCTCATCCTCCTTTTTTCTTTCTTCACTGCCACCCAGCAGCCTTGTTTGCTCTCCTTTCCCTGCTCACTTTGTTGCCAAGGATATCAAGTTCACTGATTTTGGGAGGCCGAGCTCCAGGCTCCATAACAAAGTGCAATAAATTACAGTGGCCACGTGTGCACTTCCACAGCTTACCACAAAAATCAGAGTAACAGCAGGATTTGGAGCATCTCGAGTCACACTGCAGAGAAAATGCAGCTGACAGGACTAAAGAAAGCAAATGGCACAGGAATTGTTGTTGCACCGTTTCAGCACTGTGCACTGATATACAGCGTCTCCGGGAGTGCAACAGGAAGTAAATACAGTTCCACCAAAGACCATTTAAAAAGCCTGGTCATTTTTCATTCTCTCATACTTCTGTAATAAACGACTTATGGGAAAATACTAACCAAAGAGCAAAGTTTTATTATCACTATTACTGCTGTTCCCTTTGCTTCTAAATTACCACCTGAAATAGATTTCCCTATGAGTCCCCAAACTAATGATTTTTAGCAGTAGCCACTTCATGATTTCTGCTGCAGAAAGCAATAAAGCTGAGGGGTTTTCATACCATGAGCAATGCAATGAATTTAACCATTACTGGGAACCAGAGGTGACTTGGAACTAAATTCTTTATGGTCAGAAATGCAAAGCTCAGCAGTGAGCTCAAAACTGGAGCAAAAATAGCTGATCCACTTTGAATAATCCAAAATGTACTGAGCTTTATATGGGTACAGAGAATTTCTGGGAAGCTGATGTATCACCCAACACCAACGGAAAACAAGGATTAGAGAATGCTGGATGTATCAAGCTTTTGGAATAGATATCAAGAACTTCCTGTAAATATGTATTTCTAGAGTAAAAATGCACTTTTTTTTCTAAAGTAAAAGAAATTAATAGAAGCAATAAGAAGGCATGGTTAACTGCTTAACCAAGAAAATCAAAATAATTTAGCCAAGCATTTGTTATTTACGTGAACTGAAAGTATTGCTATCAGAGTACATTACAGGCAGACTAAGTAGTGGGAACCACTCTAATGACTATTGCTTCCTTTGAAGCAACTTCTTACACAAACAGCAATTTTCAAGAGGTTACCAAAAAAGCCCACTTTGTCAAATGATTCTATTTTATTTAAGCTTCTTTAATTAAATAAGATCAATCTAATTAATTTTTTTAAGATCAGGAGCATAATTTTTGCTGCTTACCCCCCTCTTCAGGCTGTTTGTGTTGTTAACAGTGAAGGTACCCACACTGTCTTGTCTCTGCAGGGAAAACTTTCATTTGAAGTGATCAGTGCCAAAGTACAGGATTAAGAATTACTTGTTTTATGACTGAACCCTGAGAAGGTCTTTAATCCTGTTATTACTAGTTAGCAGGCATTGCTAATTCCATTTGACAGATCTCAGATAAGTAAATATCTCTGAAGGATACTCACTGTTGTGCCACCGATTGCCAGCTGCATCTTCTTTATTTCCCATTCCTTTCATAAAGCAGTTTTGTTTCCATCCTCAACCAGTTCCCAGCCACCCTCTGAACATCCTCACAATCTTCTTAGTCAGCTCTATCATCCAAAGTTTCCCTTCTTTCCTTATCATTCCTAACACATGCTCCTTCAACTCTGAAAGCTGCTCCAAACCCCATTTTTTCTTGAACATCCTATTGGAACATTTTAAAGTTCTTGAAAAACTTTGAAGTCACATAGCAACTCTCTCCCTAGCAAGCCTTGAGTTCACGGATTACTTGAATTTAACATTAAAAAGGAAGAATTTATGTTCCTTTGCAGAACATTGATGAAATACAACATTCATGTTCCTGAACATAATCAAACAGCACAAAGTCCCATGGATGATTTAGGGTTGGTGCTCTGGCAAGTGTCACTCTACACCCACTGCCTGCAGCATTCCAAAGGATCAATATTCCCATGCCCATAAAAACACCTTACAAATATTCACCAGTATGGTTAGTCATTAACTCTCATCTGCAATTTTGAATATTTGTTCTATTTCAGGAGGTGCCATTTGCCCCGGGAAGCTGCTGCACAGCTGTTTGCACTGACAGGAATGGCCTCTGCACCTTTCCCACAGTGACAGAGCCTGACCCCTCAGCCAGGGCTGCATTCCCTGCCATCGCTGACCACGCCAAAGGGCTCATCTGTAACTGTGTAAGTCATTCACCTCTTGGAAATAAGGACTTGGGAGCTAAATATTTGATTTCTGCAGCACAGCAGGCAGCAGAGGCACAACAGGAGTGATGACATGGCTGTGAAGGCCACTTAGGCATGGCCTGAGAGGCTCTCACTTCTCCCTCAGAGAATGCAGGCACTGGATTCAATTAAGCACAAGGACTTTGTGTAGCCACAGAGCCCAATCTCCCCTCAGTTTGCAGCCAAGAAATGCAGTTCTAAAGGGCAGACTCACTGGGAATTCTTCCCAGAACAATACCTATAAGATACCAGATTGTGAACAGATCCTGCTTGCTTTTGTCTCGTGTTTGCACATACAGCACCAGCCAGCAGCAAAAGGTGGTGTCAGATGGGAAGTGGCTACGATGCCTTAAGATTTAGCTTTGATATTTTTCAGATCCTGTACTGCTTTAGTGTGTAACTCTCAAACTCCATACAGTCTGTGAGCTCCTGTTCTCCCATCCTGGTCAGACAAAACAAATCCTCTCTCTAGGCCTGGACTCAAGGACACCTCGTTGTTCCAGGCACCAAAATATGTAAACTAAACCTCTAAATGGGGGGACAGACTTGGGGTAAATTACATCATCACCTGAAATTGTAATTGAAGAATTAACCCTGATATGTAAATTCATCAAAACTTATAAAAATGTAGAAAACTCGTGACCCGGGATCCATCTTGGGTGTAGCCTCTCCCAGAGAGGGCTTTTGACTGCCTGAGGTGTCCCTATTGAAGGCCCTTTTATAAATACCCAGTTTGTTCTCTTCATCTTGTCTGGCCTCTGTTCTAGGTAGCCTCTACTAAGGCATCACTTTAGGAGCAAAATAGACACTGCTTTTATTTTGTGTGAATTATCAAGAGCCCACAAGCTCAGAGTAGAAATGGAACTATTCCTCAGCAGAAACATGCAAAAAACCTCCAGCCCCAGAGCAGAGGAAGTTCTTAAATGCCAAGCCCTCCCCTCCCTGCACGATATCCAAGTTTCTTTCTTTGTTTCATATATTTTTCTCTTTCTTGCTCAATTTAAACATTATCACCAATGCTTTCTGTTGAAACCTTAAAATTCCTACATTATTACTATACTAAGATGTATTTTCAATCTTTTTTTTCAAAAACACAGATGCTAGATGAAAATTTTTATTTCTTAAGAGGTGGCTGCTCCTGCTGATTACTTGCAGTACAACAATACCTAGAGGTTGAATTTATGAGCCACAACTCAGTTTTCAAAACTGAGTGAAGGAGAGAGAAAGTGTCTGGGAGAGAACTCCAACTGCTATTTTTCTATAAGAGAGGCTGAAACTCTCAAATACTGCAAGGTAGATAACAAATCATGACCCTGGGATAAGAATAATTGATCAAAACAAACAAAAACAAACAAACCCTTGGAGCAGAGTCTTGCAAACACATGTGCCTTACCTGACTTCAGCAAGCAGAACTAAAGATGTGCCCAAAAGTTTCCAGGATGGAGACTTCACATACTTCATCACCTTGTATATTGTGTTTTGTCACATAAACCAAACATTTCCCTTGCTGGTCTCTCTCCACTCAGGTATATGGGAGCAAGTAACAGTAAAAGGTTTTTCTTAGTGTACACCTGGGTCTATTTACTACATGACAAGTACTAAAATGTTGACTGCAACTACTGAATCTTCCCAAACTGCTAAAAAAGGAGTTGCTAACTGGGTATCAGACAGGTATTCTCAGAATACATCAGTGGCTTCATGCCCAAAATGCTTTCACAGCTTTCAGGTATGATGATAAGAAAATAAATTGAAAAAGGCACAAAGTGGAACCAGGATATGCTATTATATATGGAAACTGTTATTACACTTTCTTTAACCTCTTCTCTTCTACCCATCTTTCATGAACATTCTTAAAAAAATTAAAACAATGTTATCTGAGACCCTCAGCCAATAATGCTGTACATGGGGATAAATGCCAAAATCTATTGCCATCAAAATTATTTGACATTTTGTTTTCTTAGAGATTTTGCACATTAAGTCTTAAACCAAATGGAGAAAAACCCCAAGGAATTTCTTTAATTATTTTATTAAGTATTTTCTGATTAATGAAAAACACCTGCAAGAATGTTTTGAATTAGTGAGATATTAATTCCTGATAATGATCACATTTATTTCAACTGACTGTGAAGAATTTGAGGCCCTGATTGCTCTAATGTTCTACCTCAGCACTAATCCTTCTCCTTCCCCCACATCTGGCAGCCTCTAAACCATTTTTCCATAAACCTTCTTCTAAATTAATTCCTTCCAAAACACTTATTTACCATGTGCAACATGTTTCACAATTACAGGATTTTCTTCCAGGCTGAGGTCTGGAGCAGAGCACCCAGTCCGAGCAGTGAGTTCCAGATGGCAGACAGCTGTGCAAACAGAGACATCCACTCCCCAGCTGAACAGCAAACCCACTGCAGGAGCTGGAGAGGCCCCCCGTGTGTCTTGAATCATTTCAAACACTACAGGCAGAGAAAAGCCACTAAATTACAGAAAAACACTCTGCTTTTTCCCTTTCGGTGCTGCCCTGACGCCTCCTGCATGGCTCAGTCCCTCTCTGGCTGCAGGGCAGCGTTTCAGGGACAGCAGGAACCTGTCATGCTCCAACTGGGCAGCAGCAGCAGCAGCTGGCCCCGAGCTGCACCGAGGTCACTCTAAAGCCCAGGTTTTGTAGGTGGAAGAAAAGCAGAGCTGCTCTGTTCAGCCTGGAGAAGAGGAGAGTGAGGGAGACCTCACTGCAGTCACAAATTCTGTGTGAGGGGAAGAGGAGGGGCAAGCACTGATCTCTCCTGTGTAGTGACAAGTGACAGGACCTGAGCCCTGAAGCTGGGTCAGGAGAGGTTTAAGTTGGGTATTAGAAGAAGGCTCTTCACCCAGCGAGTGGCTGGGGATGGAAACAGCCTGGAAGGAAAGAAATTGTGGAGTGTGGCTACAGGTATTGTATGCCAGTACATGGATTCAGAGGGACAAGCACCTTGTTCAAGGAAGGTGCCAACCAAACTCTAAAGCTACAGAGCAGCTGCAGCTGGAAAGGAAATGAAGAAGTCACCTCTATCAATACATCTTTGGTAAGGAAAAAAGAGCCATACAACAAGCACTGGTCTCTTTCTGTACAGGTGAGAGTTCTACCTGTGAGCTGAGAAAATCATTGAATTCTTCCACAGAATCTCAGACCAACAAATATATAAATAAATACTCCAATCTGGAACAACTTCAGCACCCCAGAGAACACGACAGTCTTCCTTACCTTTCACATTGACAACATGAGCTATGACAAGACTAAGGAGTTTCTGATTATGCCCAGAAGGAGACCTTGGGGCATTCAGGAGATGCCTCTGCTGCAGAACTCCCGCAGCTGCTAAGGGCAGCGCTGCAGACACCGACCTACGGTGTCCTCAGGCGACCCAGCCCTGCTGCACTGCTGGGCAGCCCTGGCAAGGACAGGTCAGCCCTCTGGTCAGCCCAGGTGTGTTCAGAGCCCAGCATCCCACGGAACAGAGCACTCAGCTGCACCTGTGGCTCTCTGCAGAGGGGTAAGAATTTCACTGCTGCAGAAGCCAGCATCACCCTGTGCACCCACGCGGTCAGTCCGGCCCTCCAGCTCACATGGCTGCACCTCAGCACAGGCTCCTTTCCTAAGCATTCAGCACAATTCCATCCCTTCTTGTGACACTGCCAGACAATTAGATGGATAATTAATTCTTCAAAAGCTTCAAGATGCTTTTCCATCTGGGCTTGCCTCTTACCATTTGTGCTGTCCCCTGTCTTACCACACATTAACCAGGGCCAAATCCAGTTGCCCCCAGTCAGATCGCTCGCTAGGACTGCCAGATGAAATATGTTTTCTCACTAACAACCATTAATACAAATAATGTCAGCTATTCATGAGCAGAACAAAGTCAAATAAAGAATATTTTCTTAGTTGCCCTGCAAATATTGTACTTTACTCTTCAGAGATTAAGCCAAGACTCCTCCAGTTGCAGGTACAGTGCCAGGTTTATACTGCACGATAACATGTATGCACAAAAATATATTGTATATATCCAAAGAGTCAGTGCTCTTTTGTTCTAGAACATACACCATAAGCAAGGATCTTTCATAGAAAAAATAAATAAGTAGCATATTCAATGAAATAATTAATTTTAGAATTATTTTTAAGTGATTTTTATTTTAAATATGTGGTTTCAATTCCTACTGTTGCCTTCACCATAACTGTAGAAAAATGGAGATATCCATGATCTTCCTTTGACTCGTAAGTAATATTAGAACTAACTTTGGATTGCAGGAAGAAACTAAAATCAAAGCCCTGCTTCCACATTGAAACAACTTGGTTGCCAGTTTTCTACAGCTGCTGCTAAGGTAACAAGTTTGTTTTAATGTAAGTATGTAAAGTATTTGTCACTACTTTCTGGTTCACAGATCTGAAAAATTATAGAAATAGCTCCACTTCAGAAATTTACAGTTCGTTTTCACCAATTTAAAAAATACTGCAAATCACCCGCAGTATCTATCAATGCATTTGTTTTCCAATGAATACCTGGCTTGGCATCTTCTCTACCTCTATTCAGCATCCTCCAAAGCTCTGATACACAATTTTTTTCTGAGAGCCACTGATTACATTATTTTTAGTCACAGTGTAATATCTGCTCTCTTCTTCAAACTGAGTCCAAACTGAGCAAACATTTTCTTGTCATCTGTGATTTCACTTAGTATACCCCTGGGACTCACAGACTTAAACTGAGATTGCCAGACCATTATTATACCCACTGTTACAGAAGATGAGTATCCCTTCCTGCCCTTTTTCCTTGCCAAAATCTTATTTACTTGAAGCAGATTCCTGCTGAAAAACAAGGTGTAGTTAAGATTACGTGTTTTGTGTGCCAATGCAACAACAGTGTAACTGCTATTTTCTTTTTTTTTTTTTCCTTTCACAGAAAAGATAAATGCTCCTTTGGGGAAGAAAATGTCATCCAGAAGGACTGGACACACAGTGTTACACAGGAACAGTTGTTTGCTATACCAAGCTGGAAGTTCCATGATGGCAACCCAAACCTCCATATCAAAGTTCCTCTGTGGCCAAGAGCCACGGGGCACATGCTGGAGAGAGCCACGGGAATCCCTCAGGGCTCTGTTTGGGAGCAGGACAGAGATGGTTTTTCCCATGCTCTGTGACAACCTGGCGGTGTGATGGCATTTGGCTTCTTTTTATCTGCAGCTGGAGTCTCAACACCCATCTTCAATGTAACTCTGCTGGCACAGGGGTCACTCAGACTGCCCCGGTAAGGACAGCAGGTACAGCACCAATCCTCCTGTACCAGTGCTCCAGAGCATTTCCAAATTAGGAGCTGATGAGTGCTCCACGCAGGTGAGCTGTATACACGTTGTGTACAAAATCACACTGACAAACCACATCTCTAAGAGGTGCTTTGCACTTTGTTGGAAAAGGCAAAATAAAGGGCCAGTGTCTGCCATTCCTGGCTACAGAAATCACCTGTGGAAGAAGCTCCATGGCAATGAAGAGGACACTCATACACTGAGAGGCAAGGGAAATGCAAGGTGGCAAACCACCACCCAAAACATTTATAATGCGTTTCACTGGTGGGACTGATTATTCTGCTAATGTCTTTCTTACAGGTCTCGCAGCAACCTCTCAAACCAAAAAGAATTACTATATTTCAGATAATATAAACCACGGAAAAGTGGCTTATAAAGCTTTTATAGATGTGAATTTTAGATGGTTAGAATATTCATTAGTGACTTAGTGAGTTACAATTACACAGACTTCTTCCAAAAGCCTTTTTTTTTCCTCACGTCTTACAAATTTTCTATCCAGATCACATTTGTTACAGGATGACAATTTCAAGGGAAGTTTTATGGGATTGTGTTGCAAAGCAGCTTTATCTCATATTCCTTTCCCCTGCATTATATCTGTAGTCTATTTGGCTCGTGAGTTCTCACAGACGGGGGTGCAGGCTAAAATATCTGATCTCGTTTGCAATACAGCTGCTCTGCAAGGCTGCAGGAGTGCAGAATGGCTCTGATCTCCTCTGTGCAGATGTTTGTTTTTTCTTTTCTTTTGCAGGTCACTCTATACCAATACAAAATTTTCAGAGCCATTCAGCTCTGACTTGCTCCAGCTCTTGCACCACAGAGCACTAAATTACGCAGGTACTGGGCACCACAGGCACCATGAGCTACCTGAGCAATGTGTGGCAGTGAAAAAAAATCTATCCTTACAGGATCCCTGTTCCAAAATCATCAGACACATTGCAAATGAGGCAGAAACCAAATAATAGATAATAACAAAATTATTGTCATTGTAAGCAACAATAACGATATTCGCTCTTAAAGGTACCAATTTTCTAAAGGTTGTCATTGACCTACACAGCAATTCTTTTAGAGGAAGCTTTCAGACATTTTGATTATATTGTAATTAAGGCAGAGGAGAAGGAGCTGTTGATCAGTAGAAGACATGGAGACCTCAAAGCACAGACACCCCAATGTCATACACTGCCTTTTTTGGTGTCAGTTACAATATGTTAATTTTATTTTTGCAGTCATCAAACTGCGAAACATAGCAGGGTGAACAGAACACTGAAGCACCACTTTTCTTCCGTCTAGATTAATGCCACCACATCCCAGTAAAGCGTTAGCACAATCGTTTCTGAACAACTGCAAACAATCTCCAAGGCTATTATATTTAATTGCTATTTAGATAGTTTATAAATCTACTGTAAACAATAGCAAGGATGCACTCATAATGCAGCTGTAAGATTAGTTACTAATGTCATGACATAAACCAGGCCATGAACTCAAAGACTATCAGCAACTCCATGGTAACTCTGATGTTTATGTCCTTGATTTCCAATAAATGCGGGGAAGCATTGCCCTCTTTTGTTTCAACACACATTAATTATGCTGCCTTTCCAAGGATATTGGATCATGATGCTCGCTAAATTCACACCCTGCCTCATTCCATGACAGCTTACCCATGAGAGCAAACATAGTGTAATATGCTCTATAAATAAAATCACACATAATATCTGAACTATGACCTATGCCAAAGCTGCTTCATCAATCTGCTGCACAGACCACAGCAAGGCTGCCTTGCCCCCGAGCTCATGGTCTGGAGCTGCTGCTCCCTCCCATGGAGCTGCCTGAAGAGCTCTGCTGGCTGCAGCACTGTGCCGAATGTCACTGAGGATGGGCTGCTCAGCCCTTTGATCTCTGTCTAAGCAATGCTGGAACAGACTTATCCAAAACCAGTGCATGCTCAGGAATTCACACTCCTCCTTCCTCACACTTCCTGATGACTTCTGACTAATGAGCCAGCATGAAGCTTATAAGAAAATCATAATCTGTCCTTACCATAAAATCTTTTAAAATGATCTCTTGTATTTCAGGCTCATCTCACACTGATATCAAGCATTCAATTATGCCCAGACTGATCAATCCGTAACAAGCTAAACTGAAAAAATTTTCAACCTAGTTACTCCAGAAGAGAAAAAAGCCATGTTGGGAGACAGAAAAATACCTAAGAAACTGTAAGGGCTTGGTATCAGAGGAGAAATCTTCTGTTTTCTTTGACAGAATGTAAGAAAGTAGCATTCTAACAGAAAGGACAAAAATAAAAAGACACAGAATTGAAAATGCTGAGCTGTAAAGTCATATTTACATTTTCTCCTGTCTTAGGGTGGTGGGCAATCCCTGAGAACTTTGTCCATTATGCAGTGATGCAGACCAGGATGCCCCTGAGCATCTCCCACGTGAGAAAGCCCAGCAGAGTTTAACACAAAGCTCTGCCCTTCCAGCTGCTACTGCTGACCCAGCCCATGCTGCTGGATGGGGCATGTGGGATCTCCCCCTGGGCACAGGGTTCACATTCTCCACTATCTTTATGATGGGCCAGAATTGCAGTGGATGACACCCACCTGTACAGACTCCACACAGCACATTCACTGCAAGAAACACATCTGTCTTAAAATATCTCATTAGGAGTGAGACAAATAGAAATGAGGACATTTTTACTAGCTCTTATAACAGCACATCTGTTTGGGACAGTTCAGAGTCTGGGAACAACGCTTGAAAATAACTGTTTGCTTTCCTTTCACACAAACTTTTCCCTTCTATTTCAGTAAACACGCTGTCAGTTGCCATAAATGCTGAAGGAAATCAATGCACTAGATATCAACAGTACACCTGACTTTTTAATCCTTATTCTGCAGGCCTTGGAGCTGCCAGTGCAGATACACTCCCCACAGTTACACACCCCCAGGTTTTTGCATTTCACTGTCTGGCTCAGGCTGAGTCAACATGAAAGCCTAAGTTACTTTAATAGGCCAGCAAAAGTTTAATCAGCTCTGATCCTTCAGCACAAACACAGTGAGGAAGTCATAACCCTACTGCAGGGGAAAAAGGAACACGCAAGGACATTTATGGGTTGGTGATGATGGAATTTAATGTCTCTTTTTCAAGAGGGACTTGGCTAAAATGGAGAGAAGTAGCCAGGAGAACTGAACATGCCCAAAGTTGTTCAGCCTTGCTGAGAGGACAGTCACTACCACTTCCACCCACAAAAACCTTTCTGTATTTCTGATGGATGATACGTGCCAAACAAGAAAACAAATTTTAACATACAGCAAACAGAACCTATAAGTGGAAGAGGGGGAGGAACCCTGCCACACAGCAGGAGTTCTGGGGGGTTTGCGTCAAGTTGGTTTTGCCCTTTCAACCTGTTCCTAGCAGAACTCTCTGTAGGTACTGTCACAGAGACTTCAAAGTCTTTTATCAGTCTTCTGCCACTTTATATAAAAGGTAAATAAAATATGTGTTTACAATTGATTAGAAAAACCTCTGGCATAGAACCTGAACCAGAAAGGCATTAGAAATCTTCAAACTCTTGTTTTGTCATTTTGATGCCTTACCAAAGTGAATTTTCCTCTTCTTTTTCCAAGGTGTTAAGGAGAATAGAATACAGCTGCTTTCTTGGGGTTTTTTACCTTTTTTTTTAATCTGACAGCTAAAACTGTAATTTACATTACATTACCAAAAGATGGATACGACAAATTTTCCACCCCATCCTGCAGTGTATCATAGCCTTTTCTTTATCATCAAATGTGAAGGGACAACATGATTATTTCGTCCATGGACACAGGTAAGCATGCAGTGGTTTTGGGCAGGACTTTGGAGTTATATAAAAATACAGCCCATAAGAAAACCCCACTCTTCTCCAACTCCAGTCTAGCTAAGGATTCTTTCAGATTTCAGCCTCTGCTTCGCAGTTTTTATGGGTGGCTATTTCTAATGAATTTCAGACTTCTGAAATACAATTTTCATGTTTCTGCATTACAGAAAGCCACACATTTTTCACCCAAGAAGCACAGCAGCCCTATTTTATGAGCCATTGGAGTTGCAGTCAGTATTAGCTAACAGACGGAAGTGTGACTATTCAGATATGCTTTGTTACACACGGACATGCTGAACAACACCATGAGAGGTGCACAGTGCTCTTCTCATTGCTCCCTGCAGGCTGCTGCATGGAAAAGCCCTGGTGGCTGCTCCTATCAAACACGCGTGTCTGTGCTTCTGTGCCTGTGTCTTCATGGGAGGGCGTGTAAATATATTTTATAAATATATAAATATATACACCCACACAAGTAACCATGTGAAAAAATAATTTGAGTTTTAGCACAATGATGTATCAAATTTCCAACACATTTGCTTCTGGATAAAAAAAATGCATTCCTTGTGTGCAGAGCTTCCATACTGACTCAATATCAGCTGCATGCTAGATCAGTGATAACAGAATAAGAACCAGGGAAAGGAAGCATCTTTTATCTCCCCTCTCGATTTATTCACTGTAAAGCTGCTGGGCCTTTTACTGTTCCACATGAAAAACAGTAGTAGAGGAATAATGCTCCTATAAAACATATGATTTTCTCATTACTTCTTCCCCTCTTTCAGATACAGCCAAGTGGCTATGCTCACAAAGGGCCAGCAATCCTTATATACCTAATCCTTAATACCCATAATTTTAAGTTGCCTTTGATACCAGAACATGTTCGTTGTATTTCACCAAGCAAACTGATGAAGAAACTTCTTTGCTCCACTTAGCCTTGCTCCATTTATAATGGTCCTGCTCCCTAAAGCTCACAGAACTTTTATTGAATATATCCAGCCTTCCTAAGTAAAACTGCAATTTTTCCTGTTTTGCCAAACTGCCTGTGTTTTCTGGCTGCAATCTCCATTCCTGTTTTCTGAGATGGGAACGAAAGCTTGCAGACTGAGTATCACTTTTGGAACTGGAGAACATGCATTAAATGCTCCTCCAATCCACATTTAAGTGGAGTGAGCACCCAGAAACTGAGAATGAAAAATGTAAACTACTTCAGTAGAACACTTTCAGAGCAACTCATAAGATCTTATTTTCTTTGAAGAATGGTTTGAATAAAATAATTTAAATGAAAAGGCAAAAAATATTTAGATTTTACAATGCTACTTTGACAAATCCAAGGGAATAAATGCAATATGTAGCAGCATCTTAGGAGGAAGGCAATTTAACTAAGTCTTTTAGGTAACTCTAATTTTTCTGTGGAAAAAGAGAAATATTGCCCATGCTCACCATAACCCTGATAAGAGAAAATAAAATAATTTCATTAGTCTCCATAATTTCCCACTGCCTTCAAGCAGGTATGACCACAGCATTTGCTAAAATTGGGGTCAAATCCCATAAAAACTCAGCTGGGTGAGCAATGCTCAACCACACACCTTCCCTTCCTTCACAGAAATATTCTCAGCAGGACAAAGGATCTCCAAATGTGCTCTGAACTACAGAAGTTTGGTAATTGAACCCCTCATACATTTTAAATGCCATATCACACCTGAGGTTAATGTCACATTGCAATGCTCTTGTTTATTTCTCGTTTTCAGTATAAATCCGAGCAGACATTTTCCTCTCAGTTTCACTGCCATTTGCCTCATTAGCATAGTCATTAAAAAGGAAAGATGAAATAAAGCCTTGACATTTCCATATGTGATTTTAAGTTACTCATCTCAAATAGAGTAAGTCAAAAGAGCAGAAGACTTTGCAGATGAAAACAGCAGAAGAAATATATTTATTTAGAACTTACTTCATTAGCATTAATTAAGCTTTTACTTCATCTGCATATGCAAGTGATCTTGCCAGGAGGGGGTGCCAAGTACCCACAGCACTAATTATACAAAAAGAAAACACATGGCAAATATTTTACAGAAAGATAAATTACCATTTTTATAGCAGTTGTACATTACCTCGATAGACCAAACAGCAAATGGGGCTTTCAGCCACTAATGGCTGTTAGAGCATGTGTTGAGCAAGGTACCTGTCCTGGAACAATCCTGCTAATTCCTCATTTACTGAAATCAGTCCAGTGCTTATCTGGGCACTTGGAAAATAAAGTAACATCAAAAAACTTTGCTGCTGAGGTATTTCTCTTACCTAAACCAGCCTTTGAAGGCCATTGAAAAAAAAGGCTAAAATTTTAACCAAAGGTAATTGTAAGGTAATGTCATGTTAATCCAGCAATCCAACAGTCTGAGAGATATTTGCATTTTTGTGGGGCAATAAGTATTGATGGGAGGGTGAAGGGAAATTGAACTTCCAAACATGACAAAAAGGATAAAGATGACCGATCACAAAGCAAAAGGGCAGAGATTTCTTGAAATGGTATTTTTATTAATAGCAATTAAAGCAGATTTTGCTCCCATTTAGTTCTGGGTTTCTCTTTGTATGCTGGAGTTTAGGTAGTTTTAAATACAAGTTCAGGTCCTCTTTCACTGGATCTTTTTCATTTTCTATTTAAAAGCTTCTGCTTCTAAGATCTATTATTTGTGAGTAACCTTTTTTGTTTGTTTGTTTTTTGGAAGATGAGGGCAACTTCTGGATTTCTAATGTTTACAGTACTTTCTAAAAACTGATGAGAACATCCTGAGGCCACAATTCAGCTACAGTCACCAAATTGTTCTTTTTGTACACAGCCTAACAGGTAATTCTACTCAATGAGGACCTAAATTACAATAAAGCATGGTAAAAGCTCATCCTCAGTCCTACCATTTGATAGAGCTATATTTTGTTGGTAGCATAATTTTTGACAAAGAAAGCTTCTACAAAATTGGGTTTTTTGCTATTCTGGATGGTTTTACTATTTTCTTGATTTCTGCTTGGTTAAAATATGCATTAATTTATGCACAGATATTCATCTGTAAGTCAACAGGTCATTATTTATGCTGATCCATCCAAATATGTAACTCAAACTCCCTTCAGAATCACTTAGTACATCAAAAGAAAAATGAGCTTACTGCAATAAATAACACAAAACACCTATTATAAATACAAAGACAAAGTGACTTGCATTGATATATGTTCCTAGAATAAAGTGAAATAAAGTATTTCATCCAAAATAAACAACATGTACCACCACCAACGCAAAAAAATCTTTAGGTATGATTTTTAAGAAAAAGCTGTGTCAAACTGAACAACTTCTAACCATGCTTCACTGGGAGCTACTTGAACTAGCCCAGCCAACAACTTGAAGAACAGAAGAACAATTTGTATCCCAAGGAGCACTGCAGAACACCGCGACAGCTTCACTACAACACTGCAGACATCTCCCGGAGGAATTTTTATACCCAGGCTCCTGCTGCAATGCATCCCCAGAGACAGGTCCAGAGCTGCCTCCCCTGTGTCAGATACAAGCCAGGTCCAGCAGAAACACAGGAAAACCTTTGCCACAAACTACTGGAGAAGATAAGGCTAAAGAAGGGAGAACCCTGGATAAAAATTGGGTATTTCAACAACACAGGCCCTTTAAAAAACCCCAAAGCATTCTTCTCCTTAGCAAAGCCTTCCCACCAGGCATGGGATACCTCTTCCTCAGACACAAGCAATGAGGTCTCTAATCAATAAACTGGAGGCAGAAAAATGTTGTTGAAACAAATGAGATCTCTAGTCAGGCTGGTTTGTCTTTCCTGGAATTACTTAATGCCACAGTGATGGATTCTGTGGAGGTGAGGTAAAGAGATCATCAACTAATGACTTGCACAACTTTAATCAAACATGAGTAACGTTTGGCAAATACATAAACAGCTCCCCAACATACTATGACACAGAAATGATATTTTATATCTGGCACATTTCTAACACAGCTAAAAGGCAGCATTTTAAAGAGTGTGACCTTGAAAACAGTTCTCATTTTAAGAGCTCTGTGACCTTCAGATACATTAATTCATTAGATAAAAGTTTCTTCTCCCCAATGGCAAACATTTTCAATTTCACCACCAAAATGTCATGACTCAAACAGCAGATGTTTCTCTGAGCTTTCTTCTTAATCACTACAGAACCCTCTACTCTAGGTAAATAACAAGGAACTGAAATAACTTGGAACCACTGTGGCAGCTTGAAAACAATGGTCCTGTGGCTCAGTCACCTGGCATCTGACATAACCCTGACTCTGTTCTTCACCAGCCACATGGGGCCCACTGGCCTATTAGAAAGCCCCAGAAATTATTCATAACAGTAACTTTAGACCGGTGCACGCTTTGCACAAAGATGTGAAGTATTGCATATACTTGATTTCACTGCAGCCATATTCGCTCTGTGCAATAAGCAGTTCCAGCTTCATACATATTTTCCTTCCCTTTTCTTTCCTCCTTCATATCCTTACATTATCTATTTGAACATCTTGCCAATTCCTCCTCGTTGGAAGAACTTAACTATGTAGGCTGCACTGTTACTTAGATCTCCTGCAGCACTGTGGACTGAAAACATCCTATTTAACCTATAGCCTAACTATGGAAAATAGTTGATCCAAGTCCATGTGCTATCCCCCTACAACTTGGACTTAATCCAGGACTATTCAAGCAGGTTAGGATCTTTGGCTCAGTCAGACATACCTGTGCCTGCCTCATGATTCACATTTTGTGCTAATGTTGCGGACCAGTCCTGGCTATAGCTTTGCTATTCATTTCTACACCACTGCTGGAAGGATGCTATCGCCCTGCACTTGGGAGAACTACACACACTCTGTCTCTGTGATGGCACACAGCATGTGACATGGGTCTTTCTACATCAAAATTTTTATATAAAGTTAATTTGTTCTCCAGCTGTTCTCCACTTGATCTTCAGTTGTAATGGCTCTTGGAGATTACCCAAGTTAATACACTATGACTATTTTATTCAGAATATTTCACTGCTTGTTTTACTCATGAATTATCACTACTTCCTTAATCCATGGAAAAGATGTCAGTTTTGTTCAGGAAGGGAAACCACTCACAGCGTGCTTGGCAGCATGGATCCATGAGATTGCAGCTTTGTTTGCACCCAGGTACGTTCCATCGATAGCTACTGACGGATTTTCATCCTTAGATCCCTCCCTTCACACTTTCCTCTGTGCCCTGTTTTACTGCTGGTTGCTTCCTGCACTATTTTACTCAAAACCCACCAATACAGTATTTGTTCCAGTGACAGATTTTATAACTGAGAACCATTGTGGCAATGTGTCCTCAGCCACACATCTTCCCTCTGCCCAACCTGTTCTGCTGCAATGAACTCCCTGTCCCGCTCCTGCTCGAGGCAGATGTTCCTTTGGACAGCAGCAACACCCATTACTCACACCAGTCTTTATTCATTCATGCTCCTTCTGCATTTCTGGCTTGCTGCTGAACTGGGGGGGCAATGCAGCAAAGCACTTCTGTCACTTTGCAAACCTCCCTTCAGCACATGGACAGCTTCAAGAGGACATCCTTTAATTGGCAATTCCTAAAGTCACCTTCAGGAGACTCTTACTGCAGGTGTACATCTCTGTGACAACACTCGGTGTCATTCCGAGTGCACGGAAGATTTTGTGTTCAGAGTTATTATTTCCTAATTCTGCAGACCATATGGCACCATAAAACCCGCAGCAGAGCAGATATTTTTAAAGCACGACATTAACTTTACTAGGGGCATTAACAAAGATGAGTAATGTTATCCTCACTCAAGTATGAATTATGCCAATGTTTTCAAATTTGGATGATTAAGGTTGTACCTAAAAATGATCGTCCATTTTTTTGCAGTTCTGAGAGGTAACAGAAGTCCACCTGTGCCTGTATCTGAAAGTATCCATACATATTTTCTGAATGATATTTTAAGCAAAAGATGTAAAGATAGCATTATTCTGATTTATTTTTCTGAGGTTTATGATTGTAAGTCTGACCCTGTTCTTATGAGGCATCTCAGGAAAAGAAGAAGACTTTCTCAGTAATCACTGCACTTCATTTTAGTTCTATTTTAGATTACTGATCAGAGGTACAGCACAGACAAATCTTACAAACTGCAATTTAATTAAAATATTTCTTAAATCTGCTCAATTTTGCAAATGCTTCTCCTTTCTGCTACAACCTATGTGGTTTGCCACATTCCATAATGCTGCCTGGTAAATAACCTATGTATTTATTACCATTAGTCCTGTTGCCATGCTCTCATTATTAATAAATTAATGTGGTTAATTATTAAAACATACCAAACATGTTCCAATTACTTTTTCACACCTGCCTCCACTTCCTTTAATGCAATACATTCCAACCAGAAACATTTTTTCCTTTCCAATCATCTTGATGAATGATATAAAGCAACAGGGTATATTCTCTCGACATTCAGCTTGCAGCCTCTCTGCATGAACAAGCTGGATGTGCAAGGAGGCCCTGGGATCATGCCTGGGGGCATTAATGAGCTTATTAGAACACTGTAACAAGGATTATCTGAATTTCTTATGCAGAACTGAAGATTTAATCAGTCTCTTGCCTTCAACTACCAGCATAAGTCAGCTTAAAATCACTGCTGTTCTAAAACCACGATTTTTTTTCTTCTCCTATTGATGTTGATCATGATGATCATGGATGTTCACTACAAATGGTAAAACTTCTGGAAAAAAATGATCCATGAAACATAGCATCTCATGTTTTCTTATTATGAATTCAACAGAGCACAGCTGACCTTGGCAGTAATTTTCATTCTGAAATGAAAACATTACTTTTCATGAATCCATCCCATCACATTTGGATGCTAAGCTTTTGCTTCTGCCCACAGTTTTCATTGATACTGCACTTGAAAGAAAACTTCTCTTCACCTTTAACTTTCCCTCCCACATAGCAGCAGACATAAATACGGTTATCCTGAAAATCACTTGAGTGCATATTTAGATGAAGGTGTGATTCTTTCAACAATTGTACAATTTTCTTATTGTGGTCAGACTGGAAAAACATCTTTTTAATAAAAGAATAAATAAATAAGCAGAGCTCTCCTAAAAGCTGCAACAGGAGCAGAGTGCAGAAATACATAACACAACTTATCTTAAGGCTTTCAGTTTTATTTTTACCTCGGTCTGTCTGGAGTCCATACATTTTTAATGACTGTGCTTACCAGCTGCTGTCCATGAACGCCCCAGGCTGCATATTGTAAAACTGAGTCCTCGACTTCTGGAGGGTTTAACTCCCAAACTTCCCTTGAAAAAAGGGAAACATTTTTACTTGAACACACTGGCATCACCTCATGCACAGAGCCACTGACAATGACACGATACAGAAAAAACAATGGGACCTACCTTGTGTGTATGTTATAAATCACGTATGAAGCTGTGTAAGAATAATGAAAAACCTGTAGAGAAAAAAGAAAAAAATAAAGAATTACAAGACAAAATACAGGATTAAATACAGGCTACCATCAGGGCAGTCACAGACCTTCAACCCCCATAAACACCAATACCTTTATTACTGAAGGAATGTTTTACTGAATTAATTATAACTAATAGACCTGAACCAGGTTTTGAACGCTGTAGGAAGGACACACATATCCATCTGTTAATTTAACCAGACTCTTTATCAACAACTGCACAGAAAATGTCCCAATCAGAAAAATCTGCATTCCTGTTTAAAAAAAACCCAACAACAGAAACACCACCCCAAACCCCTCCAAGAATATACATTAGGAAAAAAACCCCATTTTTTCCTGTATTTCTTCATCAAGCTGTATCAAAATGATTGCACAGGCATCACAGTTTTTCTACTTGAAATGCAGACCAACACAGGGTCATATGGTATTTTTCTGACCACCTGCTATGAACAGCCTGAAGGACCTCCTGGGCATGGCTCACAGAACAGAAGCACTCTGTACTTGGTGGGGCTCTGTCTGCTGTGGCTTTCATTAAATATGTTTGGTCTGATTTTGGCTGATTTCTTTTGTTCTTCAGGAAAATTTTGTTGAAGGTTTTTTGTCATTTTGGGTAAAACAAAGAACTATTTTTCAGTAAAACCTTTCTCATTCAACAGCAAGTTACTTCTGGATTCAAAACCTGTAGGATTCTCTGAATGGAACAGAAAAGCAATTACAGTGTATAATGTGATGGACCACCACAGCAAAGGGCTCAAGTCAAAGCAAACTATTACACATTCTCTCTAGACAAACATTAGTCTATACACAGAGAGTGAGTAACAGACATTTTGCTGCCTCCCAGGCTTGAGTGATTGGTTTGTACCTAGCTCATTTTTTACCTCTGCCTTGCATCATGAAAGCAGCATAATTCCATAGTATTAGTTTTAATAGCATCTGAAATTACTTCATGGGCTTGGAATATAGAATATATTTGCAACTAATTATTACTGAACTAAGCAAAACTCTTCTTTTTAATGTAAACTTGTGTCAGAAAGAAACATGAGATGACATCCACTAGACTTACTGCAGCTTCATGCTCACAGTTACAGCACCTCTGCTTGGCACGTGAGGAGTTTATTCCTGGACAGGCTAATCCCAGTTAGGCGGGGACAGATTGAGCTGTAAAGCCCAAACATTGACATGGACACGTGTTGGGAGCTCTTTGGGTTCTATTTTCTGCACTGGGACCCTTTCAGCATCTCCTTCAAAGAGAAGAGGCAAAGGGGGATCCTACATGGACAGAGCCACCAGAATTTGTCACTGTGGCACACGGGAGGGTTTCAGAGGTTGACGTTTTGTCTGGAGGCCATTCAATAACAAAGCCATCTGAAACATCCTTCCACTGACTCCCTTCCCATTATTAGTCCTCTGCCAACACATGCCAAGAATTTAGCATGCCCTAAATCCTTGCAGGCTGATGCAGCAAGAATCCCACAAACATCTCTAAGATTAGCAACTCTACTCTGTGCAACAGCTGAGTGAACCTTCTATAAAATTTCCCTTTGAGACAAAAATAATTTCCATTTTCCAGGTCTGTTGTGTTGAACATCAAACCTCTTGCTTCAGTAAGAATCATACATATATTAATAAGCATGTCCCGAACTTTTTTATTTTTAATGTTTTATACGTTGTATTAGTGCTTCAGATAATCTGTTTGGTCATGCAAGGTACCAGTCTCTTCTGAGAAGTGTGACTGAAACAGAGACAAATGGTTAAATCATGGTGGTTTCTGCACAGGCTGTGCACTGCCAGAGGTTACCCAGAGGGGCACTTGCCAGCAGCTTTTAAAGGCCAGTTACCAAGAAGAGAAGTGGGTCTCTTGCCCTTGCAGGAAAAGGGAAAATTGTATCAAAGATAATGTGTGGAGGGCTGATAAATACTTAGAATAAAAACATTTAAAATGTAAATTATTAGACAGCATATATTTCAACAAGAAATGCTAAGCTAATAAGTCATTCTGACAGCTCAAATAGAAACTATGGTGTAACAACAAGAACAACACTTCATATGTCATGTGGAAACTCTCCTCCTGCCTTGTGTAACATTTCTGTCTAAACATTTATGCGGAAACATTAATATCTGTGTTCAAAGCTGAAAGAGCTCCACTTCCAGTGGAGACCAACACTACAATGAAGTCACTTCCAGACAGGATGCTGACATTTTTCTCAAATTACTGATGTTAGTTTTAGTTCTTAACAGGAACACCATGTAAAAATTACAAGGACAAAGTTCCCTAATTCATCTTTCTTGCAAGAGCCATCCCTATCAGAATGAAATAAATAAAAAAGGATGTAGAAAATCTTTCTTTTTCAAGCCTGGCTCTTACAGTAAGGAAGAGCTTAGGAAGCTCTTGTAGGTTTGTACAAAGGCTCAACCTGCCTGGCTTCCTCTTGCACAGAGCCATGGCAGTGGCTGGGACACCTCTCCTGAAGCCTGAAGGACAACAGCTGGCACCAGAGCGAGGAGCAGCAGCAACCCCCAAAACACCAGGATCAAACCTCCCACCACTTGTGTCCTCTGAGGAAGAGGTTGGGGAACTATGCCCTGCAACTCCTGTTCTGCAGGATGTGCACTAATCAGAAAAAACCCTGTTAATTTATGCAATAAATGGACTAAAGCTCAGGCAGCACTGACCCCTCTCACAGGGTATTTACAGTGAAGGCTGGCTACTGTGCAACACTCAAATCCAAAGTGATATCATTTGCTATAATTCCTATTCCAAAACGCTTTCAAACACTTGTACTCCACGCCATGTCAGGCGCTATAAAAGACTGAATGAAGATTAATATTTAAACATGGTCATTGAATTGCTCCAATTGACTGAAAAAAGAGACATGAAACTGAGGAAAAGGATTTGGTTGTAGAGAAAAAAACTCATCTAAGCACAGAGGAGAATCATTTAATGAATATGGACACCCAGAACATCTCTAAGAAGTGAAGCAATGTAGGAGAGCAAAGCCTGTTAAAATATTACATGCATTATAGCAATTTCTGCACTGTCGTATCAGCTGAGGAAAACAAAAAGAGGAAAATGGCCTGGAATAATTTATTAAAACAATTATACATGTTAAGGGTGGGCACAGTGAAGAGCCTTAGCTTCACAAGTGGCACATATGACGGCCACGGTTCAGGCCTTTCTGGCAAGCAAATAACTTGCATGTTTCTATTATGATAAGCTGAAAAATGTTCCCTGCAATGTTAAGAACTGTGAAAATGGCTTTTTAGATCAGACAGACAGTACACCTCCTCCTCAGTATAATTTATTTAATTTTTCTTTTGCCACAGAATGCAGTAGGTAACAACCACTGCATATTAAATATTTCTTCTGAATTGATTCTTTTATCAGTTTATAAAGTGATGACAAGCTTTCATCTGGTGCTGCTCAACACTGAAAAAGTTAGCTGCATTTGTGTATGAAAAAAATGAAATTACAGAACTCTATTACAAAGGACCTAAAAGAAAAAGGTGACAAAAGTATTTCAAGACAAATTGCTCCCGTCAAAACTTATAGAAATAACAATCTATTACTCAGCTAACAGCCAACAATAAAAAACACACTTATCAATCATGAGCTGAACTTTCAGATGACACATTTAGATGAAGGTGTGATTCTTTCAACGACTGAGTGTTGAGTTTCATGTGTCCTTTATTCTCTACCTTTCAAGAAATTGTTTTTTCTTTCTATGGTTTCTAAAACTGAAATACTGCCATGGAAGTCAATGCATAGCCCAATAAGATGCAGGGAAACGGTGCTTTATGCACTCAGCCAAACACACTCCACTAATTCTGCAATAGCTTCCAGGAAATATCCAGTTCACTGTCCTTGGGTAATTTGGAAAACGTTTCTCAGCAGAATAGTGTTTTTGCTAAAAAGCTGCCAAGAAAACCTCTCTGGCAGTATTTTTACAGTGTGATGGGAGCTCTCAGCTCCAGGGAAATGGAGGAGAGCTGATGATATTAGAACCTCGCAGTGCTATGATCTCAAAGTGCTGGGGCATGCCAAACACCTTGATGCATCCTTTATCCATTTCATGTATTATAAACCAATTACATTCTTTCATGTGTTATTTATCCAGAGCAATAATGATGCCTTCTTGCTAGCAGGGCTTTGTGCAAGGTAGTGGAGTGACTGTCCTGGGTTTTTGTTTTTACCCAAACAGACACCTGTAATCTGAACCCATCTCTGCAGTTCTCAGGGCTGCTACACTCTGTAAATTCCCCTTTCAGGTTCCAGTAAGACATCTCACAGGGCATAGAAGCACTCAGTCTGAGAAACAGCAATAAAAAGTGAGAGTGTATGAAATACTGAAAATTTCAGCACCTGCAGTGCTGAACTTTCAGTTATTCCAAAGCTTAACAGCCAAATGGGGTCCATGTCTTGCACACAATAGATATCCATCTGTTTGTATTGTACACAGCAAATAACAAAGATACTATTTAAAAGCCATGCCCTTCCCACTACTTAAAAAAATACAAAAAACCAACAGATAGTTATTAAATAACTGAAATGGCAGTGTTTGCCATCATTCCCATCCCACTTATCTCCAAACACGTACCCTGACATGGAAAGAGAGGCAGTTTCTCAGATAAGGTTCAAAACCATGCACATCTCTCTGATTCATCAGTGAGGTATCAGATCTTTGGCGGGTTAATTTACACTTCTGATTACATGAAAAAAAAAAATCTAGTATTTTAAGAGACTACTAGTCTGAATGAAAAATGAGTATATTCTTGTTCTAGGAGTTAAAGAATTTCATCAGAATTGAAAGCAGAATAATCAACCTTACCTGTGTAAAGTTCTAACTGCTGCAATATATGGATGCCTCCCAAACAGTATTACTCATAAAAAGAGAAAGATGAAAAAAGTGCTTTTATTGCTTCACAGGCACAAGTCAATTATTAGGCAGTTCAAAGCTACGAGAGAACCCGACCTGGAAAAGGTTTTCTGTGCCTGAAAGCTTTTCTGTTTTTTCCAGCTACATCAGTAGGCCTAATAAAAGATATTACCTCTTCCCACAAATCTTGTCTCATTTATCTCTTCAGGCCACCACACCCATAACAACAATGTCAGGGAGAAACAAACATTCCTAAGCCCAGCTGAAAATAAAAGGACTACTTCAAACTAAAAGTGATCCTTCCTAATTAATAACCTGCATAGCAGTACAGATCACAAAATGCATGTGAACCCAGAAACAAGGGGACAGGGCACAGTGAAGCAGGGAAGTAAAGAGGAATGCATCTTGCCAAGGACTCTCACTCCTCCATTCATCCGCGGCCCTTCTCACCTCTGGAGATCCTTCCTAAGACAGCAGTAAAATGGTCTGGCACCTTTCCAAACTGCCTCGGTGGGTGCCAGCCACACGAGCCATGGGCTGTCGTGCACAGTGTGAAAAACAGCAACACGAGTGGGATTCTCCTTTGATCCTCTTTTCTACAGCTGAATTAAGCATTTGAAGAATTACTGAGAAATCTACTTATGCTGAAAACTGAACCAAAAGCCTCTGCCATGGTGAAGTGATTAGAAGGCCGAGCTAAAAGTAACCAATCCTTCATCTGCCATTCATGAAACCAAGAACCCACACACAGAGTGACACACAGAATCTCACTCAAAATTCCACATCTTTAAGAAACCTTCACTAAAGGCTCAAAAATAAAACTTAGAAAAAGAAATGCAAACATATATTGCTTTCCATTTTGCCTTTAGGATAAAAGTACCTTGGAAGAAAAATGGAACCTGCAGAACACGCAATGAGCTACAAATACTGAGCAAGGACCAGATGCAGAGTGGAAAGAATGTGCGGGGACATAATGAAGCACAGGATGGTTATGGAGATCTTTTGAAGGGATTACTGATATAAACACAGTGTGCTTGTGGCCAGAAAAAATTACTGTATTATATATATTTTTAGTAAGTTAAGGTATACTCAAGTTCACTCCCCATATAAAAACTACAGCCTATACAAATTATACTAAATGATACAAAGTCTATATATATTAGTTATATAAATTATGCAAATAATTATTGACATTATTTCTCCTCTAGTTAGTGATACTTTGCTATGAGTTTTGCTCAGAGAATACCAGTGTATTTCAGATTTCCAGCAATGAAAATGAGAAAAGGCTTTGAACAGGTCTTTAATGTCATATACGAAGTCCTTATTCTGCTACACCTATGAAAAACACCAGATTATTTGTGACCCAACTTCCTCCTTTGTGGGAAGTCTGCTGAAAGCAAATGAGGTACAGTAGGAGGGGGCCAGTCTCTGCTTTATGCCATCAGGATTCCAAGCAGCATTTTCTTCTTGCTCTCCAAAAAACCAGATTAACATTCACATAGCCAATTCCTATTGCTCATTTCCTTTTTATGAGCTTTAAGACACGTGGCCTTGCTGGGACGGCAGTGCAAAGAGAATGGAATCAGTATCTAATGTGCTGATCACAAAACAGTAAAAAAGATATATTCCTTTCTTATCTTTGTATTGCAAGATGTTCAGCACCCCGTTAGTAAAAGCTGTGAGGGAGTTAATAAGATTAAATTTGGAGCAGCACGACTACTGCCAAAGGCAAAGCACAGCTGCTGGATGGAGCTTCCATCCATTTTACAATTTATGTGCTAAATAAATTAATAATGTTAATGGTATCAATAACATTATGGTGAAATCCAACTTTCTCTCAAACTCTGTTATCATTCACCTCAAATGTTCCCCCTTGGCCTGTCCAGTCTGGTTCCAGGTGTTCTCCAGCATAGGAACTGCTGCTAGATGGGATTAAACAGCTAAATAGGACACGGCCATGGCTGGGTTTCATGTGATTGGGTCCCGGGGTGTGTAAAAAGTGAAGATGGAGCTCTGCAGCACTGAATTCTGAGCCTCAGAGGGACATGAAACCACTGAATAACACCTGTGCTATTAGTGAAGAGCTGAAAAACCACACACTGTAGCAATAAGTGACGGCCTCTGCATAATTATGAAAATAATACTGGTTAAAGACTGGAATTCTGCTGATTTCCTGCCATGGCAACAAACACAGTGAGACCTCAGACTGTGCCTTGGTGCCAAGCCCAGCTCACTTGGGAATACACACCAGAAATGCCTCACACCGTGCACCAGTGGAGGGAAACCCTTTGCTCTTGGAGCTGTAGCGTTCAACTGGTGTTTTCCTGGTGTTAGATTCAATAAGCCAGAGGAGTTAATGGCTGATTTCATATTGATTTATCTGGGGTAGAGAGAGGCACAGAATTTAACTCCACAAACGGTGCATTTTCAACGCAACCCAGTAAATCTTTTCAGTTTACCTTAATTTGGAACCAGAGCTAATGAAACATTAACTCACAGTGAATAGAGCCAGAAAAAGAACTGACATGATTGTTTTGTCTGACCTCCTACATCTGAAACAAAGTTTATGGGATTTCTCATTTTAAAGAGTATGTTTTCTTCAACTGGTTTCAGAGTAAACTCTTAGAAACAATCAACCGAAGAGTCTGTCGAAATGAGATGATGAATTGCCAGCCATCTGTAAATCCTATTATTTCTACCGAATTCTGGAAGCAGAAAAAAAAAAAAAAAATTAGAGATAAATTTTGCCACTATTGATGTCTAAATCTCTATGTAGTCTTGCACAATTTTAGCCCTTATGGGTGGAATATCTTGCTTCTGAAAACTCTGTATATAATTGCAGAGTTAATTTAAGATAGAGCTTGATGCATTTGAGCACTGGAGTTATATGACAAGGCTATAACTTTGAAAAGCATGGTATTTATTTGCTTCAATCAGCATTGATTATTTCTCATGATTGATAAGAACCACTGCATATCATTGGTAGTAATTTATGGTTAGCATTAATACTTTGGGGTATGAAATATTGCCAGCCATAACAACTATATGCTGCCAAACCAAAATAAATATAAAGGCGAGACATTTCGAGACACATAATTTATCTACAAGAAAAAAGGCTGTCAAGGAAGCCTAAACAAAAAAGCACCTCTAGAAAATCTGTTAGAGCCTCAACTGTTCACATATAATTTTTCAGTAAGATTAATTATCTCAAGAAAAAGACATCCTCTGCAGAATGTAAATTAAATCACAATCAATTAAACTCAGTTCGTATAACCAAGAGTAACATGATACAAACCACAGCTCAGAATAAATGCAGAAACTTCTTTTTCTTCTCCTACATCAACAGCTGATAGACCATCATTTGGATATGCAACTCAATCGGTTTTGAATATATAATAACTTCAGATGAGTGAATTATTCAAGAAAGAATGTTCCGCATTGCCACTTCTGAAAGCCTCACATATCACTGTCATTTGAAATTCTATTAGTTACACTATCACGTAAAATATGTTTCTTGAGTCTTGTATGCAATGACTTATGACAAAAATTTTTACTTTTTCTTTGCTGGCTTTTTCACCTGCAGCATTAAAAAACAGGAATGCCTTCACTGAGATCATTGTTACATGACAGTGCAACTGGTAAATCTCAAGCCTGAAGCATAATATGTGCATTTTTTTGGTACTGATACACAGGTACATGCACATCCTTTTCGAGCACATGCTCACACTCAAATTCAGTGTGATCAAAATTTGGACTTTATGAGTATTTGGAGATTTATAGAAACTTCTCCTGAACTGATCTGCAGGCAGCTTTACAGTGTGCATGTGCTTTTTGATCTGGACAACTGTACGGGGAAACAAAAGAGATAAATTCTGACAACACAACCAGAACTTTATCTCCATGGAAGTATGAGACTGGTGAGGGTGCTTCCCTCTGGTCAGTGCAGCTGAGAATCCAAATCTTAGAGAAATACGCATTTAAGTACTTTAATATGCCTGATACTTTAGAGAGTCTGATCTCTTTACAGGGTCCCATGGATTACCCATATCCTATACAAGAGGCATCTTCGATAGGGAATTTGAATCATCTCCATACATATTGAAAATTGTTAACTGAAAACAAAATATGTTTTAAAACACTGATTTTTAAAGGCAAAGCTGCATCTACTCTCCTCAGAGATGATTTAATTGATACTGAGGAAGAAAGAATCAAGTCAAGACTTGGTTTTATTTTCAGTTTCTCCATGGTGAGTCACATATTGTATTTATTCAAACAGATTGCTAAAGAGAAAATTGTCAAATGCAGAAAAAACACCACCTTGTTTTGCAGAGACACACTTCTACATGCTGTGATATTTACAAAAATGTGCATAAACTGATTTAAGTGACATACTATGTAAAAAAAAAAAAAGTTAAAAAAGCTATTGAGAAAATATTTTCTAAATTAACATTCCATATAAATGAAATGTCCAGGTTCTGAGCACAAAACTAAACAGAACTGAAGGTACCCTGAAATGATGAGGATACAAAAGGAAATCAAAGCATGAGATGAGCCAGTTTTGAAGTAAAGACTATAGCCTCAGTATCTCTTTTTCTTCTCCAGACAATCTGCCTCACTCAGGCAGCAGTTAGAAAGGAGATACCGGATGCTCGTCTGCTGTTTGCTTACAAATTGCATGAGGAGATGAAAAGACCCTGTGGAGCTGGAGAAAGGAGAAGCAATGAGATAAATGGCCTGTGGGTCTGGAGAAATGCAAAGGGAAAATGGAAAAGAAAACTGGGCTGAGGGAAGCAGATGGCCAAAGCAGCAAGTGTGCAAGATGAAAGAAGGAAGACAAAAACACAGGGCTAAAAATACCAGGATGGGAAAAAAAGAGAAATAGCAAAAAGAGAGAACAAATCCAGAACAAAGCAGAGCTGAGACCCTTAAAGGGCTGGAAATGAAGAGGATCAGCTCAAAGCAGAGCAGGCAGCAGGCAGGGAAGGCAGCGAGCAGGCCTGCAGTGGGTGGACATGGGGGCTGAACACACAGGCACAGGGAACTGATGAATGAGCTCAGGCAGAAGGGACTGGCAACCAGAGCCTTTTTCTTCTGGAGGAGCGAAGACGTGAATGAACGGTTTTCTAAGGCATCTGGCAGTTCAGTACCTGAATACATGAGCTACCTGCCTTCCACTGCCTTGGTTACCATCAGCAGTAATTGCTTCGTGTGCATATGACACATGGAAAAGCAGGAATGCAGTGGGTGTTTCTCGTGATGAGTTCTCTTCTCTGCCAGTCTCCCACAGTGACATCAAGACTCCTTTAATGGTAACTCTGGGTGTTGGAGAGTCCAGGGAATCCTTGGATGCTACTGGGAGGGGCTTTCAATAGCACTGAGTTCCTTATTTAGCCTTTTCTAGAGTTTTCCTTATAAAATAACTGTTTCTCTGTATTCATCTGCCTGTAGGTAGAGCTATGAACCGTTTTTGCCACTACTTTTGAAATCCATGTGTTTAAAATACTCTTGTACTTGCAATCACACATTTATGATTCCAGGCAATCAACACAGCCAGGACTCCATCCCTCCAAGACATTGTCTAGAAACCCTGTTTAAACTCCTCAAATAATTTGAACACCGCAATTTCGATTTCTCCCCCTCGTACATCAGTTCTGCACCGCAGCGTGAACTCTAGTATCTTTGTGTTCTACAGACAGCTCGAAAAGAAAATCTTTTCCATGGGAGTAAGTTCAGCAAGTACCACTACAGCTAAATTTCATCTTTAAACTTCCTTTTTTGGTTGTGCCCTATTCATCTCCCCCATCTCCATAATTTCTTTGGTGCTGCTGGCCCTGCTAACAGGCGGACACTGTTCCCCTTCTGTTCCACTACTTTGTTACAAAACTGAGCAAAAATATCACCTCCAGGTGCAGTTCCCAACAATTGAGCTCACAGCCAGCCATCCTCTCCAGCACTTCCATTAGCAAGCCATGATGCTGCTTGCAGCCAACTAGGTCTACCTGCACTAATTTCCTCGTATTGTGCCATATTTCTGCACTGGTCTCTGTCGTGGCTGTTTTATGATATTACAGTCCCTTTGATGGTGGTATCATGAAGGAGACTCCTGTAGCAAGTAAAAGGCCTCTTCATGATGAAGTGATTAAAAGGTCATGATAAGAGAGCTATTCATTTAGTACAAGGGAGTACTTCATGGTGATCTCAAAGAAGCTGCGACAAAGTGATGAATACCTCACACCAAACTCGTCTCCCCAGGAAACATCTAATCTGGTGCTATATTTGCAGACAATAAATAGAATTATAAAGGCTAAATTTGTGCAGGTGGTTGACTGCCTTCACTGGAACATTAATTTATTGCCTAAGACCCCAGGCTAAACCTTTCATGCTCAAATACCCAAAAAGACTTGTCCTTACTTAAAAAGAACACAAAAATTGGATAATAAAGGCGCACATCTTAATATTTCTCTAAAAAGTGGACTCAAGCATTTGATCTGTTAGGTCTGTCACACTACCAGTGTTCCTCATAGCCTGAGATGGAAGCTTGGTTTAAAGAGTGATGAGCAACAAAGACAGCTTAAAACATTTCTCTGGGACAGTTACATAAAGGTCTAGTCTTTGCCACCTACTTCAAGGTATTTCAACTCCATGCATGTATTTTAAAAGATCTTTTTTTCATTCTGTCTGTACCAAAGTAACCACTAACTGTCATTTACGAAAATTCACTTATCCAACGCTCCTTTCAGCACTGATGAGAGATGCCAACGCCAGCAGATTTATCTGCTTTCCTGATGTCCTCTTGGCCTAGTCCGAGAAGAGGCAGTCAGGCAACTTTTTGGTGATCAAGGAGCCAGAAATGGGGCCAAAGCCTCTTCTGTCAGAAAGATGGGATGATTACCTCATGCACAATGCAGGTCGGAGATACCCCTGCCATACAGTGGGCTATGGAAAAAGGATGGTGAGACAGGACAGTTAAAATATTTGAAAAACACACAGCCTGATTTTGTCTTTGGACATCTGCTCTGGGATGAAGTTTTCAGCCACAGGATTATGCATCACTTCTTAGAAGTCAAACAGTGCCAAGCATCCCCATTGACACCCACTTGCACGCTGGATTCAATTATCCTGTGCAGTGGTGTTTCAAGTGAAAGGAAACACTGCCTTAGCATTTGCGAAGCAATGACTGGGTCAGGCTGACCCTCTTCCTTCAGGCTAAGTAATTTTATATTAACAGAAAGGAACAGGCTGTCCATGAAGGTACTGGTCCCTGCTTTAAAGAGAAGCTGCAATTCCAGATTCCAGTGATGAAGGAGCTGGCTTGGTACTTCACTGCCTTCTTTCTCTATTTTGTAGGGGGAAGTGACTCACAGAGTGGAGGTGGTTGGGGGGGGGGGTTCTTTCCTTCTTATTTTTCTGAAAATCTTTGTTCATCCTTCTCCTTTGTAGAATGTTCTTATAAAACATTTGTTCTATTTTAAAAATAATTAACTACTACTTTTGTTCCTGATGTTGAATATTTCCGAGAGAGCTATTTTCTGCTCTGATTGCACAGCCACAGAACATATCAGACCACTTGTTGAATTGCATCAGATATTAGTTCTTATCAAAGAAAGGCAAAACTGTTCCAGCTTCACTACATCAAGTTAAGGACTCAGCTGGATTTGTTCTTTTAACACCACTGTGTGGGCTACAAGCCAATTTTCAAAACCTCCTGACAGAGCACTTGCACATTTGCTCAGCTTCTATTGTGATCCCAAAAGGCCTGTGAGAAAGCTAGTGATTTCAGAGAAATACAAAAAAACTGTGAAACAAACCAGATCTTTCTATGATTTATTACATGGAACATTCATTTTGCAATGTTTTTCTGGTCAGCAGGCTTAAATTCAATGTATTTATCATTGTACCTACTGAGTTGAACATGATTATGAATGTGATCTTCAGAAGGACCTTTTTCTTTTGTGAGAGTCTGCCCTACTGAATAAAACTATTTTTTTAAAAAAAGCTCTGCCTATGAACTTCATGAAAGGAAAAGACTCTCGACAGAAGAAATCATCTGTTAGGAAAATCTAGGTATTGATAAAAACAGATTACTGCCTAATCCTGTTGACCACTCTCACCTTTGATGTGGATGCATTCTGAAAAGAGCTGGCTAGGAAAATACATCCATGATGGAAATAATTTTATTGATCTCTGTAAATTTTGTTTAGTTCATTAATGCGTGATTTGTACCCAGAAACAACTAAGTAGTCAATTTAAATATGCACTACTATTAACTTGACATATATGCTCACAGTATGTCATATATATACATATATATAC
>VYZT01008482.1:141183-165313 GCA_013400735.1 Pomatostomus ruficeps
GGTGTAGGTTATAACTTCAGCAGAATGTTCTATGCTGTAGCTCTCTTGCAGGGACAGTAATAACACTGAGTTTCTCTTGTGGCCATATTTGACATAATTTTAGTGCTTTGTCTGCCTAAAAAATATCTGGGGAATAGAATCCTAAACTTTCTAAAGCTGGATGACTTTGGGTGTCAGATGAAGTCAGTGAGATGCCGACAAGTCAATGAGATGCACACCTCCAGCATGATTCTCAAAGACCTTCTCTGGTGCTGCATCTTCAGGCTTTCACATACCTCCATAAATGTGACACATAAGACCACAAGAACTGTTATCATTACCCTTTCCACATGCACTAGGGCCATTCTAATCAAAACAACGAATTTCAAGAGATTTTACATCAAGTACCTGATATAAAGTGCTTATATTCCTCTCACACTCTCAAGTGGAGCAAATTTCATAATGTAATCGCTTATTTGATATTTAATTCATCTTCTTTGTAATTCAGTGTGCATAATTAAATGATTAAACCTAAAATGATTATGTACATAATGAGTAAAAACAGATCAATTCTTTTTTAAATTTAAGTAGTGGGGGTTGTAAGATTGTTTAAGCACCTTTAATATGAGAAACTACCTAGTAAAATTCAAATTTGTGTCATTTTAAAAATAAGAATGACTTGAATCAAATTGAGCTGCTTAGACTTTTAACTAAGCAGTGGCTATTTGATTATAATCCACTGGCCAGATTCTCAGTTGCTCTAATGTTTCGCAGCCTCTGTTCACTACTGCACCATGTCCAGTTTGAACACCTAAATCCTCTTTTAAAATGTTTTTGTCTTTTGGGGTTTTTCTGTCTTTTGTTTGTTTGGTTGTTTTTGTTTTCTTTTTTTTTTTTTTTAATGTGGTTTATTTGTCAAAAGAGATGCACAGTAGGTCACATTGTCAAGAGGGAGAACAGCCCTTTGACCTGTATATTGACCATCAAGTTCCCTGAAAGCTTCTCTTCCCTTACAGAAATTTATGGTCAATTTAGAAAAATCATTACAGGATTTCTGTTACTAATAATGGTGCTGTAGTTTGAATGACTCTTACCCAACAACTTTTAATTAAATTTTGCTTGTAATAACTATAAATTCAATATGGAAGCTGAGATTAAAAACACAATACACAGAAACATGTATGTTGATGCAGGATTCTTTCCAAGATAAGAACCCTGTGTCAGAGTATGCAAGCAACAAGGCTTTGCAGATGTTGAGGAGGGACAGGATTTACAGTCAGTTCCCCCTCTCAGGGGGTGCAGGCGTAGCCTACATTTGGTTCTGTGCCCAGCACTGAGTGGTGTAACTGGTTCAATGCTCCCTCAAGGGCTGCATCTCCTCTGAATTCAGTAACAACATTTCGTGGTGCTCCGTGGTACAGAGCACAGATATCCTCACAAAAAGTGATTTCAGACATCTATTTCACACATACAGACAGCAGGTTTCCATTAAATAAATAAATGTTTGATAAGGGTCTGTGGAGTGACCTTAATGCGCCATTCCCATCCCAGCTCATATTAAATGAACACAGACATATATGGATTACAGGCAAATGCTTTGGGAATGACATTAAATGTGACCCTAACAGTAAGTACTTGTTAAAAGCTGGTAATTCCCATCTCTTTTTCAGGATTAAGAGTATTCATCAGTAAAAGCAATGCACCTCACAAGCACAGCACTACCAAGGTAATACAGGACATCCAGACCTCTGTAACCTGCTACTGGCTTATAGGTGGGTGCAAGTCATATGATTAATTCCATATTCATTTAGTGGGTTAGGTATTTATAAGGGTCTATTAAGAACTTACTAGATATCACTTTTTTTTCTTATACTTTTTTTTTGGTTCCAATTAGGTCAGTGGTAGCTGACAGCTAAGGCACATGTAACTAAATGCTGCTGAGCTCTCTCTCTTAGCAGACACTTCTCTATCAGTACCTCAGAAGTGAAGTTAATCAGGCAGCTAATGATCTGCTGTGGTCGAAGGAATTTTGACTCTCCCATCATCAGTTCCCATTACTGACTGATGGAATTTCCCACAGAGGTCTGCTCTCCTCTCACACATGCCCGGCTCTGGTGAAGCTGATCCGACTGGACTCAGACCCGGGGTCCCATCGCTACTCACACCTAGGAGAACCTGAACTTTCCATTACTGCCAAGCAGGCCCTTTTAAAGCTGCATTTGCACTTCTGGCATAGCTCCTGGCTGAATGAACCTCCCCTAGACCATCATTAGCTGCACACATAACACCAGAACTCCCTGGCCTGCCCACTGCAGCTGCTCTGAGCACAGAACCTCTGCGCAATCACCCGGCTGGGGACAGCAGCGCTGCAACAGAGATGAGATCAGGACACTGCAAGGCTCTGTGCAACAAGACTGTGCCCAGCAAGGTTATCTATCCTGCTCCACGCTGATAATAACACATTTAATTCTTTAACATCTTCTCGAAGGTATTTATCACACAGCAAGGAGGTGCATTATGTTCCATAAATACACTGCAGGCAATGGAGTGGTTTGAGAGTAGACTGCTCTGTGCACAGTGTCTTAGCAGTAAGTTACAGGTTAACTTTCTAACACTGACAAATTACTCCATTTCCAATTAAATGAGCATGCAATTAATTCTGAGTACTAAGTTGCTATGTATAAACTGTCAAAACCCCCTTTTTTGAAAAAACAAAAAGATGCCTGAAACTTTACATTCTTGAGTGGACTTCTCATGTGCAACTTCATGTTAAATATATTCAAGTAATAAAAAATTAGAACCAACTAAAACCAAATTATAATTCTATATTCTATCAATATAGCAAATCATGTATGTTACTTTTCAGTAGGAAAGACACCAATACCTTTAGTAACTTTCATTATAGAATATTAGCTTTAAATTAAGTTTTCCACTTACATCTGAAAGCAAACAGTGCTTACTTCATGACCACCTGAATTACATCCTTGGTGAATTTTTTTCCTCCTCTATTTACCTGATTTTACCAATCGCATGGTTTTCTTCCACCCTGTATCAGATTTGGCTTAATATATATTTCTACAACATGCTAATGCAAGAAGAAAGCTCAGTGTAATAAAGAGGAGTTTTCCCACCCTGCCTGGTAATGCAGAAGAGCTTATCAACATTCTGGTCATACTTAATGCAACCTAAACAGGTTTTGCAATCAATAGGAAAAGGGAATTTGTTAAGTCTCAAAGATGTGCGTAAATAGACTTTCTCTGTTATTGGATTATCCTCTGCGCTGAAACAGACTGCGCAGGGGACTGCAATACTGAGCAGTGTGGGGTTTAGTATCCAAAATATCAATGCCTGATGGAAAAATGGGAGAAAAATCTGACTCAGAACCAACCATAGTCTCACCTAAGGACAGAATGAGCTGCCACTAGAGCACAGAGAAAAAATGGGTTTAATCAGGTTACCAAAGCATCCAAATGTGGAAACTCTACAAACTTTCTAAAAAAATTACTTTGTCTTAATTATTTTATGATTCAGAAATATTTCTTTTCATTCCAACCAAAATCTCTTTGGCTACAAATTAATCTATCTAATCCTAATCTCCTACCGTAAAATCATATAAAAGAAGTATGTTCATCATCTCACTGTACACAGGAATCTGCTACACATTTGACGACTTGTATCCCCAGCTTTCTCTTGTTGAGGCTAAGGAAACCCAGTTCTTTTTTTGACCTAGATAATCTTTTCAAGACTTCACAATGTCCTGCAGAAAACACGTGCTTGAACACTGAAGTGTGATACTTCTTTTTTTTTCCTAAAGGGTAGGACATTACCTCTGTGTTCAGTTTGTTCCCAGACCCATATCCCCATGTATTTTTATACAATACTACTGACTATAATACACTGCCTATTATGTATTTGTTTACTAGATTTATTCCCTAGTAAGTGTAAGAGCTTGCCATTGTATCAATTGAATTGAAACCTGCATATACAGCTCACTTCTCCAATTTTTTCATATAGCTTTCAATTCTAATTTTGTTCCTGAGGCTGCTGGTAACCCACTTTGATATTATCTGATAATTTAAATAAATGTATTCCCTGTTCCAATATCCAAATTATCAAAATGTTGAATATCACTAGTCTCTGGCCAGAGCCCTATGAGATATAAATCCACCTTTTTTGACAGTGAACCATTTATTTGCCAGCATTCACTCCAAGCACCGAACTGCAATCTGCTTTTAATTATGGTGGTCCCATTTAGACCACATTTCCTCATCTCCCTGGTGACACCACCACGGCCACTCACTCCTTATCTACTCCCCAGGCTTTTTGTACAACTGCAGAGAAATGAAACTGATTTGTTATGATTTGAACTTTACAGATGGATCTTGGCAGTTACCTACTCTTTGTTAAGTTCTACGTATTTTTAAGCAGTTTAACTCCTCTCTTAAAAAAATCCATTTCTCCACCAGAACTCCTAAGAACCTCACTTTTTCTCTCTTTTGGGAGAAAAATGCTCTGTCCTATTCAGTTTTATGGATCTTGTCTATCTTCCATATGTCTTCCGAGATTAAAAATCGTCACGATTACTTTACCTCAGGTACTTCCCTACAGCAATTTTTATCAGGGCCAGGAGTGCAATTCTAATCTCTTCCTTCCCTATCTTAATCTGAGCATTTGTCAGGTTAACCAGGTCACAGCTCACCTCGCTTTTGAGCGCTGGGGCAGAAGGGACAACACTTTAACCTTCGCGGTTGTAAGTGGTTCCTCCTCGCTCCAACAGCCAGAGTGACCTTTCCCTTGTTTTTCCTTCCTTTTTGTTGGAGCAGTTTCTAAGGACTCTTTATCTTCACTCAGTCAGCCCAGGGGGACATCCCTGACACTTGGTCCTGCATCCCAGCCATGCCACAAGTACACACTGACAGGAAACCCAAGTGAGCAGCAACTCCCTTCTTGTTTTTCCTTTCTTATACTTCCAGTGAGTGCTGTGGGAGGGACGGTCACAGTGCCACGAGGGGAAGTGAGGTGCTCTCCTGACCACCCTGTCCATCTGCAGTGCAATTCCTACTCAGCTGTCACACCCCTGGCTGTGCTATTGGACTGATTTCCTCTACTTGCTCCCATTATTCTCTTTCTGTACCAAGTTCAGCGTAAGGCATCTGTGTCTTTTTTCGGGTCATAGGTTTAGTCCAGCCTTTCCGGCAGGGCCATGCAAGAACAAACAGAGGAGATGATGTATGAAAACAGGCAAAAGTCTGATTTCTAGCTACTGCGCCAAAAAAAAAAAGATTGATATATATATATATATAAAAGAACAAGGGTGAATAAGAATCAGCTATTGCTCTGCAACTACAAACCACACATGCAGCTTAAAGCAACTCTGCTGCATGTTCTGTGGCTCAGCTAAGCACCTGTGCATCAAGATTCATATGGACGTTACTGAAGTTAACTGCACCATGAGGCCAATTTTTTTATTAATTTCAACTGAAATCCTATGTGAATGCAGTGTGCCTTTCTCACTTTTATGAGCCAGATGTAAAAAGAACTCGAGTTTGTAAAGTGGATCATAGGCACTACAAACCAATATTGCAGCCCTGGGCGAAAAAGAATCACTGGTACTAACTCAATTATTGACTATTCCTAGAGGTGTCCTTTTAACATTAAAATTCCTCACACACATGAAAAGAAAAGAACAAATTGGCAGTTTTGAAACAGGTGTTAAATTGCTCTGTTATCACACATGAAATGCATCTGATACCCCCTAGAGCGGAACCCTTGGCCCTGCTGAGCATCCTCAGCCCAGCACTCAGTGCATCTGCCTGGGCCATGCCCCAGCAGCCGCTGCTGCCCTTCCCAATGCTGCTCCTAGGGAAGAAATTAGTTTGTTCTTGAAGAGGTATTTTTGCTATGATGAATAACACGGTGTTGTATCTCACTGTTAATCAAACACATGCAACCTTAATATGTCGATGCTTTGTGCAGCTCTGACCCTCAGAGCTCTGCTTTTCAAGGCTTTTTCCTACCGATTTTGAAGTGTGGCAAGTACTGGGAGAAAAAAACCCTCATAGGCCTTCTTGGATAGAGATATTCTGTCTTGTATAAAATGTAATGAAGTCAGATTTAAATACATATAACCTTGGGGTTATACAGTCTGAGTTCTTCTAAATGTGCTGTGCTCTGATAATACCTGACATTTAGAGAAGCATATCCCCCAGTTATGCAATAAAGTTGATAACTTTCCAGAATTAAATCCACTCCAAGTGTGAGTTCTGTAGAAAGAGCTGAAAGGAAAGTGGAGAAAATAATCTAATAACAGGAGAAAGTCTATGGATTTACCCCCTTTTTTTTTTTAATTTACACTGAGAGATGAAAAAATCTGCATCTGATTTCAAATTAACAAGCTTCCAAACTTAAAATTTAAAGTAGAGCCAAGCAGGTATGTCGGCAACTTATTCTTCATTATGAGGAACAACCTCATTTCGAAGACACGTAAATATTTTACAGAGGTGTAGAAGTTGCTTTATAGGATATCTGCCTGCAGCTACAGTTTGCAGGTGCCTTTTGAAACACTGCTTTATATGCTCAGGACTGGCAGACCTTGAACCATTGGCATTTTCATTGACCTTTTTTTCAGTACAGGGGCCTTCCAGCAAAACGCACGGAATTTGCTTTTCCTCATTACTGAAGAAAAGCAGTTCTGCCAATTCTGGGAACAAACCTGGGGATCTCTTGCTGCAGCAGAGGAGGAGAACAGCCCGTGGCACAGCAGCAAGAGGCTTCTCAAAGCACCAGCAGCAGCTCGGGCTCCTCAGGTTACCTTGATCCCTGCTAAAAGCCTGCACACATCTGTATGCAAGCCCGTGGCTCTGAGCTTTACAAAATGAGATTCCAAATTTGCCTGGGCTGCAGTGAGAAATTCATCCATTCTTTTCCACAGAGGAAAAAAAAAGAATTGTGTCTATCAATCCCTTCTCAAGGAGAGGACAGTGTGGAGACAGGAGAGCTCCATATGTACATCTGTGAGTGCACCCATCACATGTTCTGCAGCCCTTCCCTGGGTAAAACCTGCCAAGAACTGGTGAGACTACTTTTACTGCAGTGATTTAATTTCTTTTTAAACATTCCACTGTATTCTCAGCACATCTGACAATAATGATATAAAAAGTTATGAAAGAGAAAGAAAAGTAGGAAAACTGAGTATGTGTATGTGTCTATTTAATGTTCCATCTTCTAAGAGTGAAACATTAGTAAACGCAGAGAAATTTAAATTGAAGCTTCATCTTTGATGACACCACACTCACTACACCAAGCATTATATAAAACACTGTGCAAATTCCTATTCTCTTAGGAAATCAAAGAGAAAGATGAGGAGTTGCCATAGGTACTCTCAGTCATACAGGATCTACTCATTCTACAGAAGATGAAAGGAATATGCAAAAAACACAAATGTCATTCTGTGTTTTAAAGTATTACCATGATAACAGTGCCTAAGATGATTCTTTGCCTTTGTTGTGAAATGAAATATCTCAAATGTAATAATGAATGCCTGTAAGAAGAGAATCACACACTTTTACTAAGAATCTATCGTCAGGCATGGCCTGACTCTTCCTTGAAGTGAGAATGGGGAAAAGCAGCAGCGTATGTTACATTAAAATACTTCATTTTTTACTACAAAATTATTGTGCTCTCATGCACGACAGATGATTCACTTTTACAATTTTCCAGAATGTGTAAAGAAAACAAAAATTTGGAAATCACTTATTTTGTATTAAAAAATTATTTGCCTATATTTAAAAGGCTTTTAAAAAGCATTTCTATGTTTTTGTAATTCTGTCCTCCACTTTTTAAATGCTCACTTCATATATCTCTTACACTGGTTTGTGGTTACTATGATACACAGTGAGGGATTCTGGCACTGCTTCATTATTTTAAATAAATTTGAAGATGACTGAAGCACGTAGAAATTAAAGTTATATTCATAATATATTCTCATCTCATTGTAAGTAAGGGCTGGATTACTAAAACCACTCCCTTCTAAAAATGAGTATAAAATGCTACTGTTTAAATGTGGTATCAGTCTTTATTTAATCTCTGACAAAAAAGAATAGAAACTATTAAACTCTGAAGTATTAGCCCTAGAAATTTTCACGTTACATTTTCAACCAACATTTTCTGTCTTCCATTTGCTGTTACAAGTTCAGGTTATGGCAGCCTCATTCATATTTAACAGGCTCTTAATTAACTACTAATGTTGCTTGTTTAGCTGGCGTTACCAGAGGATAAACACTCCTCAAGGTACACAGAATGGGGAAGCAGCCCTGGCCATGTGCAGGACACATTTTCCCTCCCAGGTGCTCCCTTCATGAGCTGCAATTCTCTTTTCTTACAGAGCTGTGCTCTCCTGTACTCATGAAAGCCACTTGCAATGATTTTAGCTGGAGTGTGAGGGTAATTTAAGGATTAGAGGTAATGATAAATTGTACAAACTGATTATTTGTGATCTCAAGACTTACTGCTAAGGGGACAGAAAACACACTTCTTCACAGGCAATGAATAGAGCTGGAAAAAATTATCCAGTGCCTGATATTTCTGAAGATTAATAGAGCTCGGAAATCAGAGTTTCTGTACCAGGTATAAATACAGAGAACAGTATTACATTTCTCTATTTTAAGGCCAGAAGTGACCATTACAATCATCTATTCTGAGCTCTTGCCAGCCTCATGCTAATGACAGATATTACTGCACGAGTGACACGTCATGTCTGTAATTTCTGTATGATTTTGAACAACCCTTGAAGAAAACCCTCAGGTCACTGTCAGAATCTAGAACCTGCCCATCTTCATTCTACAGCCAGAGTTACAGCACCAGTGAATCCTGTCTTGTTTAGGCAGTCCCTAAAATGAGAATATATGTTCACATCTGTTTTGAAAAATCATCCCTAGGATTTCCCTTCCTCTGAGTTCAAATCCTTTGCTCCTGGATCTGATTAAGCTCTGCTAATACATAAACACACGCTGCTAATTTTGAGTGAGTAAGACTTTTAAAAACTAGATTCTGCCCATGTTTAATCACTCATCAACACCCTTTTTGGTAACACCCAAATGATATCAGCTGAGGAGGAAAATTATACTTGTGAATGTCTTTATAACTTCACATTTCTGGAATGAAAGAAATGTTTCATTGGACTATCTGACACATAATGATCTCTGTTCGAGGGGTGCAAGAATTTTGATTCTTCTTTCTTCACTCCCTGAAACAAAGCCCACAAAAGCGGCATAAGAGGCACTTTATCCCTGCCCTAACCCTCTGACCCCAGGATCTGTACCTATACTTATCCTGACAAACCCTCTTGGCTCACTAAAACTTGCTTGCCAGATTTCAGATTAAACAAGAGAGGATCAGTTTTTCCTTAAATTGCTAATTTTTTCCCCTGCTTTTAATTTAGTTCCCATTACAAGAATATTGTGAGACATCCATGTTCTCACACTAACTATGAGTTGGTCAACACTTCCAATATCTTTCTTTGAGTAGGTCTGGCTTTCCACCGCATTTATTTAACTTCATTTTTACCCCAATTCCCATTCTGTTAGTTTCAGAAGAACTTCTTCAGAACCAAAAGGCTGTTTCAGAAAGCAGACTGAAGACTGCCAACTGAAGAAGAGACAAAAGTTAAAGTCAACATTTTGAAGCAGAAAGTCAGCATGGTAGAATAGAATCCTCTTAATATATTGAAATTTCCTGTCAAACTTATACGGGTCTCTTGGGCTAAGAACTAAATTTGAAATCTGAATCGAATTTATTTCTGTAACTTAGAGCATCAACTACTACCCTTTTAATCTACACGCACCAGCACTGAGGTAAATATTGAGGGTGAGTTACATATCTTTGCTGTGCCAGTGGACACACAACAGTTTGCTAATTGCAGATTTGCCATCTTTGTTTGTAAGGAAAGCCAAGAAATTACAGGATCACCAAATCACTCAGGTTGAAGAAGACCTCCAGGATCACCAAGTGCAACCATTCACCTGGGACTGCCAAGGCCATGAGGAGAGGCCAATTCCCCTCTGCTCGGGCACCACCAGCCCTGCAGGAGGGGCATGACCCCCGTCCCAGGCACTGCTGCTGTCAGCAAGAACAGACCTCTCTGCCAGAGGCATTCTGAGCGTGATGCTTCCCTGCTTAAGGTATTCCAAAGGTTGTTAAAGAAAAAAGGCAGCATCCCTGGGAACCCCCCAACAACTTGTGTGGGACCTTGCACAGGAGAAAAGTCAAACTCCTCTGTTCAGAGCACCACGGGCAGGACAGACCCCAGGCTCAGACGTTGCCTGCAAAGCTGCACACTCCATTACAGCTTATTCTGAAAGAATCTTTTTCCAAAATTCCTAATAAATAGTTTTCACAGAAATACTGACAAAGCCATAATTATAGTGGCAATTGCAGGTGATTCTATAATAAACCATATTTCTTCTCCGTGAAGATATTAATTTACTTTTTTGAAATGTTCATTGCTGAGCCTAAGATTGGGTTTCTGAACTGTGTTCAGAGGCAATTTATCCAGAAGTAAAAATACACTTTATCCTAAATGTACAGAATACTAATTTAAAATGATCTATTTGCCATAATATACATTCAACCCCCTACTGAAAAGTTCAGAAGCTTCTCCTCCTTCACACACAGCACCATCAGGCGATTCTCATGCACTGGGAGCCCTGGCATACATTTCGGATGAATTGTGAGGCTTCTATTTCAGTTTTTACAGCAGAACGGTATGGGTTAGACACATGGGTTATAGTGCAGGTATGCCAGTAAGCCCGAGTCCCCTGTGATGTGGATTCAAAAGCGGCATCATGAGGGCAGTTTCATTTATCAGAATATCAAGCAGTGTTAATGCTCAGCTACATATGATTACTGCCAGAAATTCTTAAATTTGTAGGAAAACTAGTATCCATTTACAAGCGTCTGCCTATGAAGCTCAATAGTACCCTGAAAATCAAAACCATTTTCTTCTGTCCCTCTTCTATCTTTTAGTGTTTGGAATGGAACCCCATTCATTTTTTGTGCCTCACAGTACCTTTCCTGAGTAAAAAAAAAAGAAAAAAAAAAGAAATGAAAAGATCATACAGAACTGTTTTGGGTATAAGATGATCCCATCACTCCACATCTACATTTGTACCTGTGTGAGGTCCTAGCCCCAAGTAGTAAGTTAGATAACTTTATTGACAAAACATTCTATGGAAAACCAAGGCACTTAAAAGTGGGTTTGACTACTCAGGAGTATTTCTTAATTATTAGGATATCTCAGTTACTGAAACAGTATCCTGTAACAATGGTGTAAAACACAGCACTTTTTAGAGATGCACATCTTCTGCAACATGTGAAACCTGGCACTGATGACTTTCAGTTACAGTTGGTTTGTTTGAAGGAGATTTTTTTTAAGCTTCTTGCCCAGCGAAGTAATTACTTGGCATAATTTTACAGATAACACCCATTTGAATTTTCAGTAGTGTTTTGTATTTTAGTTCTTGTCCATCCAAATATTTGGTAAAGTATCTTTGCCAGTAAAAAAAGCCCTATAGTATATTCAGTAAAGGTGGGTGTCCAGGAACAACTGTTTGCTGAGTGATATGATAACCACCTGGAAACTCCATGCCATGAATAGCCTGCCTAGAAAAAGCACGTCTCTGGCAGCAGATCAGGCTTTCTCTGAAGTTAATAATTTATTGGTTAGAAAGCCCAGCAAAGAGATGTCACTGTGGCAAAAAGGACGTGCAGGTTTCCGTAATCCATAAACACAACAGAAAAAAATTACAAGCTTTAAGTGTCATCAATTTTAAATAAGTTTAAAAAGCTGAAATTCTGATATATTAAAGTAAAATCCCAGTTTTGTTCATCGGCTTGTTTCTTGTTGCTGCTTCCTCATGGGGTGATTTTACTGAGCTCTCTGTGGCCATTTTGGATTTAAATCATTTTACATAAGACGTGAACAGGGCCCACTGACATTTAAATTGCTGGGTCACTTATTCTGCAGGCAGACTGAGAAAGGCCAATCCTCAGCCTTGCACCATTTCAGGCTGTTCTCACCCAGAGCTGGGGCACTGCTCCTTCGGGCAGAGGTGCTGCATTTACCAAGCTGAGGATCATCTCCTGACAGCCAGCTGGGGTTTGTCTAAAAGCCTTTTGTCTGTGCCCTGTGCCTGCTCACCTCGGGCTGCTCTGAGTGCCACACGCAGCACAAACCACGGCAGAGGGGCACAGCTGCTGCTCAGCCTTGAGAAACAGAGATAAGGCCATCTTAGCACTGCACATCGAATTCACTGACAGCGGCACTTCAACAACCTCCCCTTGGCCTAAATCAAACAGGATGTTCCTGCTCCTTTATTATTAATCAAACAGAAATATTCAATTAAGTTTCCCCTTATAATTAAACTTTCACTTCATGTAATATGCCATTTGCGCAGAATCTGCTGTTGCAATCATTACCAGAGAAAGAAATGTCAACTTCAAAGCTACTAACTCCTACAAGTTGGAAATTCCGTCTTAGTAGATGGTGGTTATAGGTTGTAGACTCTTAAAATAATTGAAATTCAATTAAGCACATATTCTTTTTCCATAACAGGTGATGATGAAACAGATTATTTGAAACATTTAAACCAAAAGACATTAAAAATACATAAACATATAGAAAGACTGAAAGAAGACAGATAGAAATGCCTAACTGTCTAAAGCTCATAAAGAATAATGAGTACAGAACTTGCACAAAATTACTATTAAAATTCACAGAGTTTTATCTTTCATTCACTTTGACTATCTCTGGAAGCCAATTCATCCATGTACATTCTAACCTGCATTCAAGAATAACAAGTTACATGGTTTTACTATAAAAAAATTATACCTATAACCAAGGTCTAATTAGTAATGTAGCAGAACATAATTTGTTTTATGATACATCTTCAGTGCCTCTAAAACTTTCACCCAAAGGTCTTTGCCCTTGGGACTTCATATGTACTTTGTAAAGTATTGCATCTCTTAATAGAAATTTACAAATTAATACAACTTTATCATGAATTTGTAGTTGCATTTATTAATAACCTGCACTATTCACATTCATCAAAGAGATCACAGTCTTTACTACAGGACATAACTTCTAACTCACACCTCTGCCAGCACTGGCTGCTTCACACACACAACGACAGGCAGAGAATGCTGCAGTAGCACCAAGGATGATGAACTTGTAGGGATAATTCAAGGAACTATAAAATGTATGCATAAAACCCCACAGGTATTTCAGAAACTCTAAACAGCCAGTTACAACCTCCTGTATCGTAGAAAACAAACAAAAAAATCAGTTTCCTGGCTTAACAGGATACAGTCAAGGTTTTTAGGTCAAATACATGACTTTTCAGTGATTCAGTAAGGGAAATGTGGGGGTTTTGTACATCCTGGACTGTAAAAGCAAGGCAGGCGTAACTCAGGTAAAATTCCAATTAACTAAGGAAGCAATCTAACAATTAATCCCTTCTGCCCGCTGCAGAATAACATGACGTTCTGTAGCTTGCCAATGCTGCAATTTCTATCAGAGATACAATATTAAATAAACCCCACTTCCTTGACTGAAGTAGAACCAATTCTGCATCCCTAAGTAGCCTCTGCCTTCAGCACAGACAGGTTCCTAGGAAATACCGTAATACAGTTCAAGCAGGTTGGGCAAGAACAAAATCCAGGTAAGGTGCTAAAGCAAAGCAGGAAAATTGATTCAGCAGCAGCTGGTGAGAAAGCTGAGACTGATCAATACAAAACAGGGCTGGGGAGACGCCCCTGTGTGAAAGAGGCAGAGCACAAAGGGCTGAATTGCCAAGTGCAGTGAGTGTAAAAGCTGTAACTGCCTAACAGCCTCTCCTCACTGGTGACAGAATTCATGAGCCCCTCACACTCAGCAGTGGTGGCTCGGTAATGCCACCCACAGAGCGAGGGGCACCCTGAAAACAGCCCAGGAAGGTGAGGGGCTGGAGAGGACGACCAAGCACAGCCAACAGGAACGTGAAACCTCCAGACTCCTGTAGATTACGGGTGCCAAGTCAGTCAGACACAGAAAAGGGTTGACTTAGGACCCCCCCAGAATTATCCATCACACATTAATTTGTATCCCTGCGTGAAAATGCAAAGACAAGAAGAGGAAAACTTGAGGAACATCTGTAACCTTGACATTTCTATTGCTCCAAATCCTATTTAATAGAAGCTGGATAAGAAATATTAACACTTTGACGGAGATGGGGCAGAAGGAATAACTGGATGGTCATGCCCTGGAAACTTCATTATTTTAAGAAACCAGTCTAAGAAACTGACACACTGACCACTTTGTTAAGCTTTTTCACGTCAGAAGAAAAAATAAAATAGGTGAAATGACTACTAAACATATCAGAAAATTGGCATTGTTTTTAGCCTGTTACATCAGAAAAAAATAAAATAAAGGAAGAAAGAATAGAAACAACTGAACTCAGTGTCATAGAAATGTGTAAATAAAAGCTGGATGGAAAAAAAAAAAGAAGACTGCCACATGATAACAAGCCATTACCAAAATAATGAGAACTATAATATTTCTCGGGTATCCTGTTTCGAATTTGGATGGAATTGTACAAAATTACTAAGTCATCACCTGAAAAAGATAACCAGCCTCCCCATGGGAATTTACAGAATAGTCCAGGTAGCCAGATTCATTTTCAACTCTAATTACTACAAAAAGGCATTTGCAGCTAAAATGTTGCTAACTATCTAATGCAGAACATGATATGCATCCAGGTAAAATCCTTAAAAGGTAACCTACAAAACACTCTTCCTTCAGAGAAACCCTCAAATCCTGTGGAACTGAGAGCCTGGGGAAATTCCCCAAAGGAAGGGAAGCCTGAGCTTTCAGACTTCTCAGAGGGAGAACTATGCAAGACACAGGGCAGGTGGATCTGCCCCTTTTCCTGCAGAGCAGCCCTGCAGCCAGGCCCCCACTGCCCAGGTTCGTAGCGGGACTCAGGACAGTTAAAGGCAGACTTAGCTGAACTGCTTATGCACATTTAACAAATACCCATTTGATGTTCAGCCTGGTAAGATCGATAATCATTTACATATTATCAACTTTGATACTTTGGTTTTGTTCAGTTACAAATAATCTGATTTTGAAGTAAATAATCAAAATTTATTTATGCCAAAGACCACTGTTAATTAAAATGAAGAGTAGCACCCAGACATCTTGATTAATTGTATTTATTTATTCCATTTTGTCAACACCTGCTTTTGGGAGTAAGAACAGATCCCTCCAGGCACATGATGTTTCCCACTAATGCAAGCTTTTTATTATAAAACCTTACTGTGGTTTAAAGTTCATACATATTGAGCACTAAATGCTGTTTCTGTTGCACAGCTAACTTAAAAGAATTGCATGGAGCACCATTTTTTCGTTTCCAGCTCTGGCAAAATATCTCTAGAATTTTAACTCTGACGACCTGAACTTATAGCTGGTTGATAAGCCGAGGATTTTCAAATTAAGATTTCATTTAAGATTCTTTGTTCTGTAATAAGATTCCAGTAGCCTGGAAATGAAAGCAACAACTGCTTTGTGAACAAACTTCTGATGAAAAACATTTAATAGAATTTTTCTGCTACAACTACCTGTGTTATTCTAGTACACAAGCTCTTCAATAACTCATTGTTATGTGAGACAAGCCTCCAATGCATGGGAAATGTGGATTCCCAAATCCTCTACATGACAACACTCACAGCCTCTGCTCTCTGCAGAACTCCCACACAGCAGACCATGGATGTGTGGATTGGCTGGAATTTAGGAATCAAACAGTCCTCCAAAATTTCCTATCACCAGGAAAAAACAGATTATAAACAGTGCTCTCACCATTTAAAACTAATTACTGTCACCTCCTACAGCAATTTATAACCTGCAGGCTGTCTCTAAATGTTTTCATAGCAGGTTGAGTATTGCAGACACCCAAACCTGATAGGGCAGCAGTGAGCAGGTTTGTCAGCTCTTCCTCTCTGACTTTCCTCCAATTCTCCCTTGTCTGTTGAGCTTCCCCTCACGAATATTTAGTCTCAGAATGATTCCCATCAACTGAGTATAGAAAATGGGTTTAAAGTCTTTATTTCACTCTTGTATGTTGCATGTGAAAAGCTGGATCCATTGCCACTGAATCCAGTCAATGAAAACAACGGAATCAGGAGCCAGCTCTTAACTACATTATTTCTTAAGTGCTTAAGAAGCGAAGTAGTCAAGTACTGAAACGATCCCAGATGTCAAAGACATCATCACAGGGTGGAACTAGATAAGGTACTGAGAATAATGATCTTTGCTCAAGCCAAGGGTATTGGTATCCTCTTTTAGCCTGAAAACCAGAGTGCACTATCCACAGCAGATTATGCAGGCAGTAATTTTAAAAAGAAATACCAGATATTAGCAATTTTTGATGAAAAAACCCCAAACTTGCCTAGATGAGCATTAAAGAAATACAGACAATTGACCAGTGAAATGCAGAATGAATTCTCTGTGTCATCTCTATTTCTCCAGTAGAGAGCTTTGAAACAAGTCACAAACTTTAGAAGACTGGCACACTAATTATGTGATAAGATATATAACATTGTGCTCATGAATTTCGCGCAGTTCTGTCATCTGCATTCAGTCTACCCTGCTTAGAGTTGAGCAATGAGGAATGTGTTCCATTCTCTAAGGCACACACCAGATATATAGATATTATGCAGATCAATGGATTCAACATACATCTATATAGGCAGCGAGCCTCTATGTGTTAATTCAGAAGATACACATATAAATCCTTCCTGCATTGCTGTATTGTGGGGCTGATGATCATGACAGGAAACAGTGATGACAGGAATAAGGGCTTTGCCAACTTGAGATCTTTACCAAGTGCAAGCTGCACTCACACAAACAGTTAAAACCCACTGCACCCATCCTTTTCCACTGACATCTTTCTTCTTTCAGCCTCTGTTTATTTATGTGTGTGCATTCAAAGTCTGCAGCTTCCCAGCTAATGGCCTGTCTGCTAACGCCTCCTGTATGACATTTGAAATTCTGCCAGTTATGTTAAGTACGAAACAAGCCCACAATGTAACTGCAGAGCAAAAACAAAACAAGAAGATCTGAGGATACTACAGAGAAAAATCCTATTATTAGCATATAAATTTAAAAATTCCACTTGGGTAAAAGCACAGAGGTCTCTTCAATGCCCTGCATAACATCATCAAATCCTTGAACCACCCTTGTGTTGGTGCTGAAGGAATCTTTTTGTTAATCTTACCAAAGCCAGGATCAGAAACCTTAAAAATCAGAGACCCAAAAGGCTCTGCCACAGTCCTGAGCAGCACCCAGCCTCAGCAGTTTCCCTTTCAAGCACAAACGTGTCAGGTCAAGGCTGGCAGCAGGAAGGGGCTGTGTTGTGTGTGACTATGACACCAGATAACCACCCCAGCAGGAACTCCATCCAGCTCAGTAAAACCAGTCACAGAGGGCCTGATGCAGTGGCCTTGAGTTTTTCTCCCTTTCACAAATCCTAGGTACAGATCAGTCCAGCCTTCATATCCAAAGCTCTACAAGTCAAATGATCACCTTGCTGAAATACATAGAATTTTTCTTGAGTACGAATAGGGTTTCAGTAGGAACAGGCCAAAGCCAAGCTAAAGCAAAGCTCTCACCTCTTCCAGTTTCTTTGGCTTGCAATACTGACATTAGTGGAGATTGTCAGTGTCCATTACAAGTGGTCATACTGACGTTAATGGACATTATATGGCTGAGAGCTTGCTAAATCTCACCGTATACAAATTGTACAAAGTCTCCTTTGCCAATCAAAATATCTGCATTTCTTTTTTAGAGCACAACACAAAATATATTTCTCCAAATTCAGCTTCCAGAACAGTTCAATTAAGTGAGGATGCAAGAAAACAGAGATAATTTATTTTTAGGCAATACAGTTTTGTTTGTTTCTCATACATATTGTATAAATGTATTTAACTTTTCTTTTTTGCAACCTACACATCAATTGTGTCTCCTTCAGAGCAACCTTTCTTATCCCAAGGTATCTTTCTCTAAAAATTACAGCTTAAAGCAATCTTTATTAGATGCCTAAAAAAGTTCAAGATATCGGAACATGAATTCTTGCCCATACAACCCTATAAGCCCCACACAAACATGCCCTATTTCTGTCAAAGCTGGCTACATCTAACTAAGACATATGAACTCCACTTTTTGCAGCCAAATCACTTCTTGGCAGGATCTTTCCTCTGTGTGAGACAAAACTTTCACCTCCCGAAGATTTCAGAACCAAGCTGTGAAATTACGGGTACAGTCATGGATGTAGAATTGTTGAAAATGCTGCTGCACCCAAGTAAGGCTGACATGGCTGTTATTGTTAAAAGAGAGCAACAGCACTCAAGTGTTTCATGGGCAGTCATCAAATTAAGGAGAATTCTGGGCATGATCCATTAAGGGCAGAACCCACATAAAGGATTTATGCTGCATGGTCCTACTTCTTCCTTCTTAAAAAACCATCACACTCACACATCTTAAAATGGCTGTGATGCAGGAGAACCAAAGAAATGCACTCCAACGCATGAACTTGAGAAAGGAAAATAGTTACCCGTGCTGTCACTGTCAGATGGCCACCAGAAGTTCTCATAAGCGGTTAAAATGCTTTACTCTCAATGTGCTGTCCCAGGTTATAAAAACATGTTGGTCACAGATGAAAATTTAAGAGAGCACTCAGGAAAATGGAGTTGTAACATTTTATTTGAGAAAGGAGGTCCTTTCTATGGACAGCATTTGTCAGGTACGTCCCTGCAAACTGTTTGCTGGAGAGTAGGAGAAAAGAATCCCCACCACTGGTATGCACAGGTTCCGAGGAAATGTCAGGCAAAACAACAATTTTCATCCTGTCACTCTCCCAGGACAGATGACATCAGTAAGAGCTAAGGGTGAAGAGCAGCTGTGGATCTGATCTGGTTTTCTCCACCTCTGAGGGGGAATGCAAGGAATGCATCAACCTGAACACCCACCCTGACTTGCAAACAGCTCAGCCAGGCAGTCAAAGCTCTCCAAAGCAACACCACTTCCATCCTGATCCATAAATTCACAAATCCGCACTTCTTCAGCAGCCCGTGCGCGGTGACAGGCTGAACACCCTTTTCACTGGGGCTGTAAGGAGAGGGAAATTATCCCACAGAGCTCAAAGGGCTCTCAGGCCCGTGGGGAAGTTGGACTGTGCCCTCAGAAAGAAGGCAGGCAAGTGGCACCAAGGCGAGCAGGAGCGCCCGGCAGTGGGGAAACAGCGTGGGAGGAAAGGGTGCTCCGTGTGCCCCACACTCACAGGCACAGAGGCAGAGATCCCCCCGACAGCAGCCAGGCTCCTGCCAGACTGCGAAGCCTCTGCACTAGAAGACTCTGAGCTGTTTTAGAGCAGCTGTGTGTGGGCTGGAGATTCTAGTCACAACAGGAAAAAAAGAAAAAAAAAAAAAAAAAAAGGTTGTTTTTTGTTTTTGGCTTTTTTTTTTTTTGTTTACTTAGCATTTAGCAAACAAAATGATTGCCATAGCAACATGTGTATTCTGTTGAACAAATATCTGTGTAAGTACCACAGACATAAAGGTGTAATTAGTCTATACTAGTTTAAAAACAAATCAGTACATTTGATTGTGTATTCTTTTGTATTCTAATTTTGGTGTTTATCAAACACCTTTTAGGACTACTACTTTATTATTCTCAGCTGCACACATTTCTCTGGAATTGGGGAGAAAGAAGCAGAGGGCTTGAGACCAGTATTTGCTGTGCTCACAGGACCTCATTCACATGGAATTCTCACGTGATGGAGTGGGGCCCTCCCTCACCAACCAGTTTCGGTTTAACAGCCAAGGAAACAGAAAAGCTACCAAATGCCCATTTTGAATATTCCTTCAACGCACCATTTTCCTTCAGCACAACACAACAAGGCTGAGGAGCTGCACCATCTTCTCATTTCAGTTGCATATTCCGAGAGCTGACTGTGCTCAGGACTCCCTGCTTCTCACACCAGCCCCCTCGGAAAGGCCTCTCCACACCTTGAATACCTACTCACATCTATCACTAGGAAAAAAAATCCCAAAAACCAAAATCCATAACAACAAAAAGCTTGACTTCGTGCCTTTTAGATGGATGGCCTGGAGTGCTTTAGAGTGTGACTATTTTAACAGGAAATCAATGTTTTTATTTTTTTCAATTAAGGAAAAATAAAAATGAAAACTGCAGGTCTCAAACTGAGAAGCTCTCCCAACTTTAAAGGCCCCTCTTTCGCCTTCTGTCCAGCTTACCTCTGCCAATTTTCACCACTACTAATTCTCCTCTGGTTGTCATTACAGCTCACTTTGTGGCAGGCACAAGAGGGCTACAAGATTATTTCTAGTGATATGATTTGGATGAATATAAAAAGAGAACACGAGTACCACTTCCTCACTCTTGAAAACAGAAAAGAATTTGTGATGCTTGAAAAGGGTGAAAAATATTTGTGCATTTTTCCTTTATTACAACTGCATAGAAAAATATGTACCCTTATCACATCTGCTGTGCACAACTTGGATGTCTCTAAAGATTCTCTGATTTACTGATGGGAAAGCAATTAACCTAAACAATTAACAATTTACTGAAAAGTCAGTCTGTTCTTGCAACTGCTTTCTGTTTGAATGAGCACCACAACTCCTTTCACATGTCACTACAATCAATTAGAGGTAGTTTTTACCCTTCTATTTCTTAATGAAATAAATGGGCGTAATTCTCAAAGTATCTTTTTTGTTTGTTTTTAAAAGCTAAGATTATTAAGACCCTAAGAAATGTATTATTTAAGTCAAAAGAGGACAAGTGTAAGAGGACACAAAGGTAATGTCATCTGTGGGAGGCTCTGCCAGAAGAGAGAAGTATCATGTAGGCATGAATTTACTACAAGCGCTTCCCTATTTTCCCATTCAGGAATAATCAGAAGCTTTAATTTTCATGTACATTTGGGAATTCTATCCATCCTTTCCCACCCATAATCTTCAACCACCACTTAGTTTAGTGATAGTCTGTTACAATTTCCAAATGAAGATATTTTGAAACCCATACACTCAGCTTGACTATTTCAATCCACAGAGTATAAATAAAATTTCAAGATATCATCACAGTAGATATTCCAGAGAAGACTTAAGATTTAAGGTTTCTGTTTGTTTTGGTTTTTTTTTTAATTTAGAGAAAAAGAAAAATAAAATTAAGTATACTAAATCCAAGTTACTTTTTTTATGGGTTCCTTTTAAACATGCCCTTATTCTCATTAAATATACATTTAAATTGCTAGGACAATATTTAAAGTGAGAGGTTGCAGCAGGAGAGAACTTCACGCTCTTTTGTCTTGGTTTTTAATTTATGAGTCTTGGAATTTCTTTTTACATTTTGCATTATTTTGTGGCTGAATAAGCATTGGCAGTGTGTTCCTGAATGACTGTGATCTCTGACAGCTTTATATATTCTGTGCAGTCATGGTTAAGATCTCTGTGGGTCTAATTAGTGTGTTTGATTTGTAAGGTGGGCAATACAATGCCTGATATTGCAAAAAAGTAAAATGCTGAATCACTTCAATGTTCTTCATATTTTCATCCCCTCTTTGACTGTTTCACTGCCTGCTCTTTTGATGAAGACAATAAAACACTGTAAAACTGCATAACTGGATGCAGGGATGGAAGCTGCAATATTCCCACTCCTCAGTTATCTTTTTACCCTGTCTCCCTTCCTGTCAAAACAGCTGGATCCCCAAAGGGGAGATTCCAGTGTGCAGGGACATGATAAATCATTCTTCAATCAGGAATAAAGTGAGAGCCTCCATAAAACATGTTAAATATGAATCAGTCTAATAACTTATATGAGGATGGGAGAAAAAGTGAATTCCTGCTGTAAACAACAAGCACATTTCAAATCCCAGGGTCCCTACATGTTTGTTAGTGCTAAAAGAAAGAGAAATCAAGTTGTCAGCTACGGAAGGGCACTTGATGGGACCCTGCTTTGCAGCAACACAACGGAAATAAGCCCAAAAATACAGGGAAAACCTGATAGGTCCCTCTTGCATTCACTGCATGATTCACTCTGAGGTCACCCTTGGGGGCAGAGGGATTCACATCAAACACAGGTAAAGTCTTCCCCCCTCACACCTTACCCAAATCCCAGGTTGGAGTTTCGAAAGGGTTTTATTTTAGCTCTGTACCAAGACTCATTTGAACTTAGGAAATAAATCAGATAAACAATAAACTGGTGCTACCTGCATGAACTCCTTCAGTTGTAATTACATAGTATTCCTCTTTTGGTATAAAGGAGTTCTCAGAACTGCCTGATTGCAAAATCACAAAGATCTTAGGCTGCACACTTCAGGAGATGATATAATCTTTAATCAAATGCAAATTCCCAATGTACATAATGTATGGACTGACTTAAATTAATTATAAATAAGAGAGATGCCATTTTATTGGTGTAGAGCAATTCTGGGAGCATGTTCCACAGACACATAAAGATCCTAATTTTATATTCTGTACTCCTTAAATTCTTCCAACCCTTACATATGTTTATTGATCCTCCACACTTTCAGAGACAGGAGAACACTCACAAGCAACAAGGTGTTTTTGCTTCATCTGTTATATGGAACTGAGAAATGTGCCTTGCTCTCTATGTAAGCAGCTATTATAAACGTGTAAGCAGCAATAATTGAGGGGTGAGGGGGAAGAAAAGATATATAAACAGACAAAAATTCTGCAGATGGTTCTGCAATGTAATAACTTTCCAAAGTTACTACATTGGCCAAAAGAGCCCCTACACGGCTTCAGGGTGAGTCAGCTGTCCCAGCCATACTCTTCTTTACCTAATCCTGACTGATTTATGCTGGCCTAGATCTCTAGATCTTAATTGTTGCCAAAGTACCATGCATAGTAATTTTTTTTCAGCCTATTTAATAGTGGCTTTTCTTGAACCAAATGCCACAGAACAGCTCTGGCAAAACCCTCTGACAATTAGCTCAGGATAACAGTTTTTACTGCATCCACTGCACCAGTAAGAGCTGAGGAGTATAATGAGAAGAAGACTAAGTTGCAGACAAGCAGAAGAGAAATGAAGAGCATATTTTAGGGCTTCTCTGAAAGATTGTGCCTTCCTGACACTTCTCTAAACAATATAGATCATTTTTATGGACTATGCCCATGAGAACTGGGAGAGAGTCACAAATAAAAACAGACCTTCAGGACTAAGAGAGTACTTTATACCAAAAGCTTGTCATTCACAAAGATTAGTCAACACTGTTAGGTTACTTATACAAATTACTTAATTTTAAGGTTTTATTATGTCTTCCAAGAATTTCCATGAAGATTGTAATAGAATTCCCTCTTATGCCAAGTTATTTTTATTTATTGATTTTATAAGTAAGATCAATACAAAATATTGTCCTCTAGAATTTTACATTTGCTAATCCAAGGCAAGGGAACAAAAGGCAAAACAGATACTGTGCATCAGTGCATTAAGAAGATCTTATATTGTTAAAATTACTGTGCCACTCCAAGTTTTAGCCGCCATATATGGAACAAGAGATATCACGTTTAAGCCATAAGCAGAAAATGAAAAGAGGAATAAAAAAATACCCTGATCAATCTTAGAGCACTTTACAATAACTCCTAAAGGAAGCTGCAGAAAAACCTGATAATGCAGGAGGAGAGGAGCAGGGGAATTAGGCAAGAGCAGAAGGCAGGGCAGCCCTTGGTGGTGACATCCTTCATACCCCTGTGACCCGAGGGTCAATCCCTGCCTCCCCACAGCGCAGGGGAGCAGCATGGCCACAGCACTGAGCCTCCCAGTGCTCCCAGTGCCCAGCACAGCCACAGCACTGAGCCTCCCAGTGTTCCCAGTGCCAGCATAGCCACAGCACTGAGCCTCCCAGTGTTCCCAGTGCTCCCAGTGCCCAGCACGGCCACGGCACTGAACCTGCCAGTGCTCCCAGTGCCCAGCACAGCCACGGCACTGAGCCTGCCAGTGTTCCCAGTGCCCAGCATGGCCACAGCACTGAGCCTCCCAGTGCTCCCAGTGCCCAGCACAGCCACAGCACTGAGCCTCCCAGTG